>VZSU01002142.1:226578-283677 GCA_013398715.1 Nesospiza acunhae
ATTATTTTATAATAGATTATTGTCAAAGAAAATGTGTGTCTTCAGTCACCTGTGGTTAGATGGGATATTAGGAAGAAATTCCTCCCTCTGAGGGTGCTGAGGGACTGGCACAGGTTTTCCAGAGAGGCATGAAAAGTTCCTGTTTTTCATCTAATTCATCTTCCAGTTTTCTGTGTCTGTCAGCAAATCTGTGCCAGCTTCAGGAGCACATTTTAGCAATGGTACTGATCCCTTCAAAACACAGCAAAAGAAATAAATTCTGACAAATTTGCACCGTAAAGCATATAACAGTTATAAAAGTGCCTAAATTGCTTTGAAACACATAATTCTGACTTTTCCCAGTTTTCCTATGTTTTATTCTGTATGTTTACAAGTATCTGTGCAGCATAGTTTGGGCATTTTAACTTCTAGGTTATTTGGTTTTGGGAATGTCATTAAAAATAAGGACTAAAACACGCATAGTTGTGGTTAGTCAGTTTTGCAGCCTCATGAAGTTTCCTGCAAATTTGTCATTTGAGCTGGGGAAAAAGACCTAGGATGTATTTGCTGCTATCCTGAACGAGGTTAAGATCAAAGTATCGTGAATAAATAAATCAATAATGGTGAAATCCTTTGTCCTGTACATTTGGATTCTACCGCTTTATGAAGGGAAATAAGGTTTTTTGAGTTCCAGCATGGTATTTCAACAGGAAACACTTGGGAAAATCATTTTGCAAAGGTGCAGTCATGAACTAACTTGAAAATATTTTGGATTACTGGGTTGGATTTTTCCACTTTGTGTTGCACAGAAAAAAAAAAAAAAACACCCTGAAACTTTCAACAGGCATTTAAATAGCAAACAGCACAGAGACAGATGATCACAGCAGCATCTTTAAATAAAAATCAACTTCTGTAGAGGTTTTGCTTAGACCAATCACACAAGAATCAAAACCCAACGATGAGCCAACCAAAAAAATCAAGGGGGAAATAAAACAAATAAGCAAATTTCAAATTACTGGGGGATTTTTGTGTAGTGTGAAATACAGATAAATACAGTGTCATTTGACCCAGAGAACTTAAATCTAGTAAAGCTTAAGGTCTTACAATATGAATATGGAAAATTATGAAATTACTGGAAGGATACTGAAGAAAGAAAAGAGTGTTAGATGCTCCAAGGAACACAAAGAATTTTTCCTTTCTGAAATTGCTCAGGTCATGGTGAAAATAATTAACTGCAAATTTAAAATCTGTTTTAGATGGAGCGAGTTGCTTTTGTTACAATCCTCATTTTTATCTTGCCTACACACAGATATTTGGCTGCGAGGTCAAATATCATCCCAAGTCTGCCTTTCATCCCTGAATTTCACCTTTGACTTGTTTAATGTAAGAGTGTCAGTAAAAATTTTGAATTACAGCAGGAGGGAGTAAAAGGAGGTGACCTGGGCTGATGCTTCTTAAAACTTTGAAGACAATTTAGGGCCACACTGAGGCAGAGAAATGACAAAGTTTTCTGGGACACAAAAATGACAAAATTTTTCTCTGTCTCATGTGCGGGTTCTTCACTGTTTAGAATGTTCCCTTTTTTCCACACTTTTAGCTGTTTCCATGTTCTCTGTCTCCTTACAAAGACACTTTGGGATAATAAGATTTATTATGATGTGACAGCCAACAAAAAGTATGAAGTACTTCATACTTAAATAAATGTGAGCCCCAGGATTTCTTTTTACACAAAAATAATCAGTTTCAGGCTGCAAGGCAGATGAACATTCATGGGGTAACCAACCATCCAACATGGGAAAAGTGCTATAACTTCATCCTGGAGTCAGACTCCTGAAGTTTGTTTTTGACCTGAAAGTAAGGAGAAGATAAGTGATGACATGACATATACATATATCTATATTGTATATGCTTATAATTCGTGTTTTTAAAGTAATTAAAAATAAAAAGCACAGGGAAACAGATAGAAATCTGTATTTTTCTAGCAAAAGTGCCCAAAAGCAAACAAAAATGACCTTATTAAGCGGTATAAACTTAAATAATTAGTTCTGCCAGCCTTCCAAAACCTTGCCTGACTGGAACACTGATAATTTGAACATCCAGGTTGTGATATCAGTGGTTTTGTGATGATGTTCCTGGTTTTATTTGCCTCTTCCTCAGACCACAGCAGCCCAAGTCAGGAAAGAAACCAAAATATCTGCTCACCTTTAAGTGGCAGTTTAACATGGTATGGACAGAATTGTAAAGTTTCTGCTCTTGCCCATTTAGGTCAGATCCAAGTTTTACATTCCAAAGTACAGAATATATTAGCATTTGGATTCATTGCTTCAACTCTTAATTACAACACCACATATTTTTTTTTTTAATTTCAATTCAGCTTGCCCATGCCTCAAATTAATTAATAAAATTATGAAATAAGTATAAAATTGATACTTCACAATAAAATAATTTTTTGTTGTCATTGGTTTGGGATTTTTTTTTTTGATTGGCTGATTTGGTTTGGGGTTTATTTTATGTTGGTTGGGCTTGTTTGTGGGTTTTGGTTTTTATTTTTGTTTTGTTAGCTTGGTTGGGTTTGTTTGTTCTTTTTAATTTGTTTTGGTTTGTTCTGTTTTGTCTTGCTTTGTTTCACTTTCCCAAAAGACTCATCTTAATCTCTTATCTTGGTAAAGTCATCTGCCTCCATAAAATCTCAGTGAAAAATTGTTGGGGCAGGCAGGGAAAATACTAATGAAGAGATAAAAAGTTTGGGGTTTTTCTGTTTCAGAGAAAATTTCTGGAAACAGGCAAACTGATAAAGAAAATTTGGACTCAGATATTCATAAGGCTCTTATTTCAGTAATCATTTGGAATAATTAGATTTAGAGTCCTACATGGCTTAATTATTCTATTCAGAGACAAATAGGGATTGTAACTGATAACAGTTAATAACTTCTGTAAAGATTGCACAGATAGTAGAAAACACTTTTTAAAGACTTGAGTTCAACCTCTGAAGTTTTTGATCCCAGGAGGTATCAGTTAAAGGCCCAGAAATTTTAAATTACACTTGAAATAAACTTTGCACACATTTTGATCTAACATGCTACTTCAGAGCTTGCACAATTTCTGCCTGAGACTCTCAACCAGTGCCTGATTATTATATGCAAATATATGCAGATTATGTTATAATGTCAAGACAAAATGTCATTGCAAGTCTATGGAGATGAAATGGTGAATAATAAACTGAAATAAAATTAAACCAATCTCGGAGTGTGTCTATTGAAGTTATGGTACAATGTCAGAATTATACTGGTGCGTTTCCCTGCTGACCAAATTGTGATGTCCAGCTTGATATAACAAAATGTAAGGCAACTAGAAACTCACTTTTGGTGTATCTTAGAATAAAAAATCAATGCTGAACATGCTGTTGGCATGAACCAGATTTTCACATTGTCATTTCTTAATAATACCTTCATGTTTTCAATAAAAATCCCAAATGAGGAAGAGTCAGAAGTGAACTGAAGGAAAAATTCCATTACTACTTGGGGAGTAATTGCGGGGGCAAAAAAGGAAAAAGGAAGTATAGTCAGCTATTCATTTTTCATAAAATTTTATTCCATTACATATCCTGCCTCTCAGTATCTAAGCTCAGCACCACTTGGCCAACAGTTTTCTAAGGAATAGGGTGCAATGGTGAAAGGAGGAAACGCTGTACAAAACCCTGAGCAAGGTTCCCTTTTTTAATCTCTTTTAGAAATGACAGGGATAACATTGCCATTGATGTGGACCAAGACATGCTTAGGTTACAGTTAAACCCCCAAAACTGACTGCGAGGCAGTGAGTTTCCTGAGCTGAGCACAAAATTCTTCATTTTGAAGCATTTTCATTGGTAAATGATGAATAGAGGCAGGTGTCTCTATCCAAGGATGACACTTGAGGTACAGTTGCAATGAGGTGCCTATGGAAATACAAATCAGTGCACAGGCTTACAAAATTCCAATTATTTCTGGGCACTCTCAACGTTTCTGCTCCACACAAGAGAAACAAGAGCTGCATCAACCTCCAGTAAAAAGTGAGGTAACTACTTTGCATTTACAAGGGATTTGTGTGCTGCACGTGGTCACTACACAGCAGCAGCTGCGCTGTGAGTTCACACATCCAAAACAGCATAAAACCATGCCACAAATTAAGACTCAGCAATTTTACAGAAATCCCTGAAGAGGCAGTAGCTTAAAGAGGCAGAAACCTGCATGAAGTGAAAGTTTTTGCAGAATTGAGTGAAAGTTTCACCTCTTTATTCTTCACACATCCCTGGTGGAGAACTTCTGGAGAAAAGAATTTCTTCAGGCATTTCTAGAGTTCAGCATTGCCTAAAGAGATCCAGGGTCTACCTACCCTACCTACCTTCTGCACCTTTTTTTTTCTCCTCGTTGGTTTTTGGTTTTTAATTATTTATTTTTACGTCTACTGCAAAACCCCAAAAAAATGGAAATATTTGGCATTTTCTTGAGGATGTTGAAGCAGTTTGGCCCAGGTGCTGTCATGAAGGCCCAATACTGTGATATGAAATACCAAAGAAATGTTGGACACTGTTGTTTCCCGGGCAAGTAAGGACGGAAAGAAGCAAAGCCAGGCTCAAGTATGTGATAACGTCATTACTGTATTCTGAGTGATGGCAATCAACTCCTCTGTCAGTCGCCACTCTCTCATGGAAAACCTGAATGACAAAAATAACACCGCAGCCCTTTAGTGTACCCAAACAGCGTAACAAAATGTGTGAGATATTAATTTTACTTAGTGGATTTTAATTCTTTACTATTTTGAACCTGATAAAGACAAAGCTGAGGTTTTAAATTTCAGGTTATGCATGCTTAAATATTGAAATGTGACATTTAAACAATGCACATAAGATTATGTCCTGATTATGAGTTGTGCTTGGTGTTAAGGAGAAAGGCACTTGCACACCTCTTTATTGGGGAGTGGATTAATGAGAGGGAATTTGTTGGTTTAGTCCAGAAGACTAACAATGAAAGCAATCATTTATTAAGGTTAAGTAGTACGTAATTTCAATTGAAATCAACAGGATGCAAAGGGGTAACAAATTTCACAAATCTATCAGGATTTTACATTAGGCCTTTTCTTGAATTTTAATTCAATTCTTTGTACAAATATTACTCATGGCCTACTTGCACCCCAAATGACCAAAAATTATTTTCTTTTCCTTCCTTCCTTCCTTCCTTCCTTCCTTTCTTTCTTTCTTTCTTTCTTTTTCTTTTTCTTTCTTTCTTTTTCTTTCTTTCTTTCTTTCTTTCTTTCTTTCTCTTTCTTTCTTTCTCTCTTTCTCTCTTTCTTTCTTTCTTTTCTTTTCTTTTCTTTTCTTTTCTTTTCTTTTCTTTTCTTTTCTTTTCTTTTCTTTTCTTTTCTTTTCTTTTCTTTTCTTTTCTTTTCTTTTCTTTTCTTTTCTTTTCTTTTCTTTTCTTTTCTTTTCTTTTCTTTTCTTTTCTTTTCTTTTCTTTTCTTTTCTTTTCTTTTCTTTTCTTTTCTTTTCTTTTCTTTTCTTTTCTTTTCTTTTCTTTTCTTTTCTTTTCTTTTCTTTTCTTTCTGTCACGTTCTGGGTAATTTTTTAATCTTGTTCTCCGTTATTCCCAGGTACTTGCTACCACAGCAACTGTTCTTCCTGCTAATTTTATTTTTAGCTTGCACACACGACTTGGGCCAACAAAAAGGAAATGTGCAGCAGGGGGATTAATGTTGCTTGCAGTCATAGTGGCTGAAATTCTGCCACCGTTAAAATCTAGGGGAGCTTTGCAATTGATTTCAGCTGGGCCTGGATTTCATTCCCAGGATATTGAAGTAGCCACAGCAGCATGCACAGCGAGCTGAATTTGAAACCACAAGGTCCTGTAATTAAAAGCTCCCCTTGAGAAAATTGACTTCAGCATAAACAACCTGCAAGGAAAGAATTCCAGTGACATGGAGGATATTTCTCAGCTCTGTCACCCCATGGAAATTGACAGAATGTAATTGACAGCATTATTCAAGATGTCATACCTCTTTTTTATTTAATTTAGCAAGTGCATAACCACTAATTTTTCTTTATAGTTAATGCACCAGGAATTAAAAACATTCCAGGTATTAAAGGCATCCTTACCTAATGGACAAAATACTGGGTTTTTCAACCTGTTTACAATTTGCACTTGATGACAACCAAAATGTTCTGTTCAATTATAGTGTTTTCTTCTTTTGTATTGAAATTTCTTTTTGTACAAATGCAAGGATTTCCTCACACAGGGAGAGGACAGTGTGCCTTATTAGCTGCTGTGAGGGTGCCAAGCATTTCTCACGCTGCAGTTCTGAGGCAGCAGCTGGAACCACAAAAACCCAAGAGAATCCTCTCATGCAGGTTGCCAGCAGCACAGCATACATCATTTCAGAGGGAAATCACTTCCTTTAGTTTGGGTGAATGCTCACTATAAATTCTCAGGCACGATTTTGCAGCCTGGTGTGGGTGTTGCAGAAAGCAGTTCAAGTTCCAGTTTGTTGTAAATGGTGCCTTATCAAACATAATCAACTCCCTTTGCTGCTATCCCAAATCATCTTTCATGTTGCTGTGTCATCTGAAATTGTCTCTTTCTGGGGAATTTAGAGTAGTAGCAAAATTAAAATCCCATCTGTGACAGAAGCCCTTTCTTAGGTGGTGTTTGGAAACATTACATTGTAGCTTTTACTAATACTATATTAATACTCTTCTACCGATTTTTTTCACCCATTTTTTTAATATGTTTACTTTTTTTCCTCAAAGAGATTATCCTGCTGGGTTATACACTGATTCCTTTTATCTTCCTAGGAAAATTCTTTGTCTTCATTTCATTTTTACCCATCTGAATCCTAGTAACCACACCCCACTGCCACAGGCAGTTTTATTTTAATAGTCCTCCTCAAATCTTTTTATTTCCCATCTGATTTTTAGTTTTAAGCCTATAACACATGAGGTGATCTCAGAACTGTAACTTAGCTTTAGGGCAAGATTAGGAGCTGATGATTTTTTTTTTTTTTTCCTTAATACTGGACCCTTGGAGAAAAAAAAAAAGCCAAAAAACCAAAAGAGAGCAGAGAAAGAGGTTTAGGCCACAGGATGAAATGCTCAGCAAAATAAAAAAAGGAGAGGCAGAGGAAGATGGAGCACTAAAGCTGGCAGGCTCAGACTGATGCTTCACAGAACCTGATCTCCTCTGTGCTGAGCACAATTAAAAGCTGGACACACTCTAAGGTCAGGACGAGGGCAGCTTTGGTTTGACTTCTCCATCCCACAAAGACAGAGGGAAAAAAGAAAACCCCCACAGTCAGCACATTCCTGCGAACAACTCATGTTTGTTAATTAAAAGTTGTTTTCCCATCTATTTTCCCTCAGTCTAATATCCTTCTGTCAGGTAGAAAGTGCTGATGTGGACGGTTCCTTCAAAGTGACCGGCCTCACTGAGTCACAGGACAAATCCCTGCTGGCTCCAGGGAGAAGGATTTCATCCTGAATCCTGCACATCCCTCCTACACCCAGGAACAGATGAATAAAAATCCTGGGTGTAAACCTCCACAGCTGTGCTTGACCTCTCTTTTGAATTAAGTGGATTTATTTCGTGCCACGCCGTCTTCTCCTTGCCATAGCCCGCCTCGCTTTTTTTTAAAAGGGTGTTTCAATTGTTTTTGGATTTCAGGGGAGCGGGATAAATGGTTTACCTGTAACCAAGAAGAAGCGGAGCAATCCCTGTTTGGAGCATTTTTTACCTTTTTTATCCCAGTGGCACACGAGTACTTGCCAGCTGCATGAACCTGTCTGAGCCCTCCTGCCTCGTCTCCCACTCCAGCTTTACAGCTCAGCTCCTCTTTTCACACATCCGCAATTTCTCACCAATCCCACTTCATTTCTGAGGTCTTTCATTGCTACCCTCTTCCAAAGTTAACATTCTTCTGAGCAGCTCAGATAACAAAACTCCGTAAGCGGTTACAAATACATAGAAGTGGCTGAAAGTAAGACTCGAGCTCTTGATGCATGAAGGGGAAGAGTTACGCCTCAGATGTAGGACTTCTCAGAACAAGAATGGGATTTTCCAAAAGATTTCGTGTTAGTGTAGGTATCTGGGCTGTGGAGACAGTGGGATTGAGTTTCTAAAGCTTTTTTGGAAAGTGGAGGAGGTGTTGCAGAAACAGCTAAGGCCTTATGAATGCCTCAGTACTTCAGAGAACCATGGAAAAAAATTAAACTCTCTGTCTCACAAAATTGCCCCTGCAGGGACCTGAATTTTACTTGAAATGGTCTATTTTTATCACTTTCAGTGGAATTTCAGCTCTGCACAGATTTAAACCTGTTCGACTATTTTTTTTTCTTCGGTGCTCACACCACTAAGTTGGTACAGTTATTGTTATTCATGGGGACATTATTAAAATTGTTTTTTGCTTTCAAGATGCTGGATTCATCCAGATGATCAAAAGGCCCAGAGACATTATTGCATATAAAGCTTTGGATGTCTTGTACAAAAATTTCCAACTGAATGCCATTTTCTTGTAGATTATACATACATACATTAAGTCAGAGACACAAGTTTTTACTCTTGAATTAATGCCCCACAAAGATACAAAAAAAAAGACCCCAAACAAAAGACAAAGACAAAACCACCAAAGAACAACAAAACAAAAAAATCAATTAAAATCCACTTGCTGTTATGAAATGGCCCCTAAATGGCACTAAAGTAAGGGTTTGATGCAGTTCTGATCCTGTGACCATGAACCATTGCATTATTTCTGAACATACAGCCAATTTCCTTACTTCCTTCCTTCCCAACTACTTGACAGATTTACTGCTTTTTTCCTCTGAGTTTATGCAAAGAACAGATAACATTGATCACGAGAGTGGAAAAATTTCCCAGTAATTCAAAGACTGAGGGGTTCAAAAACGTGTGTCCTACCTGAATAGCTTTTTCATCTCCCATATGCCCATACATAGAATTGCATTCTACAGATATTCGGGTTGCATAATTAAATAAATATATTCTCTTTTGTAAGCTGTGAATGACAGGACTTGGAGTACTTTCAGTGATGTTAAGGATTAACCAGATGAGAATTGAGCTCCTTGTTATGGGAATTACTCCTTTTTTTCCATGAAATTGTAAAGTTATTGAATTGCTAGAAAGGACCTGAGCAGTTTCTGTGGCCCATTCATTAATTTCACGTAACTCCAGCTCCACTCGAGCCACTCTTTAGAAAAGTTTGTCTGACCTATAATTGAAAACGTCCTATTGTGGACATTAACTCCTTAAATAGTTT
The DNA here is from genome assembly GCA_013398715.1 of Nesospiza acunhae. Classification (NCBI taxonomy): domain Eukaryota; kingdom Metazoa; phylum Chordata; class Aves; order Passeriformes; family Thraupidae; genus Nesospiza; species Nesospiza acunhae. The sequence goes on from VZSU01002142.1 coordinate 235,852, forward strand.
TCATTCACTGCCTTTACAACTATTTTTAACTCTCACAATGTTCAAACTAGACCTTCTAACTGGCATACTAACAAAGTACAACTTATTTTTAACTTATCATTTTACTTTGCAGGTGTACTTTCGATATTTTTGGGCACTGTGTAGCCTGTTCATCTCATCTTCACTTGCCCAAAAAGATGGAGGGTGTTTTTGATTTTGAGGGTTGGTGGTACTTTGGTCTAACCTTTCCTTACATATTTTTATGGTTTGTTTATCTTTTGGGTTGGTAGGGTCTTTTTTTGTTTTGTGGGGTTTTGGGTTTGTTTTTTTTTTTTTTTTTGGAGGGGGAGCTTTCTTGTTGTTTGGGGTTTTTGTGTGGATTTTGTTGTTCTTTTTGTTGTTTGTTGGTTTTGGGTTTGGTTTTGCTTTTGGTTTTTGCTTTGGTTTGGGTTTGGTTTTGCTTGTTTGTTTGCTTGTTTGTTTTCTTTTGTTTTGTTTTTTTGTTATTGAGTTTTCTTGGTCAGGAGAAGGTCTTGCAAACATTCCAGCAATTGATTCTTATCCTGTGCGTAGATATCACCTGTTAAAAACACAGCTCCTGTCTTGTCTTTTTATTTCCATTCCCTCACTGAATGATTTCCCAATTTTTGAAGATCATTTCAAATCTTAACCCTATCTTCCAAACTGCTGCTGATGTGGCAAGTGTGGCACGAGTGGTCACTTCATCCCCAATGCTTAATAATCCAGAAAATGCCAGGTAGCACCTTGATGAAAATTGATCTTGAGCATCGTTCTGCTCTGATGTTGAACCACTGGTAATTACTACGAAAACGCTGTTCCAGAACAAAGAAGGTTTATACCACAAAAATATGGCTGCTTCGATGGATTAAATTTCCCTTCTTCAGTTTTAAATGTCACACCAGAGAAAACAGTCAGCAAACCAAAAAAAAAAAACCAATGGAATTACTGTAGTATTGGGCTACATAAACTCTTTGAAATGGTGTAATGTATGTAATCACATTGCAAGGTGATTAGATGCCCTCAAATCAGTTGATTGACTCAAAAATGGTGTTTCTTTTTCCCACCTTGGCAGCTCTTATTATTGTAACCTGAGTGCTCTGTTGCATCTTCCAAGGATTTGCCAGCTTCTGTCCTTTTGCCTTATGGCAGCTCTGCCTGCTGTGGTTTTGGATGAATGATGTTTGTTGAGAAGCCCTGCACAAGCAGAAAACTGTGGCTGCTTGAGGGTTTCCAAACAAGCTGACGCTGTGATTAGAGAAAACTGATGTGGCTTCCTCGTCCTGAATGTTTCCAGATACGTCAATCATTAACAGGCTTCGCAAAAACAGGGTGGAGGAATTACATCTTACTTAAAACAGAAATTTGGGCCCAATGAAAAGGTTTAGAAAGCTCTGGAGGCAATTAGGGTGCTTAGCATAATTGCTGTAGACGTGATCATGTTTGATAAAACACCTTCTTGGGGAAATGCTCTGTTCTGTATTTATGTTTTGAGTCGAATGCCATTAAGCAAGGCGCCTCGCTTTGATTAAAGGTTTAATACCTCATTTCCCTAATTCTGCCTCCTATATTTGAATATAAAGTCACACAATGCTGAGAAACACGTTGTGCGAGCACTGAATCCTGCTTGTGCCAGCATTGCAGCCATCATTACACGCAAAAACGACTCTGAAACAACTGCAGTTTGTTATCAATCGCCTTGGACAACCTGAGAACTGCCTGAGCCTCTGCCTTTGCACTTGAGCTAAGGGGACGTGGGACGTGCACACTGCTTACCCTCGCTCTTCACATTTCTGCGCAACACCGGGTTGAGCACTGCCTGACGGAGGGCCGGAAAATCCAAATTCCGCAGGCTCACGCTGTGGGGGCAGGCAGCCAAATATCTCTGGCGTCAGAAGGAGGCATTTGTGAGACACAAATTCGTGAGGCAGAGTGTTACAGAATACTCTCCTTTGCTTTCATCCCCACAGAAACAGCCCAACGAAGTGGGAAATGGTCACACCAGGGCTATTACTAAAAGCTTCAGCTGGTTCTGCTGTACAACCCATTTTCTAGAACAAGGAGCCTGAGATACCCTTGAAAATACCCAAATTAAAATTCCATTCCAGAAATGTAGGTTCTTGGGCACGTTGGTTATTGATGGGACACCAGGGTGGCAGCTTTTTACGTGTCTTACAAAAAAATCACTCTGCACCATTAGGCCAAAAGGTGAAAATTCAGCCTGCACCAAAATAAAGAGCGTCTTTTTAAGAGCAGAAAAAAACTGAAAATGACCACAAAAATATATGATCTGCCTTTCAGTTGTAATATGTTGATTTGCTTTTATTGAAAGGGTAAACAAAGCATTTTTCGAATCCAAAACTTGCAGTGCCTCGTGTTGGCAGGGATGTTGGAGGGAGCTAAATGGAAACAAAATTTCTCACCAGAAAAATGCACACACCCACACACCCACCCATAAATATATAGACATATACACAAATTATGGTTTTTTCTTGTTTCTCACTTTTTTTTTTTTTTTTTTTTTTTTTTTTTTTTGTGCAGCACAAAATGTTTCACTTTCTTTTAACTAGTGCTAAGAGATTTTTTTCCATTTTTTTTTTCCCCCAAGTCATGGGCAAGCTAGTGTTAAGTATATGTTTGTATGTTGGCTCATCCTTTCCTGTTTACAAGGAGAGATAAAGGAGTCATTTAAACTGGTTTGTCATCCTTCTGACGCCTAACAAAGGCTCAGAAACCACTCCAGATATTCAAAATGAACATGTATGAATGTTAGATGTGTAAGGTGGCTTAAAAATTTCAACCAGGTGTAACAGTTCCAGTCCAGCTTCTTCCTCCTCTCCATGCTCCAAACCCAGAGCAACTCCCTCTCTCCTCTTCTTTTTTACATTTCTTTAGAAAAAGTTTAAAAAGCACAGTTACTCATTAGACAGAATATATCAATCCCCCAATTTTGCATTTAGCTTAAGGAAAATCTTTGCTTTATTCCTTACCATTTCTCACAGCTTCTTCCGTGCCTGTTTCCAGCTGCTTTTGAGTTGTGTGAAAGGGGTGAGGACACATCAGCCCTCACTGAGATACAAGAAAAATGGGGGATTTTTTGTTCTTTCTGCTTTTTTGCACAGCGTGCATAGGAGTAGAAGGCATCTCGGCCAAGATTCTGCAAGTTGCTTCATACCCAAAGCTCACAGAGGGTTTCCCAAAACAGAGGGTTATCAGAGGCGTGTTTATAAAGGATTCCTATCAGCCAGCCACTCAATTAGTCTTGCACAGTCTTACCAGAAAATTGGAATGAGGTTCTGTATGTTGCCACTGCAGTTATGTACAAAAAGACATATTTAACCAAACATCTGTCTTTTACAGCTTCCTTAGGACTCGAGGACTATGAGCATCCCAGTTTTGATGCTAAGCATAACACCCTGTGTACACAACTGGTTGTTTTTTGAGGCTCAAAAATCCAGGATAAGCAGTCATTTTTGCCATGTACTTTATTATTAGACTGAGGGGGATTCTTTCTCTCCTGCCCTGAACTTGCAGGGCATCACCATCCTCCAGCTTTTCTGGTGATCACAACTGGGTTTAGAACCTGCTTTTGAAATAAATATAGATTCAAGTTTAGGGAGGAGGATGGATTGGAATAGAAGTCAGTTTTGTGTTTGAACAGGCTACGAATTTAGGAGCTGCTGCATCCATAAACACAAAGCATTGCAAGAGGGAGGAGAGGAGACACAGCGCAGATTTCCACGATGAAACTCTGCCCTGTTGCCAAACGCATTTACAAGATAAACATTTTGAACTGTGGGGGGAAAAAACCAGGATATTTCAGAAACAGCCTTGGGATCTGACGTGACCTGAGTGCTTCTCCCTCCCCACATGAGCAGGGGCAGCCGCTGCAGTACGTGGGGACGCTGCAGAGGGCTTGGACCTGCTCTGAGAACATCAGTTTCTGGTTCTGCTGGAACAAATTTTATTTTCTGCATCGTTTGCTGTGGTTAACATGCCCCTGCACTCGGCCCACCAAGCGCTAAAATCAAGATTTACTTGCTGTCCTAGGGCTCAGTCCCAGGTACCCTGCCAAGGCGTTCACACCCACCAAACAGAATGTTCTTTTGAGAACAATAAAATACTTCTTTCTTTTTTTTTTTTTTTTTTCCCACTCCATCTGCATGTCATACTTGGAGGGAAAAAACAAGAAAAAAAGAAAGCAAACAACAACAGACCAAGCAACAGGTTGTTTCCTAGGAAAGTTAATGTTTCTGCCTGTCAGCCTTGAAGGTGACTCTTAAGGTTATAGTGGTCTCTTTTAAAGCTCCTGTAATGGGACAAAAGCCAAGCAATAAAAACACCAAAGTCTGTGTTACCCAGTCCCTGCAAAACACTCACAGCCCTCAAGATTTTATAAATGTCTTATTGAAACATGCTGAAGGAGGAAAAAAATGTCAAATGTGCCACGTATCATTTATTACTAAAAGTACTATGTGAGATTTCTTTTACTTTTTTGGTTTGCCTGTAGTTTTTTTGGTCTAGTGTGCCTTTGTCTCTAAAGTAATTTAAAAATATTCAGTGCCATATAGTGGTTTTCTTTGTTTCATTGTAGAAGAGTGTTTAATTGGAGTTTAATTCTAATCTTTAAATAAAAGATGGCTTTAAAAAGGATGCTTTCTTCAACTGAGGCCAATGCAACTTTTTTTAGAATTTAGTTTGATCTGAAATCTTTCTTTTTGTTGACCATGTTTCTGGGAAAATGAATTAATTATCTCTGTCTGAAAAAAGAAAAAGTTAAGGATTCTTCTCCTTCACTCCTCTGGAATATGGGATAAATTAAACGCACCATGGCTGAACATTTCAATTTTTTGGTATTTCTCTGGCTTACAGTACTGAAATAGGTCTTCTTCTCAGAGTGGTGTAAGGAAAATTTCAGGATTTAAAATGAAAATCTTTTATATGTGCTCTTTAGGGTAAATCCAAATACATCCAGATTCTGCAAGCCCAAATCTCTGACGACAAAAGTCAGCATTCTAAAATGATGTCGTCACATCTGTTGCCTTCTTTACCTTCAGGATTCATTCCATTCTTATAATTTTCCCTCATCTTTGCATTGAGCTGATTATGAAACAAATTAAAATATCAGGAGGGCAATTTCAGCAAAAACAAAAAGGTGCAGCTAGTACAGATTATTGAACAAAATATGGGCATTGCCATTATGAAATTGCCATTATCCCCTCTCCCTTTATCCCCTCCCTCAAACACCTCTATGACCATAAGCAAGAAATTTGGATGAACTGGAATTGTCTTCTTTCCATAATTAATAAAAATTATTTGAAATAAGAGTATGTTGAAGCTGACTGTTTAGCATTTAATCAAGAAGAAACAAAACCCTGCCTTCAGTCATTCAATTTCCTACATTTTGGCACATTTTGGAGTGCTCTGTTTGACTTAAGCTATCCAGCATGATTTTTTAAAAGATACAGCAGATCAAAGATCCACCATCTGTGGGTTCAACAGCTCATTTCTGCTCCCATAATAATTGACAGAAATAATAACAACAGAAATAATAATTTAAAACAAGCAAACAAGCAAACAAAACCAAGAAAGCAAACAAACATAGGCAAAAATCCCCAATCTAAAAACAAACAAAAAACCAGATAATTAGTGAAGAAAGCAGAAAAAAAAGGTCTGTAAATGAATACAATATTAATTTCTGTAGGGTTAGCATGTTTCTTTTTCCTCCGTAATAAAATGCAAAATCACTGTCCGTAATATTATCATGCAGTTCTGCTATTGCAGCTTTTTTCCTCATCCTTTTTTCCAGGACTAAATTTCCTGCACAAAAAGTTTGGTTGGTGTTTCATGTGGTCACTCAAGAGCCATATGTGACATCCAACCTGTGCCATTACTTATTAAATACCACAGGGAAGGGAGATGTAAGAAAAATGTAATTATATTGTCCTCAATGACAATAATCCTAATGATAAAGTACACAGAATAAAACAGATCTTAATGCATAAATAATTCTGCCATAAATTAATAATCTTTTAGGCAGGATTTTGGTATCTGGAGGGCTTTTTGGTATCACTTTGTTGGTATCTGGAGGTCTTTTTTTATCTGGTGGTAGTGTGAAGGATCTCTTGGCTTTCCTTTTGCCTGTTTTGTTTTTTGTTTTTTTTTTTTTTTTTCTTGCGAGTCTAGAATCTAAATCATACAAGGTTATAACACATAAACATCCAAAAGTGAAAAATTTCCCTAGTTCGTGCAATAGTACCAGGAAATATCCTTTCCTTCTCAGGGATGCAGCACTTATCCATTCCTGAGCATCCAAACTTTTGGGGTTGGAGGGTAAAGTGATGATCTGCCCATGAAGCTGTTTGGAAGTGGTTCCTGCAGGCAGAATTGCCTCAACACGAGCCACAAACACCGTCCATAAAAACAGAACAGACGGGTGGTAGCAGAAGTAGCAGAAGGGCTGTTGTTGATTTTTCCCTTTCCCTTTCCCTCCCTTTGTCTCTGCCATGGCCATTTCCAACAGTGCCTCACAACCAGGGGCTGCTCCAGCCTCTCCCAGAGCCTTCGTCTTATCACAGAGCTCTGTCCAGGTTGTTCCTGGGAGCTCTGTCCAGGTTGTTCCTGGCTCTGGGGTCTCCAAAGAGACACGAGCAGCTGTTGGTTGCTATGAGGGTGTTTCTTGCATGAATGCATCAGTCTCCAAGGCAAGAATTCCCGGTGTTAGAGTCCGTGCTGAAGCTTTCTGGGGTAAGGTCACAGGCAGAAGCAGCAGCTGCAAGGCTGCTTTCCATGCAGAATCCCAGTTCCACGCAGAAACAGGGACGAACAGTTGTTCTCAGGCACAGAGTCCCATGTTCTGGGCAGTGGGAGCAGTGGTAGGGTCTGATGTTCCAGGCAGCAGCAGCAAGGTCTGCAGCTTTTCCTTCTTTCCTCTTGCTTCTTGCTTCTTTCTTCTTTCTTCTTTCCTCTTGCTTCTTTCTTCTTCTTTCTTCTTCTTTCTTCTTCTTTCTTCTTTCTTCTTTCTTCTTTCTTCTCTTTCTTCTTCTTTCTTCTTCTTTCTTCTTCTTTCTTCTTCTTTCTTCTTCTTTCTTCTTCTTTCTTCTTCTTTCTTCTTCTTTCTTCTTCTTTCTTCTTCTTTCTTCTTCTTTCTTCTTCTTTCTTCTTCTTTCTTCTTCTTTCTTCTTTCTTCTTTCTTCTTTCTTCTTTCTTCTTTCTTCTTTCTTCTTTCTTCTTTCTTTCTTCTTCTTTCTTCTTTCTTCTCTCTTCTTTCTTTCTTCTCTCTTCTTTCTTCTTTCTTCTTTCTTCTTCTTTCTTCTTTCTTCTTTTCTTCCTTCTTTTTACTTTCTTCTTTCTTCTCTCTCTTCTTTTTTTCTTCCTTCTGTCTTCTTTCTTCTTTCTTCTTTCTTTCTTCTTTCTTCTTTCTTCTTTCTTTCTTCTTTCTTCTTTCTTCTTACTTCTTTTCTTCTTTCGTCTTTCTTCTTCTTTCGTCTTTCGTCTTTCTTCTTCCTTCTTTCTTTCTTTCTTCGTCTTTCGTCTTTCTTCTTCCTTCTTTCTTTCTTTCTTTTTTCTTCTTTCTTTATTCTTCTTCTGCCATCCTCTTCTTCTCGTGGCTGCAGATGTGTTGATGCTGTGATGGTCGCTGCTGATGGTGAAGCTGATGCTGAAGATGATGTTGCCCATCATGATGATGATGATCCTCGTACCCCACTATGAGTCTTTTAATTTGTAAAACATCCAATTAGCTAAAAACACGATTCTAAAACATTCTTTCTGAACCAATCTGAGCTCCATTCTGATATGCAAAGGTAGTACAGAAGTAGTATCAATTGTTACCTCAGAAACTACGCATATGATACTATTTCCACAAATATACTATCTGTTTTCTTACTTCAGATTTACGTAAATAGGTTTATCTATTCATATTAATAGTTCTCTCTATTTACACATGTAGTTTTATCTGTTTTACGTGAATAATTCTATCTGTTCCAGTGGCAAGGTTCTGCTATGTTTTTGTTACGACCAGGACTAAGCCGCTGAACTATTAACTAGGCCTTAGGGCCTTTGCTAGTGAATGTAGTTTCTTAAGGCACTTGAATATATTTCCACTTCCTTAAAATCTAAAACTTCAACTAACTTAAAATTATAACTTATCCTTGTATTTCCATAAAACTTAAACAGACCCTTCTACTTCATATCTATGTGGCTTAATATATCTGAGTTTCCCTAAAGAAAAGAAGAATACAATCATGAAGAATATGAAGAACAAGAAAAGCAAGAAAACACAAACAGCAAGTAGAACAATAAGAGGAATAAGAAGAGGAATAAGAAGAACAAGGAGCAGAGAGAGTGAGGATGAGTCATAATCCCTCCAAGAGCCCCAGAGCTCTCCTCAGGCTCATTGCTGAGGCCTTGCAGCGCAGCACTGCACGGGATGCAAAGCCATGCAACAGATGCAGAATCTGCTGCAAGAGACGGCCTCAAACTTCCCTCAGGCAGGGCAGGGACCCACCCGGGTGTTCCCCTGGCCCCAGGGTCTGTCCCTGTGCTGAGCTCCATGTTCTGGGGGGACCCTCAGCACCAAGGAGAGCTGATGGAGAGTGTCAACGGGACACATTGGTGTGCATGCCCTGGCCTGTCCCCTTCCCTTCCCTTCCCTTCCCTTCCCTTCCCTTCCCTTCTTCCCCTACCCTTTCTTCCTTGAACTTCCCTTCCTGTCCTTTGCAATTTTTTCCTTTTCCTTTCCCTTTTCTTTTTCCTTTTCCTTTTCCTCTTCCATTTCTTTATTTTCTTTTTCCTTCTCTGAACTTTCTTAGCCTGAACTACACCCTCCCTCTTTTCCTGTTTTCCCTCTATTCCTGTCTTTCCCGTGCAGCATCAGCTTGGCCTCAGACAAACCAGGCTCTAACCTTTGGGAGAAGAGAATTCAATTTTGCATGCACCGTTGAAATTCTGGAGGTTCCCTCTGGATGAGCACATTTATGAATGTGCTGCAGTTATTATTTTGGCAAGGACACAAAACAGAAGCCCTGTCAGGAATTACACTGATACAAATCTCAACAGGGCTTTTCCACCATCCACATCAAATTAACTCATCACCTCCTTACAAATGAACACTGAAATAAAATGAGACATGTAGCAGGGCTCCACTCTGTTTGAATATTTTAAAATCCGTATTTCAGTGCTTGCTTAGGCAGAATGAAAGAACAAAGACAGATTGCTTGAAACTTTTATGTTCACAAAACCAAACTTCTATTAATAAAAATGTAAATCATACCCTGGCTCACTCTCTTTCTATACACTTTGAACCATTATGATGTGCTCAGTGGAATAATGGAATAATTATATAACAAGGAATAGTATCAGTGTCATCAAAACAATAGCGTGCTCTAGACAAATACAAAAGAGATATGAAACTATATGGTAAAAAGACTAATCTGAATCATAAAATGCAGTTAGGTTTTCATTCAACCACATCTGCAGTCACAGCAGTGCCTTATTTTTTGTTATTTGGTATTCATGTTAGAGATTTAACTGCTGAACTATAAGAACTAGGAATTCATAATTTTCAAAATGCTGATTGTTTTGAGGCTTCTGTGCTGTATTATTCCACATACATGCACATTCATGCAGTGATAAAGTATGTGAGCACAGGGAATCTAAATAATGGTGCTTTATAAAGCATCTTTTGGAGAGGAGTGATCAGTCAGGAAAGCTGAAAGGAAAATCCGGATGGCAACTCCAGTAACAACTTTGGAAGATGCTTCTGCAGTGGCACATTACAAATTGAATGGCACAATTTAAGCTTTGGCTTTGATCTGCAAGATCAGCATTGGCTATTCAAAATTTATTGTGTAACTTTCTGCCTGCTGGAGGTGCAGACACTAATGGAACTGACACGTTTTGTTGCTATTTAAAACAATCAAATCTGCTTCACCTTTTATTATAGAGGAACTGAGGGAATGCAATAGGCATATTGCTTTTACAAAACTGTTTTGGGGAGCCCAGGTCGATTTGTGAGTCACACTCAATTTGTGTCAGAGCTGTCTAGTGGCATGAGCGCCAAAATTATGCCTAACAGAAGCGTGTTTCAAATGCAATGTAATTTACCCTCAATATTACACAAGTGTTTACTGCTCTTTGTATTAACACCTCTGAGGCTTTGCAACCTGCCAATGACGCGCAAGGTGACAAAAGTGTTCAAGATGAAAAACTGAAATATTTAGGATTAAGCAGAACGGCAGGGAAGAAGTGGATGACTGCGACGGCGTTCGCATGGGTCCGAGGATGAGGGAAGAGATGAGGATCTGAATCCATGCTTCAGAAGGCTTGATTTATCATTTTATGATATATATGACATTAAAACTATACTAAAAGAGCAGAAGGAAAGGTTTCATCAGGAGGCTAGCTAAGAATAGACTAAGAAGGAATGAATAACAAAGGCTTGTGTCTCGGACAGAGAGTCCGAGCCAGCTGACTGTGATTGGCCATTAATTAGAAACAACCACATGAGACCAATCACAGATGCACCTGTTGCATTCCAAAGCAGCAGATAATCAATGATTACATTTTGTTCCTGAAGCCTCTCAGCTTCTCAGGAGGAAAAATCCTAAGAAAAGGACTTTTTATCAAAGATGTCTGCAACAGATCACGAGGGGTGAAATGACAGATCATCCCTCTCCACTCCATGGCCATCAGATGTGCTTAACAAGGCTGAACCACGGGGAAAATGACTTTTGGGACAGACTCACATCCATAGTGGTAAGAAATCTGGTTTACATTTCACTCCATCTGAGATAAATCATGAATGACAATGAAACAAATGAGTATACATTCCTGCAACAGCACAGTCCAGGTGAAACAGCAGTGGAAGTATTTTCTTTTGTTCCTCCACCACTTTGTTCTCACTGTGCAAGAAACATCTAGGGTGTTTTATTATATGTAAATTTCCCTTCAGTGCAAGGCCCATCACTTCACAAACAATTCAGTAGCAGGTAGTCTGGTTACAATAAAAGGATATTGCCAAAATTGCTTTGCATCATTCTTCTAGCCTAATTTTACAGTAGAAAAGACTGGTTAATGATGTAAAATGTAAGTGTTGTAATTCAATATTAGTACAGCTACTCTTGCAACCATTGTTAATAAATTCATTGCAAAACAGTCCACATTTTTCTCCTGTGGAAAAAGTACAGCATGTAAGTGCTAAATGACTAAAATAAAGTCATACAAATTTTAACTGGAAACTGTAGGTAATAACAATATGACAATATGTGCATAAAAAGTTTAATTACAGGTACAAGTTGGAATGGTTGCTTTGTGCCAGCGTCACAAAGATCATAAAATACTTGAAGAATGGGCAATTTGAACCTAATAAGAAGCACTGGTCTCCTTTCTGGATCACGCACGAGATTTCAGTGGGTTCAGTGGACAGAGTTAGTGTTTTATATGGATTTGATAGTTCTTGGCCTGTTTCAAACATGTGAAGACACAGTTGGTGTCTGACTGCACCCATCTGCCACACCACTGCGTGGAAAACAGGGGAATGAGAAGTGTGCTTGCGCACAGCGCAAAACCACAAATTCCTGTTCCACAAGAGCCCTCTTCCTCAGAAAATCCATCATCATTTTCCACTTTCACCACAAGTTTTGTGAGATTGGTGAGCAAAACCCAGGAGCCCAAGTGAAACGTGTGGAACTAGGTCTGAAGAGTAAGGCAGTGCTCCTCTGACATGAAGGTTGAAGAATTTAGTACCTAAATAGCTACAGTGGCCCATGGATTTGTTTTCAGCCTCTGCACTGGAAATTCAACTACAGACTGGAGTGAGAAAGATAATTTTAGCAGGGGTAGCTATCAGTGTCAGTCTCACTCTCCTTTGTGCTTCTATAATTCCTAATGAACATGTATGGGGAAAAGAAAATAAAAGGGGCCTTTTGCACATTTGCCTTTCGTAGTCAAACTTTCACAAAGCTCTTTGAAAAGTAATGTACGTGCAATGCTGGCAATACGAGCATCCTGAGAGCAAACAGGGTCTCCATTGTATCCAAATCGGTCCCAGTCAGGTTTGGGCTGGGAGGATGCTGGGCAGTGGGGGATGGCTGCAGGCTAGGGGGCTCAGATTGCTCTTGCTGCCCACCAGTCCCTCCGGCTGCCAAGGAAGGAACAGCAGCGACCTTGCAAGAGCAATTTGTAGACATTAGGTGAGTGCTCATTTTGTGTGGGAATCCACAGAATCAGAGCGTTTTGGGAAAGCTGCAAAAGGCAGGCTCCAGAGACATCAGAACTGTGATTAGAGCTAAGCAGCAGCCATGAGATTGGTCAGCAGAAAAATTATTTAAAAAGTAGAATAGCAAGGACAAATAGAACAGTGGTCTGTGTATTAACGCTTGTCTAGAACAACTCTCTAAGCTACAGAAAAGTTTATCTAGTGAGATATTAGGAAGTTTGGAGCTTAATAATGGAGCTCTGTGCATTGTGTTTTAAGGCTCACAAGCAGGTATTGTATCTGAAATAAGCAAGCATTGTTTAACAAAAGGTACATGTGCTTATAGTGGTTGGATAGAACTACTGTCAATATAGAATATATACTGTACAGATAGAACTACTGTCAATGTGCTTTTGCTTTGTGTGATTGGTCAAAAAACTTACTTTGTAAGTTGTAACATTAAGTTCTTGGTCTGCTGCCTGGGATGTGAGCTGGTAGCATCTTCCCATTGTCATAACCATGTAATGAGACTGATGCTGGAAAATAAAACAGCTCAAGGCAATTCCCAGCAGTCCTGTCCTGTTTGTGATTTGTACAGAGACCCCCGGCCAGGGATAATTTTGCATTTTTATTCATTGACATATTTCTGTCAGATATTATTTAGGATCACAATGGTTCGGGTTGAAAGAAACCTTTAAGTCCATCCCATTCCAACTCCCAGCCATGGCAGGGACACCTCCCACTGTCCCAGAGTCCAGCCTGGCCTTGGGCACTGCCAGGGATGCAGGGGCAGCCCCAGCTGCTCTGGGCACCCTGTGCCAGGGCCTGCCCATCCTGCCAGGGAACAATTGCTTCCCAATATTCCATCCATCCCTGCCCTCTGGCAGTGGGAGCCATTCCCTGTGTCCAGTCCCTCCATCCATCGTCCAAAAGTCAATCCCCAGCTCTCTTGAACCCCCAATTTACACCTGAATATAATTTTTTTTCTAAACTTTAATAGCTTTTTTGTTGGTTAAAAAAAATATAAATTAAAAATAAAGAAAGAAAAAAAAAGTAGAAAGGAAAGGCATAAAGTACCTTTGAGGAGTACCATGTAAAGATGTGCTTTGAAATGTTTCTAGCAGTGGTGGTGGTTCTGGCAATCTCACTCTCTTTTTAAATTAAAGGGGAAATTTTAAGGTTATTATTCTGAAGGCTATTGCATTAGGATAACTCATTTTTCTCAATTCACGCAGTTGTGATCATAATAATGCATTTCATTCTCCAAACTTCGCATTCAGAACCCAGCTGTGATGCTGCAAAAATACCATTTTCCCTAGCCTTGTTCTGCATTCAGACTTAACAGTATTCTCACACCAGTGCAGATATCTCAGAGTTTTAAGAAAAAGCTCAAGTGCCACTTTTACAAGAGGCAGTGTACTCCCTCCTGGTATTCATAAGGGCTCTCAGAGTTGGTGTAAATGAAAATCAGATTTCAAACATAATTTCTGCTTCCTACTCTTTTTCCTTGACTTACTCACTGGCTGAACTGAGAGTCTTAAATGGGATCAACACAAAAAAATGGGAAGATTAATGTCCTGCTTTGTCTCCAGCTCTGTGAAGGCAAGTTCTGACTTATGGGTGCACGCCAGCATAACGAAGGGCAAACATTTAAAAACACCAGCGCGACAACTCTGGAAAATTACACCTATTTTATTACCTGGGATCTTGTGATGTTAACACTTGCTCCTGTTTTGAAGACGCTCTCCTTAGATTTGGCCGTCAAGTTATGGCAGCAAATTGACTTTGATAATTACACGTAACAAGGCTACACAATGTAACGCAGGTAATGAGGTTTTAATTCACCAATTCATCTTGGGAATGAGTACAAGGAGCAGCAGCCAGCCTCCACACCACTTCACACACTTTTAATGCCAGTTAAACCCTATGTGTGTGTGTGTGTGTGTGTGTGTGTGTGTGTGTGTGTTAGCCCACCAGCAGCGACATTATTTACGCAATCCCATCAGGATGGCTCTCGTTTCGGGAGACTGTCACAAAATTCATCCAGACCAAGATGAGTTATATCTCTTTAATGGTTTGCCTGTCTAAAGGACAGCACCAGGAGATGCAGTCATCTTTCCATGTCCTTCCCTGGTGCTGGGAGCAGGGAGGAAGGGATTGTACAGGTGTTTTCACTGCTCGCATATGCTTTGCTATAAATCCGCTTCCCAAAGCCACCAATCTGTGTAAAAAAAAAAAAAAAAACAAAAAAACTGAAGAAACTGCAACTCATTAACTTTTATCCTCTAAATCTTGTCCTTTCTACATTAGTGACATAAACCCACAGGCTGGGGGAAAACAGGTTCACGCGGAAATATTAAAGACACAACACGACCTGGAGCACGTTATCTTGGTGTCTCACCAAGTCCATTTATTTTTCTGTGTGGAAAGAAGAAGCCTGCGTGAAATATATTAAGCAAAAGTCTCATCTGCAATGTCTCGGATTTTTTATTGTCATGCTTCTTAAGAAATCTCGTGTTGAACATATCATTTACAATGACAGACAACTATTTATTTGTTAAAAGCCGACTTTATATGAATTTTGGGAAGGGCTGGGCTTAAGCAAAAAGTCTGCCTCAGTAGAAAGCGCCAGAATTTCAATAATCTTCTCTTCAACCCAAAACTAAAACCTACAATGAGGGAACCAAGTCTTCTCAGAATCTGGATGTGCATTTGCTTCCTGAATCTATGTAAAAACGCATCACTAAAATGAAATTTGTGATGCAAGATATGTCACAAACCAACTTATTTTCAAAAAAAAAAAATTTAAAAAGAAAAATCAGGTTCCCAAAGATTACAAAAAAACTTTTTCACAGTTTCAGTATGTGCTGGATTTTTTTTGGTTTTACAAATAAATATTTCTCAAACATGTTCCAAAAATTTAATTTTTGATGAAAACCCAATTTCAAATGGAAAATTTCAAGGTGATTACTTTGAGATAGTTTTTTTGTAGCTATAAATAAGCTGAAAATAGTAATTTCTCACTTGACTGTTTCTCCAAAAAGAAGCTTATACATTCCAGAGAATTATTCTAGGATCCAGGATTTTAAAGTACCCTTTTTTTTCCAAACTTCAGAATATTGGCCATTTGGTGGGATTTTTTAATAAATAATTAGATTTAGTTGTGTTATTAGGTACAGAGCTTGTTATTTAAATAATTCAGCAGCTCTATCTTAGATCTTTTTACCAGCAGTTTATAAGCTTATTAATTGTAACTGTTTAAGCTGGAAATTTGCCTGGCTTTCAATCTACCGTGGTAATATCACATGCATTATATTTTTCATCTGCAAATGATCTGGGTGGCTCACAATCTGCTTGTGTTGGATTTAAAACCCCTTGATTTCAGTGTGCTGTGTCTGATTAGAAAAAAATTTCGTGTCTCAAAGAAATTTTCATTTGCTGAGGCTCTCGCTATCCAAATGTATTCTGTCAGTACAGAAACAGCTTGGGAAAATGAAATAAATTAAAAGAAAAAAGTTTGTATATACTCAGCAAGGCCTCAGTAGTGTTTAGAAGTTTTTTTTTTTTTTTTTTTTTGGGGTCTTTCTTAGTTGATCATGCTTTAATCCCTCACAATCACTGCTGCCATGCATCTGGTATTACCATCAAAAGGCTGATTATAAGGAATCCTCTGGAAATGCTTTCCTGAATTGAAAGCAGCGAAAACAGATCGTGTGAGAGATTCTCTGGATATATCCCAGGGAAGCAGAAAAGTGCAACCACAGGCAAGAAAGAGAGTTAGGTCTGTGATGGAATAAAACTAAAGTTGGAGATGGACCCGTGGGAGAAATGAAGGGGTTTGTGGGGTGAAAGAAAACACCAGAGACCCAAAAACACCTGCAAGTTCTTGTAGATTGGTCACGTTTTGATTATTTAGGGTAACAAAACCACATCACATCTATTCAGTCATATTCCAAAACATTTGGTTGTTGAGAGATATGTCCTGTAAAATGTTTGAATTTAAACTCCAGATCAGCCAGAATAGTTAGATAAGAGCCTAATCTCATTGTCAAACTTTTACACTATATATGGTCACTTCCTTACTTTCAGCATTCTTCCTAAAAAAAAAAAGAAACTATAACAACTACAACAAAAATGATAACAAAACTATAACAAACTATATTCTTTAAAAACAAAAATATTCCTTTTAAAATACTCATTTAAAATACTCATACACAGAAAGAGTCCTAAAAAAAAAACCCCACTAAAATCTTATAAAGTAGGTGCAGACTATTTTGCAAAAATGTTACTGGAAAAAAAACATTTAAATCCAATTATTTATGGTAAAAGCTGTAAATAATTTGTTGCTTGTTATCTGTGCTTCTGCTTGTTTTCAGCTGCTGACTGTTCAGGGGGACAGCACTGCCCAATGAATTTAAAGAGCTGTCAGCATTTTGCTTGTACTGTGGATTGAGATGCATGTTTTCCACAGGTTTGACAATGCAAATAATCATTTAGACTGCCAGGGGACATGTAAGTTGTGACATATCACACTATTAAATGCTCTGATTTCCAGGGAAGTTTTTAAAGAAGTGGAGCAATGAACATAGTAATAATATTCCAGAAATCCAGGTGACAACCCTTTTTTTTTTTTTCCCCCCAGGTATGTAAAATCCAAAAGCTTCAGAGTTAAAAGTGCGGCAAACAGATTTATCAACATGTAAATTGCATCAGGCCTTGATTTATAATTGGGTTTTTTTACCAGTTTTTCTCCTGCTTTTTCGGCATTACTTTTAAAATATGAACTAAAAGGTTTCATTGAGCCTCTCCAGAAAAAAACTGTTCATGTTTTAGAAACATTCTATTTATTGAAAATGAATAACAAGTACCTGGAAAAAAAACATTAGCAGCATCCTAGGACGGTTCCATCCTCAAATTCACCCTCTTGAAAGGAACAAGTCTCTGTCGGCTCCAGTTTCCGTTCCTTAACGGGCAGCGGGTTGAGGAAGGGAGGAAGTTCAAGGTGGAAAATCCGGGAAGAAAAATTCAGGAAGAGAAATCTTTTTGGAGGAGTGGAGAGCCAACTGAGAGATAAGAAAAGAAAATCTCAGAGTCCAGAGATCCCTGGAAATGCTGTAAATTCAGTAGCGCGGGTCCGGGGGCCAGCGCTCCTTAGAAAGGGAGACAAAGAGGGAACACAGACACCCTGAATGGAATAAAATATTACAGCTCTGAAAATGCAGAAATGATGATTCCAGCTCCTTTTCTTGGGTTTTCACGAACACTGGTGGAAAGCCTATATAGAACTAGGAGGAAGAATGACAGAATGCACAACCTGGATAATTAGGGAAAAACTGGCACTACTTTTTTCAGTATTGTTTATCTGTTGATAAACTACAATAACCTGAGCACAAACAGTAAAATTTTGGGTAAAAATAAAAATAATTCCATCTAAACGGTGTTTTACTCTAACATACAGCCCACATTTTCTCTCTAATTTTATCTTGAAATTTATCAAATTTTCTCGTATAAGCAATTGATTCTACTCCATTAATGAATTGTTTTTTATAAAAATACTTATTCTTTCCTTAGATTCTTAGTTGCTTTTGTCAAAACATATATTTTGAGTTTAAATCCAGCTTGATTGCCACCTTTCCTTACCAAAGCAGGGAAGAAGGATCAGGTATTTAAACCAAAATTATGCACAATGAAGTAGAGAGGGAAAAACCACACACACACACACAAAAGTAAATTATTCATGATTGGTTAAACTGTAAACAGAATTTCTGTCTTTTCTTCCCACATAAAAATTATTGCTCAATTTACCATCCTTAAAAGAGAGTCTGATTTCTAACTCTTCCGTGCCTTTCCTAAAATTCTACATAAACTTTGTTGTCAAAAGATGAGCAAGAAAGAGGAAAAAAGTTGTTGTTGTTACCATTTCATGACTTGGTGCCATTACCATTGAGGATCACTCTCATATTTTGATGTCTTTTTCTATGCCAAAGTTGGTATCATGAACCAAATGAGCTTCTAAAAATCCAGTCTCTTCTTCTGCAGGAAAGAGAAAATTTAATGTTTCCAACGGGAAATGAAGTACGAGCTTTAAGTTCCTTTTTCCTCTTTCTTTTTCCAACCTCAAAACAACTCCAGAAAAATAAGGACTAAGATTTTGGTGTGGTATTGGAAGGAGAAAAGGGTGGGAGAGTAAAAACCCTGATGAAAATACAATGAGAGCTCTTCCAAGCATTCTTACAGTTTTTTTACGAAGAATTTATTCTGAACTCTCTGCCTGTCCCAGATTACAGCAAATTCTTACACAGATTTCTGCAAAGGAACAAATTATTAAAAACTGCAATTTCTTATTTAAACTGTAGCTGATCTTCCTGATTGTTCAATATTTGATTTACTTGTAGGCAACTTGGACGTGAATACTTTTTCCTGAGCGAAATATGTTCTAAAATATCTAAATAATTAAACACCATTCTAAATAAATAAATGCATAAATGAGCACATAAATGAATCTTTTTGCTCTTTATCTCACACTCTGCTTCTCAGCTGAGGCATAGATATTGGAGGACTACTTGTAATTCTGACAGAAAATAAAGGCCTTAAAATGAATGATCATAGCAACGGGGTTGTAAGCAGTCAGGTCTTCAGCAAAAGACCCACAAGGAGTTCCAATGAGGTCAAAAAACTTCTCCAGGGGATGCAGGGCTGCTCAGGGTATACAAATGGCAGGATATATACTTGTAAGTTGGTAATTTATGGTGCCAATAAGAGTTCCCCCCTTCAGCCTGAGAATGCGCATGAGTAATCGAAAAGGACAGACAGGTAATATAAATCTCCCAATATATGGTACTGTCTTATCTCCTTTTCATGTCTTATTAAAGGTGTTGCTAGGAATGGCTGTCTGGATTTGTATCTCTCTGTTACTAATGAAGTTAGAATTCAGACATGTTTTAGAAGATTTCCAGTGTGGCTTCTCGCACTCTACCAAAACGTGCTTCATCAAAATTCAGTTTGTTCTTGTCCTCCCCAAGCTGCAATCTGATCTAGAGAGATCTTCTTGATTTATTATCCTCTTCACTTTTGCTCATTATCTCCAGGTAACCTAATTTACCACTGAGTTCAGCTATCCTTTTCATGGAGATTAAAAAATATCTCTCCGCTTGACGCAGACCTGTTTCCTTCTGGTTGGAAAAAAAAGAAAAAGTGGCCATCATGTTTGTCACTTCTCTGTGTATGCATAGCTAACTCTCCTTGCATAATTCCCATATTTTCCCTTTATTCTTGTCCCTTCTTAGTGTTCACTGAGGAGTGTGCATCAAAGTTGACCAGTTTTTCCATCCCAAATCCAGAACACAACGCCGTGCCAGCTACCAAGAAGAAAATTATCTTCCAAGAACAGCAGTGCACACCAGATTCAAATACTGGCAAAAAATATTTTTTGTTACAAAGAGCAGGACAAAAGGATGAATTCTACACCAATAATTCACTGCTATTTGCAACTTTTCCTGCCTCAAACTCTCAGATCTGAGTTTCTACAAGTATATTGAGAAGTTGCTCCAAAAAGCTATTTCAAGTCAAATATCCTTATAATTTTTCCTGCATGGACCTTGGAATGGCTGCCAACACTGGAAGAGGGAAAGAAAAATTATCTTTGCCACAGTTTCCACTGAAATATTGTGAAACCCTGCTGTTGGAATTCCTAGCTATCACTGCAGCAGCCTGAGCTCTCTGGTTGCTTTTAAGCTTCCTTTTTTTGTTATTATTCACCCAGTGTTTCCTACAGTGCCTTACATTACGTCCCATTTTGGAGTCAGGATCCAGCCTTTGATTTTGGGACTGGGGTTTTTCACACTCTAATGCGAAGTGCAGATAATTGTGATGCTATTTAGGTGGATTCACAGCGGCAGGACAGCTCTATTCACCCTGCCATTTCTTACCTGAAACTCTCCTGTGTGCACGTCAGAAAACAGGAGAGGCATTTGCTTGCTTTTCACTTTTCCTGCACTGTGAACTCACATTTATTTTGCTATATATCACCCATTGCTCCTTCTCACGTTCTTAATACACTTATCTAGTCAGGAGGACATTGTATTATGCAATTCTCCCCATTGTAATCAATCATTTCCTGCATGTCAGTGTCTTTTAAAAGCAAAAGCAGGCACCTTATTATTCTCCTAAATTCCCTGGTGCCAAAGTAGCACATGAATCACTGTCTGCAGGTATGAAGTTATCTACGGTGCCCTTTTTGGTGCTGCTGCACCTGTTGTGCAAATTTTTGTTTTTGTGGCTCAAGGTCACGATCGCGGCCTCTCATCCTCTGCAAATGGGGGGAAAAAAAATGAGTGAGCGCTCATAATTCCAAGGGCTTAAGGAGAGCTGGGTGATCAGCAAAGTTGTCCTTCAGAAAAATCTCTCTTTATAATCTTCTTTTATGAGCAGCAGCTGGAAAATAAGGTTGGGTGTAGCAGCAATACAAGAAGGTTTAAGTGAGATGATTGCTTGTTGCTTGGTGGCAGCAGGTAAGGTAATTTTATCTCAACATGTTTCTCAAATATTAGAAAGTTTACCTCTGTCAAGGTTTGACACTGGCACAATGCCAGTGCCCCCCATGAAAAATACCTCTTCCCTGGTGTCTGCTGTGAGATGGGGCCAGGAAATAAGCAAAGCAGGCTTCTAGCTTAGGAATAGAGGGAACAAAAAGTTTATTAACTAAACTCCAAAAGACAGGGACACACACACACACACACACACACACACACTTACAGGAACAATGAAAACTTCACCAAAGCATTTCCTCCTCCCCCTACCAGATTCTCCCACAATTCATCTCTCAAAGTTCAACTCAGTCCATCATCACTCTGTAAATACTCAATTCTCAGTCCATCAAGAGTAGAAGTCCTTCTTGGGCCATGGTGACATCTTCCTTTTCATGTCCAGTGCTCTCACCACATGAACATGGACCAGAGCTGCTTCGAGGGTTGTCCTTTTTAAGGATGCTTTGTCTCCTTCCCAAAAAGAGCACAGTCTCTCACTTTCGGGACATCTGTCCCCCCCATATTTGTTCGCCCCCTGGGGCCGAGGGGCACCAACACTGATCCTTCGGGACATCGTTTGTCCCCCCCATATTTCTCTACCCCCTGGGGCCGGGGGGTCTCCAACTGAACCCTCTCGGTCCGAGCCATCGCCTCCCCCTGGATGCAGCCTCTGTGTCACAAGGAAGCATAGTTCTGTCCATGGCTAACAAAAAGCGTCCGGCAACAGCCACTTCTTATCTCTTGGCCATCTAGGGGTGCTTTCACAACCCCACATTCATCACACTTGCCCATTTCCTGCTCCAGAAAAGGTCAATGCTCTGCAAGATTTTCATTGTTCAAACAGGGGTTAAAAAACTTCTACAAGCAGCCAAACTTCTCTGTGCTTCCCCCCCCTATCATCAAGGCTTCAAGGCCACACTCTATGCACCGAGCGCCGGCTTCTCTCTGTCGTCTCCTGGGGGGGGGGGCGTCTAAAAATCCTCTCAGGGCTTCTCTCTCTCTCCGTCTCTCCTGGGGGCTGCCCAAATCCTCCTGGTGCCCCCACCACCCTTCCATCTTGAGGGGTCAGGCCTACCTCTGCCCGGCCGCATGGCTTCCCCTCCCCCTGCCCAAAATCCTCTCAGGCCTTCTCTCTCCCTCCGTTTCTCCTGGGGGGGGGCTGCCCAAAATCTTCTCAGTGCTCTTCCACCCTTCCACCCCTCAGGGTCAGGCCTACCTCTCCCGGCTGCATGGCTTTTCCCCTCCGCCTGCCCAGCAAGTAGCTGGGCCGGGGGAGACCTAAACTCTTCCCGCCGGAAACCCAAAGAGAGAGCTCCCAGGGGACAGCTCTGCTTTTAACCCCTGTGTTCTCAGAGGCGTAACCAATATCCCAATGGTCAAACCAGGTGCCAATTTAAAATCTGGACACCTAATTGGTGGCCACAGAATATCCCAGAAAACGTACTTCCTTTAAACCCACGACAACCTCTAATACACAGTTTTTACTTCTTAAATTTCAGTGTGAAGGAGAAAACACTTTCTTATCATTTTGACCTAGGTATCCAGCTATTTTTTTGATACCCGCTGAAGAATGAATGTGGAAAGATGAGGCCTTCCACTTGTTTTCACCTAATAATTACACAGGACGTATTTTAATTGTATTTTACCAAATCACTGATGAATGAGTCCCAAATTCTTCCATTGTGTTACAGATGCAGTGATACAACAGTTCATTGCACCACTGAATACTATTCAAGTTACAGGGCAAAATGCCCGCCATAGCTGTAAGCTGTGTTTTATTTATAAATAAACCCATAAACCAGTTCTACACCTGTTCAACAAGAGCTTCTCTTTGTGGGCCTGATAATTAAAAGTGCAAATGTAAAGAGCTTCAATTTAAATAGGGAAATATGGCCTAGAAAAACAAATGAGAAACCAGAGAATTATTAATGAGGGGAGGAAAAAAAAAAAAAAAATAAACACAAAAGAAACCCACCAAAACCCCACCAAAAAACAAAACCAAAACAAAATAAAACAAAAAAAAAAAAAAACCAACCAAACAAAAAAGAAACCTCAAAACAAAACAAATTCCACCAGTTTCTAGTTGTTTAAAGCTGGGACCTATTGTTGCCACTACCCAACCCAAAACTCTGGTGAGCATTCAAAATCTGCAGGATACTTAGTGGGCACTGTTACGATCCAGAAGAGTAAGAACAATTTTTTAAAACTATTTTGTACTTCCCTTGTCTGACTCTGATGCAGATATTTTATTTTTTTTCTGTCCACCCCACTCCTGAACTCATGTGAAGGCAGGACAGCTGAGTTTCTGTGAAACACTCCTACTCTTTCAGACAACAAATAGATATTTTTAAAACATTTTGTCTTCATGGGAAGCTGTATTTTACCTGGTTTAGAGTCCCTACTTCACTGAAAACATTGTTTATAGTGGATGTAACTGCACTTCATTTCATAAAATGGTTGGAAACTGAAAAAAGGGTCTTGAAACGTTATTTGTGATTCTATGAATCAGAGTGCTGTGTACAACCAGCTGCACCTGTGCAGACATAGGGGCCTAAAAAAATAGAATAAGACAATGTAATTAGGCTTTTTTTTCCTTTTTTTTTTTTAATTAGCTGATAGAGCTGGAAAGAAACCGAGAGACTTCACATTCTTTCTTAGGTCTGAAACACCAGAATTAGAAAGTTCTCAGCCTGGGCTTTGAGGCTGAGACCTTTCAAGTGCCATTTGCCTCTTCTGAACTCACAAAAAAAATGAAATAGAATAATATTTTAATAAAAATATACTAGATTATTTCATTAATTTTAATAGTATATTATATATATTTTTTTTTTACTACATTGGCACGTTGTCTATTGTGGTAGTTCCACCCCAGTGGCTGATCCAGGAAAGGCTTTAGGGAAATTAAGCCCACACTGAAAATGACCCACCTGGCTCCCCCAAAAACCATTGCTAAGCCCATCTAAAACCTTGAACTGTGCAGAAGTGCAATGGGTGCATCCTTCTCAAAAAAAAAAAAAAAAAGCCTCAAACCCTATGGTAGGCACCCCTTTTGTCGAACCAAATTGCTGGGGAGCCACTTTGTCTCAGTACTTAAAGGGGTAAAAAATACAAATGTGGTCTTTGAAACACCTCCCATGTGTGTCTGGGCAGCCTGTCAAACAAAACACCAAAATCTGGGTGTTTTCTAATAAAAACGAGATGAAACAGGAAATGTAAGGACTAAATAGCAGTGAATAAATGATATAAAACTTCGCTGAATATGAAGTTTTGCATAAGAAGCGGTGTCTGTATGGTTACACTGATCAAAAAAAATGGAGGCTTACACTGAAAAGATAGACAAGAATTAACTTTAAAGGAAGCTTTTTAGCAAGCTGGGAAGCATTACTTTGTAATGCTAGTCCTCAATCGGCGTGACTTGTTTTAAATTATTATATGCATTTAATCATATTGCTTCAATGAATGTTTACTCTTTTCAAATGTATTTTTCATTAGCTAAACAGACACAAATCTCCATTTCTTGTTATGGTAAAAGAAGAAAGTAAAGAAAAGCCTTCAGTGAATTCCAGATTATGACTCATTTGATCTCTCAAGTTGCCTAAGTCTTAGTGATAAAAAACATAAAAGCACTTTTTTATTTTGAAGTACTCATACAGAATTGTTGAGTTTCCAAAGTAATTAAAGAAAAAAATTAAAATTACATGAACCCACAGCAGAGGATCTGCATGTGCTCCTTACTTCAGTGAAGTGTAACATTCAGGAGCAAATCTCTTCAATACTTGTCAAACACATGGCAGACATTTAAACTGCTTATTCAGAGTATGAGATGGAAAAAAATATATATATTTCATTCATCAAACATTCAGCAATTATAAAAACCCAGGATCAAAAAGAGCCAAGGGATTAAAATTTTTAAGAAAAAAAAGGAATATTTTTAATGTACTTCCAAACATTAAAAGCACCTATCACCTAATGGAGGTTTGGCCCACAGTTTATGTCTGTGTTTTCCTGTAGCAACACTGAGTTGAGGGAATTCTCATCCAAGTTAAAATTGAATTTGCTTAAAGCATTTTTTTCCCCCACACTTTCAGCTTCTAATGGGCTGAGCCTCTCGTTTACTCTTCAAAATTACTTTTTTTTAATTTTTATCTTTTCTACCTCAGATGGGTTGGCAGAAGACAGAAGAACAAAATTGCCAAATCACTTTTTAATTTTTTTTTAAAGTCTGTACTTTATCAATAACTGATTCTTTTTCACATTACCGTTCACTTTACAGTGGAAAGCTCTATTATGATATGTGGTCAGCAGTCATTAATTTATTTAATTGATAAATTCTGTGAAGTTTAAACAAATAGATTGCCATGAGGAAGCAGGTTAAGATTCAGAGGGGAGGATTTTTGGCAAAGCTTCACAAACTCTTAAATTCTGTGTTCAAAAACAATGATTATTTCTATTTAATCCTAGAAGAGGCCTTGGTCAGTTTAAGTCTGGCGCAGAAATTTGAAGGTTTTTCATTTGTCTGCTTTTGAATATTCTGCATATCACCCTGGCATCTTCATATCTCTAGAGACTGAGGATCTCTGTTCATCTGGAGACAACAAATATGCATTATAAATCTAGTTAAATTGTTTAACATTATTAAAAATCTGTTTTCCTTGGAAGGAAAAAAACCCTCAAATTTCTGGGCAAGAGACAGTTGCCAAATATGACCTCACTTAGTTCAATCATTTTTAGGGATTTGATTTATGCTAAGTGTTCTTTGTTTGGTTGGTTGGTTGGTTTGTTTGTTTGTTTGGGCTTTTTGGGTTTGTGGGGTTTTTTTTGTATTTTTGCTGTTAAACTCCTGTGTAAAATGGATATACACAGTTTGTGCAGTCACTTCACATTGAAAGCAGCACTAACTTGTAGCTGCCTGGCTGCTTTACAAATAATTTTAGACTGATTTGATCACAGAATAAAGCTTAAAATCCCTAGAAAGACCTCACCACTTTGGGCTCTCTCTCTGTGGGAAGGATCAAAACCTGGACCTTCAGGCCCCTGACAAACAAACTTTGGCTAAAAAATTTGGGGTTTTGTTTTTTTGCTTTTTTTTGTTTTGTTTTGTTTTTGTTTTTGTTTTTGTTCATTTTTTTGTTTGTTTTCTCTCACTTAGCTATGTGAAAAGCAGGCTTTTAAAACCAGAGCTTGCCAAATTTGATTCCCAATTATAAAAACTATGAAATTATGAGCACATCATAAAAAGAAGAGAAGCCCGTGCCTCATTCTCTCTTCGTATCTCTGAAAACTTGCACGTCGAGGGAGAAAATGTTGTTTTATCAGGCATTTAATCCAAGCAATCAGGCTGAAATGAAAGATTTTTCAGAGCCAGAGGCCCCCTCATGTTAACACCCTGTTTTAAAGCCTCCAGTTCTAAATCAACCTGGAACTTTAAAGCAAGTTTTTGATGATTATTCTTGTTTTCATATTTGTCCCTGCTGTCATAGACAAACCCAGGAAATGCCTTTTCTTGTTCCAGTTCACCTGAATCCATCACATTTCAGCTGGTCAGAACCTTTGCTTTCCAATGTGTCACTGTTTTACTGTTTTACAGCGCAGGATTTTGTTATTTTAGTAAAATTTTACTTCTTTGGTAGAAAAACTGTGGTATTTAAATATATATACATACATACATACATATATATATATATATATACACACACACATATATATTTTCAGAGCAAAAGATTAGCCCCTTACCAAAAATCCCCTTGGCAAAAAATACCCTATGTTTAAACTATAAATGCAAAAATGTGTTGCAAAATTGCAGCAATTAAACTTTTGGCAATAAACCTGAAAACCATATACATTAATGTAATTCTGTTATAAATTTGGTGGGTGGAAAAAGGGCAGTAGAAAAGCAATATGCCTTAATACGGTAATATATCTATAGTTGAGGATGGTTAGTATTTTTCATTACAAACTTGTGGGAGTTTAGGAGGGCGTTGTGGGGGTTTTGGTTGTTATTTTTTGTTTGGTTTTATGAGTTTTTTTCTGGTTTTGTTTTTTTTTCTTTCTTTCTCAAACAGAATATTTGCAAATATTGGCAAGATCAAATTCAATACATGCTGAGACCTTACTGGAAAAAAGTTTATCATGTACTTATTAGTTTTGTCAGTTTTAATTTTCCTTGCATTTTCCAACACTGAATTAGGAATGTGGCATTTGTCAGAAGCCAATCTTAAGGGAAGATGTGTTTCTCTTGCTATACAAATGCCATAAAGCAAGGGACTACTTAATATCAGCATCTGTATGAGGTAACCAGCGTAGATATCAAGAATTAATACTTGCTCTCCTTCACAAGGGAACAAAAGAAACAGAAAAAAATATTCAAAATTTAGAGATGTTGAATTATCACTGAAATTCAGTCAGCCCCTCTGTGAAAAATATTTCTCTTGGATAAAGTTGGCCACGTTTTTTTGTCAATTTTTAATGAAGAACAACACTTCTTTTAATGAAGGGGGGAAAAGAAAATCTGCTGTATAATGCATTAACAGGGGTTTGTGACTTTCCTATCCTCCATCCATTTTTCACCGAGTTGGACCCTAAATCAGAATCTGTATCAGTTTATCTTGGTGACTCTTGACTTTTGTGGTCATTACCTTTGGTTTATGGTTAGTTTCACTTTCTGAATGAGCTTAGCTCACTGTGCTTGCCCCAGTGTTTGCTCTGCCTTATTTTCTTTACAAGTATCTTCTCACACATAGAGATTTTCTACTTTAAAACATTCCAGGAGTTTTTAAAAATCATAAGAATCTCTAGGTTACTTCCGTTGCATGCTTACATATGTTTTATAGTAATTTTGGAAAAGAAATGTGAATGCCAATGATAGCTAGCTATTAAATTGCTTTTAGCCTAGAAGGGTAAAAAAATTTATTTTCCACACATTTTTTTTAAAAACCTAAGTATTTTGTGTTTTCGTTCTTTGCTTCTTTTTTTGCAAAACACCTAAAAAATCCTTGTGGCAGTTCAAAAGTTATAAAACTCCTCTTTCTAAAATGCTGTGAACATTGACCTAAGGACTCTGGAATACAGATGAAACAGCAATGTAAGTGCATTTTTCCCTGAAGAAGAAATAAAAATTGTTATGTCAAGCCCAGAGACAGACAGAGAAAGAGAATTTAGAGATAGGGCAACAATATATGTGCACTTTCCAGATCCAAAATGGTTTAGTAGACTTTATTAATGTGTCTGTCTAGTTCCTCCTGTCTACAACTGGGATAAGCCTAAGGTCTAAGATTTGTTTCTTGTTACCAGGGCACTGTTTCTCTTCTGCAAATTCTTAACATAAAACTCCTGCAAGTCTCCAAATTGCCCCGTGAATGTGCTGGATCCAGCACTAGGTATTGATTTTGTTGGTCAAATCTACCGCGCCTGCCAATAAACTGCAGCAAAATGAACTGCATGTCATTATGGGGAGAGATAAGGGGGTAAAAAGGGAGAATTGTGTACTTTATTACAGAACTTGCTAAGCACCCATCCAGCCTTTCAGGGTGGGGGAGCAATAATAGCTACTTTCAGCCCTTCACTGGGAACTGAGTTCAAGCACAGAGCGGTGAGCCTAATCTCAGCTCAATTTTCATTTAATCTTTGGAGTCGAGCAATAAGCACAGAGATCAGTTTAAATCTGAATCTCTGGGCTATCTGACTGAAAATAATTCATCATAAAAGAGCCTTTTGTGCCGGAGAAAAGGCTTCAGAACTTTCTAGAAATTGCAGGAACCAAGCAGCTAAGATTTTATGAACAAATGATGCAGCTACTTTCCACTGAATCGAGCAGATATTTATAGGAGGGGATTTTTGTGTGTGTGTGTGTGATTTTACTCTTTATATGCAGTGTTCTTGGATGGCAGGTGGAAATCCAAGCTACAGAGTTTCTCAGGTTTTTAATTAAAAGCTACAACACAAGGTTTTTTTCACTGTGTCTTCCTTGGCTCGGGGACCCTTCAAATCCAGGGATAAAATGAGGTTGCTGTTGGAGCTTGGAGGAGTTGTTTGGGTGATTGAGCCTCCAGAAGAGCTGCCACAAGAGGCAGAAATTGTGCCTTGGAGTACAGTTCCATCGCATTTGCAGCCTGCCTCAAGAGCAGTAATCAAAAAACCTATTTATTATGTAAAGATAAATTAGCTGGCCATTAAAAGTTCTGGTGCTGCCCCAGATTTTTGTGCAGATTTAAATCTGTGTTTATTCTCAACAGAACTGCGTTGCCCAGTAACCTGTAGCGTTACACATATTTGTGTGATCTGTTTTTGGGGTAAAGAATTGCACTGTGTATTAGCAATATTTTGGTCTTACAATGAAGTAAAAGGCATTTCCAGCCTTTCACCAGAGTATTTCTGCATTGCATGTTCAGCGTTTTACTTGCGTTCGTTCCAAGCTATCTGGTTTAAACACAAAGATTTGTTATATCCTACACAGAACTGAGCTTCCTTTTTCTCTCTCTGGCAGAATGTTTTGTGTCCTCCAGAGGAAATTCAGAAAACTCTGTGCATAATGTGTTTAGACAGCCAAAGATCTTACTGTGACAAATTCTCTTGTACCAAAACCACACATGAAATGCTGATTCCATAAGTGATCATCCATTTCAGTATTTGATACTGCAATATTTACTAAAGGAAGTTATCACAGAGACTAAAAGTAGAAAGTCATTTTCATTTGCAAATGTTTTTTTTTTTCCAGTATGTAATATTATAATTTTTTAATAAGAAAATGATCCCAGGGTAAAAAAAATAATAATTCAAGAACTGCCTAAAATCAACTTGTGGCAAAAATAAATGCAAGGAAATAAAGCAGTACACATTAACATTTAATTAAAATAAAAAATTATATAAGATGTGACATTACTGCTCAATTTTAAAATAATGGTTGTTTTCTGAAAACATTAACATAAAAATCTGGTCTTGTAAATTAGTTTCAACTCATGGTTATGAATCTTATTTTCTATTTCATGTAATGGATAGAGAATGCTACAATTCAGGGATACTGGTCAAATGTAGAAGCATGCTTCTCCATTACAAAAATTTGCTTTTTTGTTTATTCTTCTTCAGTATAATATTACTTCTTCAGTATAATTTAATGTCACTTTATTAAAATAATGTGAAGCTAAATCCTTACCTTCTATTCCATATTTATATTGTAACTTAGAGTGTTTCTCAGGCTAAAGTTCACCTGAAATTCATGGAAGCATAAATGTGAGAGGGTAAATCATACACTGAGCCTTAAACATTCTTGACATTATTACTATTTTGCTAAATATTTTCAGCAATAATAATTCCAAATATCTTTTTCTTACAGCTATTGAATTGAAAGATAAAAATTTTTAAAGGGCAGTTTAATGTACTTTACATTAGAAAACTGTAGAATAGTTGGAAAAAAAGGAAGAAATAAAAAGAAGAAAGCTTAAAATTCTGTGGACTGCACTCTTATATAGAAAGAAAATAGATCCCTTGATACTCAGCTTTAATGTACTGAAATACTGAACAGGGTATAAATTGAATTTTACAAATTATTCAGCAGTGGAGGGGAAAGGATTAGAAACAGCATTGGCAGTGAGAAATTAAGTTGGATGATGTGGCTTCACTTCTAAACAAAGACAAATACAAACAAATAAGTAATTCTGGATTGGAAGTGAATACCTTGCCAAGCATGAAAGCTTTTTCCAGCTCAAGGAACTGTCACACAGCTGGTCAGAGGTGACATGGAGTGGACCCCAAAGTCTGAGCTCAAGGCGAGCTTAAATTAATTCATTAAGATTAAATTTAAATCTTAAATTTAAGATTTGACAAACCACTGGTAATCTTAGGGAATCCAATTAACAGCTCATCTCCGAAACCACCTCTGCAGGCACCGCAGGCAGCTGAACGCTGCGTGCAGCAGAACCTGCATGTGGAATCTGGTTATAAACTGAATATTAGCAGTCATTCATTCTCCAGACAGCCAATGGAGAACATGCGAGGAAACGGGATATTGGTGCTGTTTGGTCTTTGATTTGCCCTCACACACCTGTTCATCCCGCCCTCGGTGCACAAAAGGAAAACCACAGCGGGCGCAGCACCTCCGTGCCTTTTGGGATTTAAAGCACAAAAAGTCAGTAACTTTTACCTTTTTCAATCTCTCCATCATTTTTTATAAAAAAACCACCTGTTACTTACTTATTCCATGTAGTTAGTACCAGCTTTAATTATTGCAAAAAAGTAGAATCGTGATCACAGAATCGTGTTGGAAAGGAACGTAAATTCCATCCAGTGCCATCCGTGCCATGGGCAGGGACACCTCCCATCATCCCAGGGTGCTGCCAGCCCCATCCAGC
The DNA here is from genome assembly GCA_013398715.1 of Nesospiza acunhae. Lineage (NCBI taxonomy): Eukaryota > Metazoa > Chordata > Aves > Passeriformes > Thraupidae > Nesospiza > Nesospiza acunhae. The sequence goes on from VZSU01002142.1 coordinate 266,916, forward strand.
CTGGGCTTGGAACAATTCCAGGGACCCAGGGGCAGCCACATCTGCACTGGGCACCCTCTGCCAGGGTCTGCCCGCTCTTTAAATAAAGAACTTTCTCCTAATATCTATCTAAACCCCCCTGTTTTAATTTAAAGCTTCCCACTATTTGTTTAAGGTAGCTGGCAGCAAGTGTGCATGACATGTTTGCTTGCCATTTATTTCCCCTGAAAGAGTCTTTTGGATCAATATATTGGGTTCTTGTTTCAGGAGTCAACTGGGGAAAAAAAACCATTAAGAATGCATTTTATTTGGGAAAAAAATTATTAAAAATGCATTTTATTTGCAAAAATACCCTCAAAATGTTATCCACTTGGGTTTTGACAGTTATTATAGTGCTCACTAAGACAGTGGAAAACTGAACATTTTAAGAAATGCTGAAATTTTTCTTTCAGAGTAGCTTAAAATCTGAGTGAGAGAAGTGACCCTCTTCCCTCACATATCTATTGTTTATTTCTTTTCTTATGCCAGTTACATAATGTTTTAAATTGAAAACATTTTCACAGACCAACCTTTTATTTTTATTATTTTGCCAGCATTAGGTGGCAAATGGTTGCAAAAGAAAAGTGGAACAGTAGAAGAAAATAAAGAAATATACCTTAATACCTTCTCCAGCTCAAACACAGATAGGGGTGACATTATTTCCTCAGTGAAGACAGTTAAATACAGACACAAAAGCAAATCTAATTTGCAGGGTTCTGCTGTGATGAGACGTAAGAGACAATAAATATCATGTACAGAACAGAGGTGTTTGATAGATTTAGATGAGATAAGAAAACATAAATTTCACCATAGGCAGAAAATATCTGTGGGCCAATTTTTTTTTTTTTTTTTTTTTTTTTTTAATGTGAGCACTTCAGCTCTTGGTATTTAATACTTGGAAATGATAGGAATTAACTCAGATATCAAGTAATTCCCTAAATGGGTTCTAGCTTCCTTTGCATACCTTGATTTTGTAGTATTTCACAACAGGAATTTAAACAGGGATGGTTTCTGCCAGTCTTGGCTTTTTCATTGAGTAGAAACATTGATAGTCCTTCAGTATTCCAGTTGAATTCAATACAGCTATTTGAGCAGTTGAATAATACCCAGCACGAGTCAATGTGAGAAGTTCTGGCTTGAGAAAAAACAAGCTATAAATCGTGGCAAATGATCTCATTAGAAATCAAACTCTAGCTGCTGTTCGACAGAATGGCTGCAAAAGCGAAATAGGGGGGGAAAAAAGGGAAAGGAGGATGACTATTAGAGATTCTGAGAAGGAAATTCTCGAAAACAGGCAAGGAAAAATAAGAGACTCACAAACCATCATGTCACTGCTGCAGCAGATTCCTCTAAGAATTTGACTAGCAAGAATTTCAAAAGACAGCCTGTATTTTGATTAGTATATGCTCCTAATAACTTTGCATTTAAGTTTCCATTTATTTGGGAAAAACATAGGCACTGTCCATATTTTTTGAGGTCATTTCCATGTCCTGGTCCCTAAGACAGGCATAGTCACTGAAGCCAGTTTTGCAGGTCAGAATTAGTCACTGTAAAATTATATATTTTCCCCCAGAACATAGTTTATTTTGTATTAGCACATATGCTACCAAAGCTAGGGTACTGTGACATACATTCATCTAGAAGGAAAAAACCATTACAAAAAATAGTAGTGCATAAAGGACAACAGCTGTCAACAAAGGTGCATTTACTGATAAATCAGCCAGCCTCTTTTCAGAGCTATACTGAAGCATTAAAAAGTAATTTAGGCAGTCAGTGAACTGCTTTGAGCGCTGGAACAAATTATTTAGCATTTCAAGCCTCCAGAAAAACTTTGGATTTGATTCTCTGCTAAAAAAAAAAAAAAAACCAAACCAAAAACAAAAACCAAAACCAACAAACAAACAAACAAAAATAACAAACCTACCACCAACAAAATTTAATACTGTGATCCAAACCCCACTAAATTAAATGGGAGGTTTTTAATTAAATTCTATTATTGATTTGATCAACTTGATTTGAAAATAACCTTTTTGGTTAATTTATTTTTATTTTTTCATACCACTACTCCCCCATCAATTGAAAATGTCCCCCTTAAGGAAAGCTTTCAGCATTAATGAGGTAACTCTGGACTGCTTTAAAAATACAGCCTGGGACTCAGTTAATTCTGTCCTGAGAGGCTACTGACCACTTGTGGGTTAAACTTATTTTATGGCCATTTTTGCCAGAAGGATCAGGCCCGGAAAGATTAAATTCATTTTATGGAGCCATAGAATTGTTTGGCTTGAAAAGGACCCTAAAACTCATCCGGCTCCAGCCCCTGCCATGGCCAGGGACACTTTCCACTAGACCAGGTTGCTCATCTACCTGGCTGCAGTTTGTTAAATCCATGATAGTTTGATACCATTTCAAAAGTTTTGGGAGAAAAACACTTCAGCTGGCTTTATGGAGAAGTTTTCCCATAGAAAAATCACAATGCTTTCAGCGGCAATAAATGAAGCTAAGGAATTTGACCTCCAGTCTTTTCCAGCGTGGGTCAGGGACCACTTCATTTTAGTAACAGGAAAATCCAACTTTAAAATCTCACCTCTGAAACACCACCCTGCGTATGCAGCCAGCACGATAAGGAGAGTAAGCAAGAAAAGTTGAATTATTTCCAAGACGCACACTTTCTGTCATTGAAAAATGCACTTGCAATAATGCTGCTCCCGAGGACGGCGTCCTGGTGGGCTGAAATGCAGAATTGTTCAGCAGACACCCCATGGGTGTTTGCCTGCACTGTCTGTCTGTGACAGTGACTTCAGCTGAACTTTATTTTACGCACATTTTTCCCAGAACCAAACCGGTCGCAGCTTTGGAGAGAAAGGTCCTGATCTTATCCAAATTCAGCATCATAATGGAGGCCCAGGCTTATGCTACACATCACAGCCTGGCTTAACAAGGCCAAGGGCAACTCACCCTTGTTTTTCTACTTGTTTTTAAACACCTCTTGGATAAGAAACATTTGATCTATGCTTTATGCGATCATTCCACTCCCAAATACTCTGCTGATCTGTGGACATGTTTCTGCTGTTCCTTTTTTTCCTTTCCTTTTTCCTTTCTTTTTCCTTTCTTTTTCCTTTCTTTTTCCTTTCTTTTTTCTTTTCCCCTTTCCTTTCCTTTCCTTTCCTTTCCTTTCCTTTCCTTTCCTTTCCTTTCCTTTCCTTTCCTTTCCTTTCCTTTCCTTTCCTTTCCTTTCCTTTCCTTTCCTTTCCTTTCCTTTCCTTTCCTTTCCTTTCCTTTCCTTTCCTTTCCTTTCCTTTCCTTTCCTTTCCTTTCCTTTCCTTTCCTTTCCTTTCCTTTCCTTTCCTTTCCTTTCCTTTCCTTTCCTTTCCTTTCCTTTCCTTTCCTTTCCTTTCCTTTCCTTTCCTTTCCTTTCCTTTCCTTTCCTTTCCTTTCCTTTCCTTTCCTTTCCTTTCTTACATTTTCCTTCCTCTTCCCTATCCTGTTCCTCTTCTGTTTCCCCTTCCCTTTCCTCTTCCTTCCCAATGAAAAATCAAACTATTACTCCAGCACAGACACAGATTTCAGGTCAAACGCACATTTTAACAGATAGCCTTGCAAAAGTGCACTAAGGATAACAGCTTTTGCTGTTTGCTTCAGCGCTGCTTAGAGGCACTTCATAAATTCTTGACTTCTGCCAAGCACAGAGAATTTTCCAGCAGCAGCTCACAAGAAATATGCCAAGGCCAGGGGCACTGCAGTACAAGGAAAATGAACATTTTAATAAATAGGTTAGCCAATACTTCCACTGGTAACTATAGTGAAATATGAGGAGTCATTTTGCTGGTAGGAACGCTGAAAGAAATTTCAATTTACTTTGCCTACTGTGTAAAAGCACTAAGGCAATGGCATAGAACTATAATTTTTTTAAATGGCTAGTTTCTCATCCCTTGTAAGCTCTGAATGTGTCCTAAAAAGGATGTACATGGTACTGCTCTGATGGGCAGCCTGTTCAGATTGTAGAATCAGAGAATGAACAGAAAGGTTTGGGTTGGAAGGGACCTTAAAGCCTATGCAGTCCCTCCACCTCCCTGGGCAGGGACACCTTCCACTGTCCAGGTTGCTCCAAGCTCCATCCAACCTGGACTTGGACCCCTCCAGGGATCCAGGGGCAGCCACAGCTGCTCTGGGCACTCCGTGCCAGGGCCTCTCCAGTCCCAATGCATAAAATATTCTCCTTATATTGAGCCTAAATCTTTTAGTTTAAATTGTGTTCTCCATTGCTGGTATTCCACAACACTCAAGGATGACGAAGATGACAATCCAAAAAAAAAAAGACAAGCCCCTTCCCAAATCCACTCTATGCAGGATTTCCCACTCTGGCAAATGGAAAAGAAAAACAACCAGGAGATGATTTGATCACGGACTATAGAAATTTCAACGTAAAGACCACTAATTGTTTAGGTGCTCCTGCCTTAATCAACATCCTCAAAGCAGCCACTTCCCCCTGGAGGGTGGTAGGATGTGTAAAAAGTGTTATTTGTGGTGATGCTGGAGAAGGAGGATAAAAGATAACCTGTTTTTGCCTGTGATGAGTTACAATTTATATCAACGGACTTTAAAGACTTTATTATAATTGCTGGAACGGGTTGGCCATGGCAGTAGTGGCCTTGGACACGTTTAAAATCTGTGTGAATGTGGCACCTGGCACAAGGTTTAGTGGAATATTCAGCAGTGCTGGAGTAATGGTTGGTTTCGATGATCTTAGAAGCCTTTTCCAAGGTAAACCATTCCATGACTGAATGAATCACAGGATGACAGAATATTTCGGGTTGGAAGGTTCCTCTGGAGCTCCCCCAGCCCAGCCCTGCCAAGGCAGGGTGCCCTGGCCAGGGGCACAGGGAGGTGTCCAGCTGGGGCTGGGATGTCTCCAGACAGGGACACTCCAGGTCCTCCCTGGGCAGCTGTTCCAGGGCTCTGCTGTCCCTCCATGGACACAAGTTCTCCCCCCTGCTGCCCTGCACCTCGCTGCCCTTTATTTGATGGCCACTGCTGCTGCTGCTGGCACTGGCAGCACTGAACATGGCCCCATCCTCTTGGCCTTATTCATCTCATTCCAGACAGGGCCTCTCCAGCTGAGGGAGCGCTAGGCAGGTCTTCACAAAGTCCCCTAACTCATCAAATCAGAGATTTTGATTAACAGGCTCCTCAAGCACATTTAGAGGCCCAAGCAGTCAGAGATGGTTCCAGCACCGGCCAGGGGTTCCCAGCTGACAGTTTCAGTGATTTTGTCCATCTTGGCCATCACAGCACCTTGGGGGTCATCTTTTTGTGCAAGGTGGCCTCAAGAGTTTGATACTGATAATACTGCAAAGAGCTCAAGGGTTCCTGAAAATGGGTGGGCTTGGCTTCCACTTCTTTACCTCTAGGATGCCAGCAAGGATCTTCTGTATCAAATCTCCTCCTCTTTTTCTCCCTTCTCCTCCTCCATGGATTCATTTGCCTGCCCTCTGTTCTGCTCTAATAGTCAGCCTGGCCTCAGGCACGAGTGCTGATGATACAGCAGGAGGTTGAAATGTCCAGGATGGGCTTGGCTTCCTGCTGTCTGTGTCACAACAATTTCAGCAAGGCTTTTCTCCACCAATTCTCCTCCTCTTCCTGACTCCTGCCTGCCAGCACCTGGCCCTGCGTCAGTGCTTGGCCTTTGAGCACAGATTTGCTCTTGTGTTTGTTACAGAGATCCTTTGGATGAAGGAACCATTTGGGATCTCCATCCACTGCCTGAGAGGTCGCAGCAGGAGAGGCTCACCTAAGGACACAGTGGGAGCTGGGACCTGCAGCTGACACTTGCTGTCCCCGTGTCCCCAGAGCCTGCTGAGGCTTGCCTGAAGGGCTGGAGAAAATCCAGCCATGTGGAATAGGGGGATCCTGCCCATCCCATCCCATCCCATCCCATCCCATCCCATCCCATCCCATCCCATCCCATCCCATCCCATCCCATCCCTTCCCATCATTTGGGGCTGTGGAATGTGCTCCTGCTGGGTAGAAAATCACAGAATCCTGACGTGGTTTGTGTTGGAAGGGAGCCTTGAGGGCCATGCAGTTCAAATTTCTGCCATGGTCAGGGACAACTCCAACTAAAACAGGTTGCTCAAAGGCCTGTCCAACTTGACCTTGAATGTTTACGGGGATGAGGAATCTCCTGTCTTCATCAAATCATGGAGTAGTTTGGATTGGAATAGGACCTTTATTTGTCATCTAGTCCAGGATCCCTGCCACAGCTGGACATCTTCAACTCAAGGTTTCTCCAACCTTCTTCGAATCAAGTGTCCTTAAACACTTCCACTGATTGACTAATAGAGGGATTTGGGTTGGAAGGAACCTTTCAAGGTCATCAAATCCAACTCCTCCAATCCAGCTCCAATGGTCAGGGATATCTCCAACTATACCAGGTTTCTCCAACCCCCATCCAATCTGGCTAAAACTAGACAAAATTCACATTTACTGGGTATTGAAATAACAAACTTGACTGAAGGCAAACTGCTTTTTTTTTTTTTCTTTTTTTGTCAGGTTTTCCCCTCTCCTCTTCGCTGTCTACATGATAAGAGTTGCCACTTTTAAACAGCTTTTATAATACAAGAAAAATTAGAGCCTGGAGCTGTGGAAAAAAAGATTTGTTGTTTCTGCAAGTCTTGTTTGCTCTGTGCACTGTTAAGAAACACAACATGAATCTGCAAAGTGGGCCTTAAATTAATTAGCCCTCATGGCAAACCTCTAAGGGTCCTTTAGAGCGTAAAGAGCACTTTGATTGTATGCAATAAATGCACCCACGACAATAATTTACAGTATTCAGTTAACTTGACAGACTTTTGTCATTTATGTTTATGAGGTGTATTGTGTTGAGGGTCATGGTGAGTTTTCATCATGCTGCATTTCACACTGGAGAGGGGTTTGCTCACATACCTGATACACATCTGAAAGGTCTAGATGTGGGCTTTTTCCTCCCTTTCCTTGTGTCTCAGCAGGTCATCTAAGCAGTGAGGCTACTTGGTGGAGTAACAGTCATCGTTCATAAAGCAATCAGAAAAAAAAAATCCCAGCAGTAGCTTTACATGTCATGTGAGAGATATCTATTCAGGAAATTAAAGTTGGACCCACTGGGCGATGCATTAAGAATCTTATCTTTCCAGAGTCACTTCATCTCAGAGCCTCTGTGGGAATGCTTTAAGAGTATATTCACAGGAATGGGATCAGACTGTTGGAGAGAGATTGTTTAGACCACCAATACCCAGGGAGCTGTGGCAGAGGATGACGTGTCAAACAATGCCCTGTTTTAATCTTCATTTCACACTGCGTCAGTTCCTGAAGCAGAGTCTGGTTTCCTGATATACAGGCCACGATAGACATTACCTCAATGGCTAGGGTAGCAACTCCCCAGTGATTAAAATCTTAATTTCTCCAAATTGGACATTTCTTTTCAGATTTGTGCTGATTTAAACGCGTTTATCATTTTGCGAGCACAACCCATTTGGGTTTTAACGCACAATTAGAAATTAGTGATACTGCAAATGGGTTTTTTGGTCTCCAAGTGTGAGCTTTTGTTGTGCCTGATTTAGGATGCTGTCGCTGCACCAAGAGGCATGCTATGCTAAAACTCATGAACCAGATGTCTCCTCGCTGGTAATGTGGGAATCGGATGCCTCTAACGCACGATATCCTGCAATATGGTTTGGCGTTGATGCCAACACAACTCTGCCAATGGAGCAAAAGTTCCATAAAATTCCTATTTTTGCAGTATTGTAAAAATTTTTAAAAAATATATATTGTTTATCTTAAAAAAAAAAATAAAATTGTTTCTCTAAAATAAGTTAATGCAACAGCCTTCGGTTTACAGAGCGATGTTGGAGACACATAATTGTTACTGATTCACCAGAAGACTGTACAAAATTACCTACCTTAAACATAATTTTCTCCTCGTGTACAGGTCAAAACATCCAGAAAGGACATCTTTCCTGGCAATATTTCAACTCTGTTTTAAAGATTTCAACAAACGCCATGTAGTGGTAAAAAATGCAAGTAAAAATAGAGAGGGAAAATTTACGAGAGCATGTGTGGACAGGACAAGGGGGAGTGATTTTAAACAGACAGAGAGAAGGTTAAGATCAGATATAAGAAAGAAATTCTTCCCCGTGAGGGTGCCCAGAGCAGCTGGGGCTGCCCCTGCATCCCTGGCAGTGCCCAAGGCCAGGCTGGACATTGGGGCTTGGAGAAACCTGGGATACTGGGAGGGGGTAGAACAAAATTATTTTCCAACCCAGACCATTCTCTGATTGTTTGAAAAATAATTATATTTTAACTGGAAGAGAGAGAGAGAAAGAGAGAAGGAGAGAAAGAGATAAAAGAAAGAATGAAAAAGGAAGTGGCAGAAGCAGCAGAAGGAAGGAAGCAAGCAAGCAAGCAAAAAAAGAGAGAAGGAAATACCAAGATCGAAGAAAGAGGGAGAAAAGAAAGAAAAGAAAGAAAAGAAAGAAAAGAAAGAAAAGAAAGAAAAGAAAGAAAAGAAAGAAAAGAAAGAAAAGAAAGAAAAGAAAGAAAAGAAAGAAAAGAAAGAAAAGAAAGAAAAGAAAGAAAAGAAAGAAAAGAAAGAAAAGAAAGAAAAGAAAGAAAAGAAAGAAAAGAAAGAAAAGAAAGAAAAGAAAGAAAAGAAAGAAAAGAAAGAAAAGAAAAGTCCGTCTTTCAAATTTTGTTTCTTCTTTCCTACTTTATAACAGGGCCTGTACCTGGAAACTTCACCTTTTCTGTCTCCTACACATCACAGAATAAAAGTAAAGAAACCATAAAAGTAAAGGATTTTTTTATAAGAAACAAAATGAAAACAAATTGTGTGAAAGTGATACCAGCTCCTTTTAATAAAATGCTACCCAGAAAACCTCACCTCAGACAGAAGGATATGCATCTGGTTATGAAGCAATATCAAAAGCATTTTTTTAATTAATCCTTAGCCACATTTATGCTCTGTGCCTTTTTACAGGACAATTTGTTGAATAGAACTCCAAATTAGGTAGTATTTGGGAGTAAATGCCATACATGCAAACTAAGTGTAAGGTGCCACCTAGATCTCATTGGAGAATTGTTTCCTTTGTTTCCCATATGACTGAGTAGAGACAATAAGTAAAATAAAATAAAATAGAATAAAATAGAATAAAATAAAATAAAATAAAAGTATTCCACAAACAAACAAGAAAAACAAACTAACCAACAAAAACTTCCTTTGGTTTAACATATTTCCTCCTCAGAATCAGACAGGATTAAAGGAAACTTTTTTCAGCAAAGACCCATTTTTTATACCAGTTCAAATGTCAAATGTTTGATATTTAGGAATATGGATGCAGTCAAGTCATATAATTCAGTAAGTCATGTTAATTATCCCCCACTTATTCCATCAAAAAATAATGCACCAAAAATAATTGCACCAAAAAAAATTTATGTAGCTCGGACCAGCACAATCACCCATGGCTTACAATGATTTTTCCTACTCCAAATGTTAACTGTTGCAGACCCTTGGTAAGTTGAAGTGTGCAGCACAATTACTTAGAATGTGGCACTAACCATAAGCAGTCTCCAAGCTAATTTTACGTATCTGTAAATTCCACAGCTAGAGGAAAACTCAGGTTCATATTGCAGGAACATTTAGTCTGCTAAAGACAGAAATTAGACCAGGTACTGCATAAATCAACAGAGTTCTCTGACCTAAATGAAAATAGGACAAGTTTACCCCAGCAGAGAATGTGGCTTAGCAACCTCGAGACTTTTTAACAACCAAAACAAAACACAACAAAGAAATTAAAAATAGGGACTATAAATAATAACAAACCATGTGACCCCAAAACCCAGGCAGCTGAAATAGGAAAATACTGCTGCATCTGAGCCAGGGCATGGTTGTGTCTCTGAGACAGCTTTTGTAAATCTCATGTCTAAGAGGCAGTGATTTCATTAACCAGGAGAATCAGTTCTGTATGCTGAAATAAGCATTTGCAATAATATAACTGAAAGGAAAGGGATATTTTTTTTTCTTCCTTAGGGGTATAAATGGATTTTCACGAACAGGAAGATGTGATAAAGAGGAGCAAATGCGTGGGGAAGGGTGGGATGATTGATGGGGGTAAACTGAATCAGCACAAATTAATCAGAAATAAGAGAACTCCTTAGGAGCTGCAATTGAAACATCAAAAAGCCATCAGACCAGGAGATACCGAGGGATGAACACAAGCAGTGATGTACCAGGAATGGTGACTGAAGATTTTACCACTGTGGCTTGCACAAAAAATAACACTTATGCCTAGAAAAACAAACAGATATTTTAGCCTAGAAAAACAAACAAACAAAACCTGGAGAAAGTAGGAATATTTATGCCCTTTCTGAGTGAAGATTTTCACGGTATCAGACGTGAATATAGATCACTGGTACTATCAGAAGTGAATATATATCAGCGTTATAGTGTTGAGGAGCTTGCAAGCTGCAGTGTGGAAATGCAGAAAAGAGGCCGTGAGCTGCCAACCCTTGCATGAGAAAGGGCTTCTCCAAAAGCAGGCAGAATTTCATTTGACCTGATAATCAACACCTGTGAGCAGTCAGAGACCAATCTACCATCCTTAATTTTACACAACAGCTGAGGAAATACAGGGCTCACAAAAACTCTTGCCAGTGCACACTCATGGGATCTTACGCCCAAGTAATGGAAATAAAATAAAATAAAATAAAATAAAATAAACCCCAACATGGATTGAAATAAGGCACAGAAGAGAAGAGGCAGAAAGGGGAAAGTATTCCAGGAGGTTCTTCAGAGGTGGCTTATGAACATAGTATAAGAAGCTTTATTTTTTTAACTTTGCATTAAGGAATGACATCTGCAAAGTCCTGGGGGTACTCTCAGTCACTTCATTTATTTTCTATTAACAGAGCATGAGGAGTTTTATAACCTCTTAAAGGGCAGCCCATATACATTGTGCAGAAGAATATCTCAGGGAGAAATACAATGTAAAACCAATTTGTGAATTTCTTTGCATTCATCGCTTTTCAGCAATAAACCCTGCTTTAAAAAAAAAAAAAAAAGGCTGTAATTCAGCCAAAATTAAATTTACAGGACTCTCCCACAGATGCTGGCTTACAGGTAGGTGTTCTAAGTAGCAGGATTATCTCACACTCTGCTACACCCTCATAATGCAGTGGTTTGCAGAGTAAAAGAGGAGTAGAAGTCTTGATCCCTTAAATTGTCCTCACTGAGTGTCTGTGCCATTTATCTGTCCTTAACCCATGAGAGCCTTCCCCTGCAGGCACATTTCTTCTGATCTGACATGCTAAACTACCTGGCATAAATAGTCCTGCACTGTTTTAAGGTGTCACCTGCCTTAGAATTTTCCATATATTCTGACATTTACTGTTGGCTATAAGGACAAGCTGTTCAGGCAGGTGAAAAATAGGTCTGTAAATGCTTTTAAATCCTTTATGCTAAAAAAAAAAAAAAAGAATTAAAAAATAAATAGGAAAAGCTAAGTGCACAACTATGGTAATAAATAGTTCTGAAGGATCATGAAAATAAAGAAAAAGTAAGTAGAAAATTATTTCTTTGACCATGAGTACACACTGCCACACATGACAAAAAAATAAAAAATTAAAATAAAATATTTAAAAAAAGATCCCACAAACAAGAAAAACAAACCAACCAACAGTGATGCATTGAAGATGCATCTACTGGGGTACTGTGCAGAACAGTGTCAGGACCAACATCCTTGTTGATCTCAAAGAAAAAGCACATAGCTTTAAAAAAATTGCCAAAGACATTAAAATCAGAGATTCCTGAAAGATCAGCTGTGATGGGTCTACTCATGCAATGAGCCTGCAAAAATAAAAGATAGTTTGTAAGAACACGAGTTTGCCAAACTTGTAGAAAATATGGTACAACTCACCATACCACAGATTAAAAAATATTATTAGAAAATATTATTAGGATATGATAATATAATAGAATATGATTAGAATATGATTAGAATATTATTAGATTAGAAAATATGCTACAACTCAGCATACCAGAGATTAAAGCAAATCATTAAATAAGCAAGGAAAACAAAAATAGGAAGGCCTAAACAACAGTCTGAAGCCCTTCTTTAAGTGGGAGAGACTAAGGGAAGGCCAAGGAATGACATTCCTGGAAAAGACCTTGAGTCATGGGTGTTTGACATTTGTTTTTATCACGTTTTCCAAAAGGAAAGATCTGTGGGTTTTCCTGTAAGAAAAGAGACAAGAGTCTTACCTGGCCAGCTCCATCAAGAACTGAGGAAGGTTTGGATTTATTTGCCATCATTCCCATAAATGCCATAGCTTTGCTACAGAAATGCATTCTCTCAGGAATCGGGCAAAGAAATGCTCTGAGGAAGGAGTGTGTAGCTTGTAAAGCACATGAAAGATCCTCAGTCCTTAAGAAAAAGGAATGACTATGAGAATGAAGCCTAAGTCTTCACCAAAATGAAGATTAGCAATTGGACAGGAGGAAAACCCCAACTGGTAAGTTTAATCAAAACTTCAACCTTATTGTCCACAATAAATGTTAACTTTAACTATTATTTTCATTTCTCCTACTTTTTATTTGAAAATCAAGTCTAAGGAGATATTTAAATGGTACTTCTAATGGCAGATTATAAAGATATTTTATCTTTAAAATATTAGAGTTGGAGTCTGAATGCATAGCTACAGAGGCTATGGATGATCTCTGCTGAGGACACATTTTTCACTGTCATGATTTACAGGAATAAGAATAGCATAAATTATGTATCAATTTTCCAAATTTGTGTAGTCTTCTTGTTAATAAGGTGGTGATGTGGTCTTTTTGACAGTAGGCTAATTTTTTTTGTCACAGTTCACTGGCTTCTTAAACGTCAATATTTTGATGTTTTGAAATCTTGCGTCCACTTTTATTTCTTGCTGTTTGCCTTTCAGGTGATGTGGAGAAGTGAGGAAAAAAAAAAGAAAAAAAGAAAGAAAGAAATATTGCCAAAGGCAGCCTTCTCAAAGACAGTGGAAGGATGCAGCACAGGGTGTGGAGAGAGAACACTAAATTAAATAATTTATCCGTTCTGAGGAACCTGAATGGCTCCACCAGCTATGGAAACCTGAGCCTGGAGAGCAGAGCCACCGCAGCAGTGCTCCCACCGTGCTCTCCACGTGTTCTGCAGTGGATCTGTGAATAATTGAAGGCAGCAAATGCATGGTTCAGCTCTCAGCCTTCACATTGCCTGGACTGACATAATGAAATACCCCTCTGGAGAGACTTGAGGGAGTTAGAGAAGCTCGCTGCTCCCCATGCCTGCTTGCCATTTTTCTATCTCCAGGGTTTTGCGCAGGTGATTTACAGTACATTATGCACACATTGTGTCAGGGCTGTGAGACTCCAAACGATATTATGCTTCATAAGCTGCATTGCAACAAGCAATCAAAGATGTTAAGCCATCCGTTTTAGAGCAGATTTATAGAGAAATAGTCAAGTCCTGGAATTAAGCTCCTTGCGCTGCAGTTTGAGGACGAGGCAAGCAAATGAGGAAAATGTGCATGAATAATGCAGAATAATGGGCCAAATGTGGTTATGGACGTTTCAAAAGACTGGCATGGGATTGTTTTCCAGTGATATGGAGAATAAAGTCATGTGGGGAGAGCTTTATGGGGATCACTTTATTCCAAGAGTGGTCCAGTGGAGCCAGGGAGGATTCTTCAAGAAGACCAGGGGAGCAGCTTGGGGTTTTCTATTCCTTTTGATAAAAAGACACCAACTTTTTTTTTTTGGTTTTTTTTTTTGTTTGTTTTTTTCAGGTCTTGCTCGCCTGGTCAGCAGGAGCAGAGGTTGGTGTTGCAGAAATCTTGTGCTTTTTGTGTCAGGGACATCTCGTCTTTGCGTGTGCTAACTCTGCCCACTGCATCCGCAGTGTGTTCTGTCACACACATGGATTGTTCAGAGGATGATTCCAGCCAGACCATCTGGGTCAGCCCCAGAACAATGAAAACAGTCAGATTCTGAGGAAACAACAACAGCAGCAACAGCAACAGCAACAACACCCCAAAAAACACAAAAACAAACAAAAACCACAAACAAAACAAACAAAAAAAAAACACCAATAAACTCCACCACAAAAACCCAAAACCAAGCCAAAACAAAACAAAAACAAAACCAAACCAGAAACAAACAAAAAACACCCAAAAAACCAAAACAACAACAACAAAAAGTGCTACCAGTAACAACACCCCAGCTTAAAAAGGTTATTTCCTAAGACAGCTTCTGATGGGGAAAATGAAGATGTGGCTCAGGAATCAGGGTTTACACAAACAAAGAAAATAATTTATCTAAAGCAATAGGCACCCTTACGGCCAGCTCTTGCTGGAATTCAATGTTTAAACCCTAGGCTTGTTTAGGCAGATTTTGGTAAGCAAAACCTGGGAGAAATTCAGCTGCCCAGTGTGGGTGTTTGTTGTCACTGTAGATGTCCCAGATGCAAAATTATAGTGCAGGGATAGCATAAAATTCCTGCAAACTCAAGGTTACACTCCAATAACTAAAATAGTTTTTCATTCCTGTATTTAAACACTAAAATTGTCCTCAAACTATTCAAACAGGACTTGGAGAATAACCTCTACATAAATAAGTTATTTCAGTCTATCTTACTTCTTTTTCTTTTATTTCTTTTTTTTACTTTGCAGTGAAATTGAATGGGAGAAGATACCAAAATGCAAGATGAAGAATTATAATCAGATAACTTGGAACACTCTGTTTAAATAATAACTTATAAATTGGCATAACAAAAGAAAACACTTGAAGCATCTAATTTTATTCTTGAGGTAATTGAAGGCTGAAGAATCACTGGCTATTATAATGTAGATTTGCAGCAATTATGAATCTCAATTCATATATATTTTCTCTTGTCTCATTTTTTTTCCCCATATTTCAGCTGTTTCAGATTCTTGAAAATTACAATGAAAATGGCTCTGAAATGGTTTTGAAATGGTTTTGTCCAAGAAACACATGTTTGTGGTGACAGCCTGTACGTGCTCATGTCATGGAACCACAGAATTGTTTGGATTGGAAGTGATCTTAAAGCTCATCTTTTTCTACACCCTGCCATGGGCATGGATACTTTCCACTAGACCAGGTTGCTCCAAACTCTGTCCAAAGAATTAAATTCATCTGTGCCCTTGTATATGTGTGTGGAAATTTATGTAACATACACATGACAATATGTACAGGTTTTCACCTCGGTATATGTTATTAATAACTCATATATATATANAAATTAACTCTATTTACAGATGTGATGACATTTTATTCTCACACTATCTGGCTGAAAGAACACTGCTGTCTGCTTTGGCGTCACCATCCAGTTTCCTGTGCCACAGGGCACACTTCAAAGCTCCCGTCCCCACATGTTCACATTATCTCTGAGACCTAGCCAATGCCCTGAAATTGTATTTCAGAGGGTTTCATCACTCTTAGTACTGTAGTCACGTGAAGGCAAAAGTCTGGATCCAGAGTTACGAGCGGAAAACCGGAATTTTTACCAGAGGGCAGGTCTGCCTGGGGGATTTTGTAAGAATCATCCTGATCTTGTCGTTTCAAGATTTCCCTTTTCAGCTGTAGAGGAACCCAAAAATATGGGAAGCAACCTGAGCCATTGAGGGGATGGTTCTCAGCAGCAGCATTTGTGTTGGCAAAGCACTGCTGCGCTTCGGGCTCACGGTTAAATTCACTGCTTCAGGCCACCTCTTAACCTGGCCTCCTTTTCCTCACAAAGCCAAATCCTGCTGTTTTAACAAGTGCCACTCTAATTTGCGTCACTGTGGACCCCAAATCACTGTTCCCTCAGGAGTCATGAGCACAAGAGGTTCACACTGAGGCCTCTGTGGCGGCCTGAAAGGGCTTTAATATAAATTCAATTGCAGTAGTAATGTTTTAGAGAATCTCAGAGTGAATGCCAGTCACATGTATAATTTAGATATTCATGTTCATGATACGGTGTTTCTTTCTTTCACTGCTTGTATTTCCTGTTCAGACCGTGGGTTTTGTATATTTTTTCCCCCCCATAGTGCAAATGGAATGCACTCAGAGTACCAGTGACATGGACTTTCTTAAAGGGATTTGGAATAAGGTCCAATGGGAGAAGACTGAGAAACAGGAACTCAGAAAGACACTTAAAATTTATGTTTAGAGGTGCTACGGGTAAAGTGCAAACTCTTTTAGTGATATTCATGGGTCTTGTATTATTTCCTTCCTTTCCTCACTCTCCTTGATACTTTATTCACAAGCTTTATTTTGACACCAGTGTATTCTGATAGTTTTGGGGTTTTTTTTAAGTAATAAACACTGAAGGACTGTCAATCATTACTTGCTCAACAATATCTCAAGGAATTGCTGTTTGATAGGTAACAAATCACCTGAACAGAGCACGTCTCTTCTCCCTTTAAACCATGGAATCAAAAGAATGTGAAGGATTTGATTTTGTTTTTTGCCTCTGCCAAAATGTAAGAAAGCTGCTCCAAGAGCACTCCTCAAGGTTCATGTGACAGCATATTTGCTTTGTCCCAAGATCACACATTTAATTTATTTCTGGCTTTGTAAATTCTCATCGCATTATCTCTGCCCCATTCTTTTCCACATTCTGATCACATTACTCTTTCAAATTCCAGCACAGATACTGCTTTTGCTTTTTCCTCTGCATTGCCCATTCCT
>VZSU01002142.1:287807-342937 GCA_013398715.1 Nesospiza acunhae
GAACCGCTTTAAAATGTGATCTCTCTGATGTCAGGGAGCCTCATATAAATTATGAATTACAGTGAGGGGCTCAGAGAAGGCAAATGATTGGATTGATGGTTATATGGGACAAGTGTAATTTATGGCACTGCGTCCTACAGGCACCACAAAAAGAACCAGTATGAAGGGGGGGAAAAAAGACATCAGATTTTTCATCTAAATATGTAAAGAGGGATTTTTCATTAAGCTGTCACGAGCCCCCACTGGACAGTGTCTATATTGAAGGGGGAAGAACTCTATGATTAATGAGGGAACTTTCTGGCAGCATTAAGAGATACCAGTAGAATAAAGTCCACATAGCAGGAAGACCTATTAATTGCCTCCTTTGGTCCCATCTGTCTACAAAATAAATATTTACTCTCTCTCGGAATTCATCTTGGTTGGGATTTAGAAATATGCTTAGAAGAATAAATTATATTTTAAATACTTTCAACTCTCACCATCTTAGGTAATTTTAGAAGAAGACTGAATGCATATTTAGGACATCTCTTATATTTTAGCTGTTCTAGTGACGGCAAAATAAAGCTTTGCTTCAGTTTTTGGGTTTTCCATCTGTTATGCTTTGTTAAATTTTGCTTTTTTGCTAACATTAGCTTTACAATATGCTTATTCAGAAGTTATTCCAATGTGTAAGATATGATAGATATTTATGTTGCATTGTAATTTTGTAAACACTGCCTTCCTACATAAAGTTCTTAGGATGAAAATTTCCTATTTTCCTGGTTGTTTTTTTTTAAATTTCTAATATGGATAAGAAGACAACTCTATTAAAGGCTTTTAGTGGTTTTATCTGAATGGATCTCAAATATAGAGACAATGCAGTACAAGAAAACAGGTGATGGGAACAGCTCAATATGAATAGACAAGTTCCCTACCAAAAACAATAAAAGAGTTTCCACCTGGCCACCAGTTCTTGTTCAAATGGAGTATAATCTTTAACACACAGTTCTTTGATTTTCATTTTTCCCTTTGCATTTGGGCAGCAGCTTTATTTTGCTGTCATGCTGGCATATGCGAAACCTGGAAAGTGTTGGTGATGCTCCTGCTGATCCTTCTTGTTCTACCAGGAATTCTGTGATTAAGAAGCAGATCTGACACTCTCAACTTCCTTTAAAAATTTCACTTCTTTTTTAATGGTGATGATTAAAAAAAAAAAAAAAAAAAGGCTCAGTTTAAAGCAGGGCATATTGAAAATCCTCATTATTTTTTGAGACTGTGGGTAATGTTCAGGGAGACAGAGAGACATTTCCTCCCTCCATCACGTGGAGGAACTGCAGAGCAGAGCTGAGGGGAGTGAGGAAATTCTTCCCTCACACCCTGAGCAGCAGCAGGAGACTTCTGAGTTTCAGGTCTGCTGGAAAAAGTAGTAAATAATGGACTCAGATAAATGCCCTCCTACCCAGGCTGACAGAATTTAATAAGTAGCCACAGGTTATGGGATGAAAAAAGGGGAAGAAAATCACAAAGGCAGTCAGCCACTAAACTATCCCTGCCTTTGAAAATTTGAACTTATGTGTCTTCAGGTCCAGCAACAGCTGACTGAAAGAGATCAATTTTTTTCCTGTATGAAATGAATAAAGTGAAATGACAAATGAAAAAAATGCACCTTTAAACTCTAATCATATGATAAGAAAATTTCAGGGGGAAATTATTTTATAGCCAATGCATCCAATTAGAAATTTTAATTGAGGATGCTTGTAACTGCCCTTTAGGATAAAATAAACTTTACTGAATTATTCACTCAGCACCTTAAGTCAGAATATTAAAAATTATTTAGAGCAGACCAGGCTTAGCCACACAGAAACAAGGACTCAGCCCAGGCAGCAGTGTTTGATTTTTATACACATTCATGATTCACTAAATGATTTATGTAACCAATCATTTCCAAAAATTTATTGCACATTCTAACTTATAAATTCTGTCACCTGACTGTTTTGTGTACAGCAAATGGTGCCTAAATTAATTCAGTTGTCTTTGAACACACACTGATTATTCTTCCCATTTATTGAGCTCTAACACTTGTAAGGCTGACAGAAAGTGAGTTATAAAATATTTGAGTAAAAATGGTCCTAGAAAAGCTGCCAAATAAATTAAGAAATTGGTTGAGTGTGGAACTGAGTCAGAGGCAGCAGCTCACTTGCACCTGGGCCATCAGTTACACCTACACAGAGGGAGAACATAATGCTGTCATCCACTCAGGATTTTGGATTCATTATGGATTTCCCTGAAGAAGTTATAAAACAGTGACTCATCCTACAAAAGTGTGAGCGCAAAAGAGGGAAAATTCATATGATCCAAAGACTTTAAATTTAGAAACTCACAAGGAAAAAAGAAAAAGAGTTTGCAAAATTTGCGGTAGTTCTGGCTTCACAAAAGCCATGGAAACACAGAATGAAAACTTTATAGGGCTCCAAAGTATGATGCTCACACCTACACACATCCCCACAGCAGCACAGGGTAGATAAGTGATTCAAGATAAGGGGGAACGGCTTCCCACTGCCAGATGGCAGGGTTAGATGGGATAATGGGAATAAATTCTTCCCTGTGAGGGTGGGCAGGCCCTGCACAGGGTGCCCAGAGAAGCTGTGGCTGCCCTTGAATCCCTGGAAGTGTCCAAGGCCAGGCTGGAGCAAGCTGGGATAGTGAAAAGTACTTTTCAGTATGGGTTTTTCCCATGAATTCTCTTTCTAAGGGAAACTCATGCTTCCCACTTTTGTTAGAGGCTAATTTCACATTAAATCAATTGTGAATAACACTACAGAGAACAGAATGATGATGTTTTTCTGAGTGTGTGTTACATGCTTCTAAATATTGCAAAAACCATCAGTTTACAAAAAGCTGTACAGCTGTTAAGGCCAGAATATCTTCTCCTTTACACCCAAAAATCTAAACATGTCAGTTCCATGAACTTGAGCTAGACAAGGACAATTTGTTCTCCGCCACCAGTGCCCCATTATTTGTTTCTTCTTCTTCCCTTCTCATGGAATCATTACTCCTCCTTTCGCTTACAGGTGAGATTATTTGACTGCATTCAACTCTTCAGAATACTTCAGACTTCTTACCTAATTCAATTCCTTGTACCTTGTAGCTGAAAGAAACTTTATGGGCAGACAGAGTTGTTCTATTTTGATAATTCTCAAGTGAAGTCGCAGAGGCTTTAATGAAATTGGACTGAATTAATGAGTTGCCCCAGTTGAAGGAAAGAAATGCAAGGCTTTGCTATAAGAGTGTCTGCAGTGAGCACTCAGCCATGCAGTAATTAGTGCAATTATTCATCTAGGCTTCAAACCTATGTAGATGCACACCAGGACATTGAAAAGGAGACGGAAAGCAAGGCCAAAAAACCAACAACAGAAAAGCCCAGCTCTTAAATTGAGGGTTTAAAACACGCTGCCGTCAACCTCAAAATAAGTTATTTTATATTTATATTCACAAACAACCCATTGTTCATGAGGCAAGACAGAGCATCTGTAGTCATCATTAGCAGGAGTTATCACTGTTAATGTATTTTCCAATGTCACCTGACTGTGCTCATTTGGTGCTGCCAAACCAGAAGCACCAATAAATGTCTGTGAACATGACTGGACATTACAAATTAATCTGCTCAGTTGCATGTCTTTAAGAGCACAGGGAAAAACCCTCTGTGACTGGAGGAGGGCTTCAGATTTTTGCTGATTGGAGAGTAATCAAGTTCTCTTCCAGGAAAGATATCCAGGCTTATAAAGCTGAAGCCTTGAAGTCTGCCATCTGAAAGGACACAGAACACCAAAGGGAATTTGCCAAAGCTGAATGGAGTAATTACTTCCCTAATCTTGTAGGCTACACTGTACCCCACAAGACAATTGCTTTTTTGCAACTTTATGCCTTTGTTAGGTAGGTCATCCTCAGGTGGTCATTGACTATAATATGAGGGGTTGTTTTTTGGTCTTTTTTTCCCTGTAGGATATCTATTGAATTTTGTCTATTTTTAATCTGCTTTCAGCTCAAATCTATTCTCCAGGGACATTTTATTCTATCTCAGATTGATCCAAATATTAATTTAGAAGTGAACATGGTTCCTTCTAAATAATTAAAATATTGCTGATTTTTACACAATCACACGATGTATAGTTTCTTGTGAAATATAAAGAATTTATGGTTATTATATTGATGGTTTTCTAATCAGTTTTACATCATCTCTAAAACTGTATATTTCTACAGTAATAGAAACATAAACTCACGTAATTATGTGACTATATTTTCAAACATGAATACAGGTTTACAACAGACTCAAAAGCCTTGTTATAATCAAAATATATATTGCTTATTTCCTCTCTTGCTACATGGGTCTTAAATGATCTGATTTCCAATATCTTGTCACCACACCCTTCCATTAAAAAAAGAGCTCTTCTAAGCAGCATGTTGTCAGACTGTTTGCCCTGCAGACTGATCACCTGTTACCTCATTACTTGTGCTAATTGTCTAAGCCCCATTATCAGCTGATCTCATTAGCAGGAGCTGTATCCAAATCAGTGGATAGCTGCATTTGTGTATTAGTTTTAGACTAAAAATGACACAATTGTCATGCTTGGCTTGAAAACAGGCATAAATTGCATAATCATGGTGGGATAGATGTATCATAGAATCATTACAGAATGGTTTGGAAGGGACTTTTAAAGCCCATCCAGTTCCAAACACCCAGCTATGGCCCAGGACATGAATCCCACTGTCCCAGGTGCTCCCAGCCCCAGTGTCCAGCCTGGCCTTGGGCACTGCCAGGGATGCAGGGGCAGCCCCAGCTGCTCTGGGCACCCTGTGCCAGGGCCTGCCCATCCTGCCAGGGAACAATTCCTCATTGCCAAGGTCCCAGCCAGCCCTGCCCATACCCTGTGTCCTGTCCCTGCAGCCCTTGTCAATGGTCTCTCCATCTTAATGCATAATTAATGCTTAAAGTGTGAAATTCTTCAACAATAAAGTATGCTGAGAGCACATGGGGCACACATTGTGTGTTGAAACCAGAAAAAATCCAGGTCTTCAGTTCCTGATTAACTGTTCCGAGAGCAGATGTGATTGTCCCCTGTTATTCTGGGACGGGGTCTGATGGGGAAGGACCGAGGAGAGAAGGGCAGAAAGTCACCCACTCTACTCCAGGCTTCATCACCCAGAGCTTGGCTACTGAAACCATCAGGGACTTTCACCACCAGCACACCCTGTATTCATCAACACCATGTCATTTTATACATAAAAAAATAAAAAGTTTATTTAAGCTTCTTAAAGGTTATTTTTTTGCATAAGCAATGAGGCTGCCTGACAGTGATGTGGAACCAACCACTCCACATCATTAATGAACATCAGCTCTGCAGAATGCTGCTTTTGAGGTTTGAAACAGAGCTGCTTTGTCAATCCTCTAAATATTTCCATCACTGTGGTAATTTCCCAGGTCTACAGATGAGCCTATAGGAATTGCATACCTACTTCATATAGTTTTGTATATACAATGTATATGTAAATACATATGGAAATAAAGCGTACCTATATTTACAGTTTAAACAGTTACAAACCAGTGGTGAAAGGATCTCAAAACTTCAGCCTTTTTATTTATTTATTATCAGACCTCATCTTCCTCCTGCTGCTTAAGTACTCTGAGAATGACATCTTGTCACTTTTTATGTCCCCCACTGGTTTGTATCTCATCCTCTGAGGAGCTTTTCCCGATTTTGCCCTTCCATTTGTAGTTGGCACATCTACTGAATCTTCCTTTTTATGTCAGGTTAACTAGTCATAAAGTCAGCCCACGCTCTGTGATGGACATATTGGGATGCATCCAGGCCTTCAGCAAAACAGTAATAAACTCCAAAGTTTAAAAACATCTATACTAAAAAAAAATGTTTAAAAAAAAATCTGTTTATACTGCTAACATAAGAAGTATGACAGATTCCATTATCACCAGTCAACCTCAGTCTACTCAGATATTGTTAAAAACTTTACAAATTATATATGAAGTTAGGTGTGGTGTTTTGGTTTGGTTTGTTTTTTCTTTTAACTGGTTTGTGTCTACACTAGTTCTACACCTACTTCTCAGATCAGGGATGTCATCCTTTAATTTTTCTTTTCCCCTCTACTCATTAAGTTGGTATGTATGTGGCCAGCCACACACAGGTGAGAGAACGAAAGTAATAAATAAATTACATCCTCATCTCTTTACAGAATCTTTTTTGCAAGTTTCTCTGGTAGGAGGTTAGGTATAATTAGATATTCACTGTCTTGAATGATATGCAGAATGCTTGAATAATATATTATTTATTCTGTAGACAAAATACATGATCCCAATTTTCAGTAGGTATTTTTCCCCCTTTTTCAGATATGTATGCTCTCTTCCTTTTTTAGAGTTAGTATGAAGTGAAATAAGTTTATCTAGAAAAATGGTGATTTATACAGAGGACGAATATTCCTGTCTGATGTAAATTGAAGAAACTACAATGACACGACAGACCAATATCTCAAAGCAGATATGTCATTTCACAACTTGCTACATATTTTGCTTCTTCTCATCCTTGTGTCTTGATCAATAGTATTATCTAGTTTACCCAGGTTATAAATATATATTCTGACTTATTCTCCAATTTTTTCCACTTTAATGGAGCCTCAAGCTGCCAAAAAAAAAGATGAAAGAAAGGAAATGGAAACTCCATTTTTTAGACATTTCAATCAGAGAAGAAAGGCCAGTAAGATGGTTATAAATATTCATCTGATTTTTTGCCACACTCAAACCATAGGTCTGGAGTTAAAAGTGTTTCCTCCCTGAACAATTCTTGCATTTTCTTGGTGTCTAGAGCATTTCCCTAAAGTTCATGGGTCACTTCTCATGCCCACATCACCATTTAACATCACTGGGACTCAGCTTGGAGGACAGACCCAAGGATTTGTGGGCGCCAAGGACAGGAAGGGTCTCCTCCCGTAGCCTTCCAAAAAAACCTCTGCAATGTGTGGAGACTGGAGTCAATTTGGTCTGCAAATAAAACCGCCTTATTTTTCAGATTATAGTCCCACATTAAAAATCTGTCCTATAAAGGTCATTTCACCTCTACATGGATGAAATCTGAGATTTATAAAATTTTCATCTTAAGGGACAAATATGAGGGGGTCTCAAAAGATTCAGGGATCTAGATCAGCTACAGCTAACTCAAAATGTCTAATTTTTTTCAAACTATTCTTTGAGAATATTGAATTATAATGTTCTCTCCCAAAGATCTATTCTTCTTTGAATTAAACAGTTCATGAAGAAATAAAAGCTGTCTGCCCAAACTATAGCCCGTGTTTCTAGTTTTGATCAGATCAGACAATGAAATTATATTTAAATATTTTAAACATTTTAAGAGACTTTATCCAGCTTTTAAATTATTTGTCTTCAGAAATAATTTTGTAAGGAGGTAATGTCTTGATTTAAGATTGTTCATATTTGAAAGCATAAAAATGATTGCATTGATCAAGAGGGACAGTAAGTGCACAGTCATAGATAAATCACATTCATTCTGAACCCAGACTCAATTTTATCAAACAAATCTTGAAGGAGAAGATATTCCACCAAGATATCCTTTACAGCCAGGATTTGAAAAACACACTTGCTAAAAACCATTGATATTCTCAGTAATGTCAAGCTGTGTATGAGAATTCATCAACAAAAGGCAAAGCGACGGGCTCCAATTAGTCTGCTTTTAAAAAGTGGATATAAATATTACATAGGAGGTTTTTATGAACACATAGGGGAAATTACAGTGATAAACCAGCAGTGGTTTCCCAGCACTTTGGGGCAGCCTGTCCTGCAGCAGCAGCAAACTTTTGCTGGCTGATAAGGACGGCTACACAGCAATTTCATTACCCACTCATTGAACCAAAGTGTCCTGTTTGTCCTTGGAGGATCATTACAGATGTTTGTAATTTAGCAGGACATTCCTAAACCCATTAATCCAGGGTCCACTTCCAAAGCATGATTTGATCAAAGGCAGTAAGTGGTTGTTTTCCTTGTTTCAATCTCCAACTCGAAATGCAATAAAAAATAAAAAAAGGAACCAACCAAGCAAATAAAAAATGCTCAACACATTTTAAAGGCAGTTTATTTTTTCATGTCTTGCACAAGGAATTATTATGTCCTTTTCCATTTTGGCATATTCAGACATTTTATTTCATTTTTTTTCTTTTATAAATCATGCATTAGATACAACCAGCTTTATCTTAGAGCATGGTATAGCAGTGTCACATAAAAAATCTTGGTTAGCACTTTAAAGCCTGAAAAGAATAATTTCCAGAGAGTAACTGTAAATAAGACAGGTAACTTTTATGCTTTTTTGATGTGTTAGCTGAACTCACTCTTCCACACCACAGACTGGTCCCTCACAGCCAGGCAGACACTTCTGCTGAAGTAGGGACTACACCTCATAGCAGAATGCATAGCAGCTAGCATAATTATTGTCAGATTCCTCCTAAAGAGTGTAATTTCAGCTCCTGAGAGGTCATAAAAATAGAATGGGTATTGATATAAACATGGATTTTAAAGCTCAGCATCTCACAAGGATTAATACAGTAATGCAGGTGATAGCTGAAATCACAATACAATATTTCGTGCAGTGCATTTTTTTTTCTCACATAAACACTAAACCACATGATGGAGAGATGAAGTTTTGACATATAGTTTATTTTGTTCAGGTTTATTTTTGTTTACCTTGCAAAAAAAAAAAAAAAAAAAAAAAGCAGGAGGAAGAATTAAAGCAGCCATTGGGTTATTCTGTCTGCTCTAATATGGCTGCGTTTTTCTTCAAGGAAATTTGTAAGCAGAAACAAAGAGTGTTTGTTATTCAGAGGAAAATATTTGTCTGGAACTGTTAGATTTTAATAAGAACTTTAAAGTCTTTTTTTACTGCATCATGAGATTTACAGTTCAAGGTTAAAACTCCCATCCCCATTAAACTAAGCACATTATCTCCTTGTTTCATAAATGTAGTATTACAATATAGAACAGAGAATCTAAAAATTAGATTCTCTATTACAAAAGAACATGATCTAGCAAAACTGAAGGATCTACAGTAGTCCAGGATGGGGGTTTTATAAAGGGAGGAAAGAAGGTTTGAAAAAATATATATTCTTCCTCTGGAAAATCTGCAGGATACTTTCACATAATATTTCTGACCCCCTCTGTGCCCACTGAAAAAGTCCCCAACACAGCAGTGGGGTCACTTTTTGGAGCAAGATCTCCTTCTGTTCTGTACCTGCAAGAGGGAAGCCCCTCGTTGCAAATTTAAACTGATTGCATTTCAGTAGCAGCCTGTCTCTTAATGGTTATAAATTTATGAGCTCCTCTTAATTTTTAAAGAGGGAAACAGCAAGAAGTAGCAGCACACGTTGCTTCAAATTCATGTTTTAACATCAGCTGCCTCATAAAAGTAGAGCAGAAAGGTTATGGAGCCAATACTTGCACAGTCAGCATTCATTAAACAAGTGGCCTTGGCTTCTCTGAGGCTTGTACAGCTTGGCATGAATATGTCACAAGGCTTTGCTGAACACTGGGGAGAAAGAAAAAGAAGTCAGGGGCTTTTTGTCCAGCTTGTGCTGAAGTGAAAACTGCCTCCTCAGCGCTCCAGGAATGAGTGGATCTCCCTGAATCTTCTTAGTTTGACATGGGCACTGGACCATGCAGCTGGATTGAGCTCAGGTGAAGAAAGTAAATAAAAAGTTTAGCAATGCTGAAAAGCAAATTTGCTTTTTGCTGTATTGTTGCTCCAGGAACACAAAGCTGAAAAGCAAATTTGCTTTTTGCTGTATTGTTGCTCCAGGAACATAATTAAGTGGAAATATACCACCAAGAATTAATCGCATTTCTCATTTCCCTGTATATTTGAGAAATGAGGGAATAAGTCATTATCTTGGGGTGGGATAGATTTCTGCATTTGCTGGAACACTCCTGCCTGGACTCTGGGGGAATGTCATCTTGCCAAACTTGCCTTGACAACTGTCCTTGTTAACATCCTCACAGGAGGGTGATCCGTGTTGAGCTACCCAAGGATTTCTGAATTCTAAATACAGATCTGATATTATTTTTCTACAGGAACAAGACCTCCTTTAATTAATTTCTGTAACCTTATGCAAATGACCCCCATTCAAGCAATGAAAAACATAAATAAATTTGTTGGTACTTGCACAGTTACATGAAATTTCAACTAGCCTGAGATTTTTAAATTCTATATAATTTTCTTGTTGGCATTATTTAGTTAGAATTTACTTCTTTGTTAATACCTATCTTTGTGGAGCCTCGGTTATCAAAACTTGTGGTTTGCTGTGTTCCTTATGAGTAGACAAAATTTTATCTTCAGTTTCAAAATTGTCTTGTTTGTTCACTAATTTTTATAATATTTTTATCAGGCTATTGCAAGTACATTTCTTTCCCAATGTATAAAGCTGTGAGAGAGATATTTGCCTGAACTGTAGATACTCAGTGACAGTGGCCAATTTTGACATGCCTGTAAATTCTGACTGGGAGCAACATGTTTAAAGCTTTATATTAATGAAAATTCTTAAGCAGATTGAAACTAAATATTTTTTATATCATATGAATTTATGAGTACCTCAGCTACATAGAGATGGACAGTTCATAAATGACTGACACAGAGGAGACTCCTGAAAGGAAGACACAGATCAATCCACCAGCATATTTCATCAGAAAAAAACTTCTTTTTACAGCTGAATTGTCATTATGCAAATATTTGGCTGTAAATTAATAGTTCAGTGTAAAAGTTCTCAATGTAGGCCACTAAGTTTCAGCGTCTTGAACTTGGCTTCATTTTATAGAGTGGAATGATACACAGATACCTAAGTCTTGTGTTAATTTTTCGATGTAGATACATGAGACATATATATGAGCACAAAAATATGAGCCCAGATGCTCAGCTTCTGGTATGTACATTTAAAAATTTGGCCAAAGATTTCTTCAGCAAAAGGGCAATTGAAGCCTGGTATTAAGTACTTTAACCTTGCAAAGCTTTACAGTGTGTCCTTCATCACAGTTCCACTGAGTTTATGATTAATTGACCTCTCAAGCCATTAAACTATTCTGCCTCGTATTGTTAGCCTGATTGTAAATCACCTCACTATTTTTCCTGATATTTTCCAGTGGTTTTAAAGTTAATGTGTTTGGAAGGACAATGCTCTTTATTCAGGATCAAAATACGCTTCTTAAAGAACCTTTGCAGCAGTTTGTGCTCAAAGGACCGATAGTTTTGAGTATTGTAAGATCATTACCCTTAGCAGCCCCATGGAGAAATCTTCATATATTAACTCTTTGGCTAGGTTGGAGATTACCCAAGTTCAGCTGCATGACTCATTTGTAGTGAGTGAATTCACCTTGCTTTCCTCATGTGCACTGAAAACTGTGATTGCCTGACTGGAGCATGAGCAGGCACAGAAAACAGAAGCCTGAAGTGTACATAAAGCTGTTTATCAAACACACCACTTGGACGCGGCTCAGCTTAATTCCTTAAGGGAAAGGTTCTTTTGAGCGTCCATCTTTTACACACCTTCTTTTTCCTTTTCATCTTTTTTTTTTTTTTTTTTTTTTTTTTTTTTTTTGGTGTGGTGTTTGCCCGTTTAACAGAAGTTCAGACACTTTGTAGGAAAATCACCAGGAGCTTGTGAGACCCTGTTTAGATCCAGCATGAAACAAGTTGGCAGAAAGGCAGCAGCAGTGCAGCGAGCATGCCTTTGTGCTGGATGTTAACTTGATTTTTCACATTGCCACTGCTTCTGGACCTCACCATGTGCATTTCCCTGATAAGGTTGGTCCCTCCTTTCCCAAGCCCACCCTGCTGACCTTGCATCCATTTGGAGCAGAAAGACTGGCGCTGGCTGCAGCAGATTAATATGAGCTCTGATCATGTTGGTTTTGATGGAGGTGCTGAGGTTACAGAAATGTAATTTGTACCCCACAAGGTACCATGGCATGAATAGTGACAGCAATTAATCCTTTGCCTTCTGATGGCAGTGATAAAACAGTTGTTGCTGCTTCTAACAACTTCATTCATGTCCCAGCAAGCAACATATCCATGTCCCAAAAAGGAAAATATTACACTTTTCATCTGTCTGAAATTTTTTAGTCTTTGAAGCCAATGGTTGTTCTTGGAAAGACAATTTGTTATTTTACATAGTACTTCTGAGATCCTTATCAACAAGAATTTTGGTTTCTCTAGAATACTATCAAATTGTGGGATATAAAATATTTTTAAAACCTAACTAAAAAGGAGAGGAAAATACAGGGTTGTTTCAGGGGACAGAAAGGTTAACTTTGCAACAATTTGTCATATTTCTCAAAACAAAATCTTTGAAAATATATTGATTAATACTGACACAATAAAAGAACATAAACATGTGGTTCCTTCCACAAGGGAGAGAAAGGTCAACCATCTTTTCCAATGAGACATTCTTTGCAGTAGTATTTATATTTGCTATTCATAAATAATATTGTATATATATTAATCGATATCTTTAAAGCATTGTAACAATATTAGAAAAAACATGGAGTTATTGCATTTTTCCTATGATGTCTCAAGAGAAAAAATAAATTAGGCTGTTCTCAATATGAAACTACAAATAAAATTGCTCTTTTTCCTTCTCTCTTTTGTAAAAAAATAAAAACAAGAATCGGTCAAAACCTTGCATTTCTTTACCAAAGCACATCACCGCTGGATGTGTCTCTACCACATCTCCACTTTCTAGGGTCAGTTGGTGGCAGCTGACCAGGAGCCACAGCAAAGCCACATCCTTAAATTGGGATATGGGAACATACAAAACCCTGTGCAGGCTCCAGCTACTCCAGTCTCCCTTTTTGTGGAAGTGAATAAATAATGCAGAGATTTGGGTCTCCTGGAAGAACGATGACAAACACAAACCTGTCACAAGCCCTCTCAGATCTGTATGAACCTGGAGTTTAAGCTGCCAGCAAACTTAATATGGATGAGCACGAGAGGGTTGTGGAAAGAGTCAGGAATGTGGGGAACTTTAAGTGCACTTTGATGGTGTAATATAGATGAGAGATTGAAAACACTTCTCATGCATTTATGAATGTTTGTGGAAGGGATTTAGTCAATTAGTTTTACAGCAGTGGCTCCTAAAACAATAGCAACATCTGGCAGTGAATCAAGCAAAATAATGGAAACTGAGTGAATAATGCACAGAATTTAAGGCAACTTTTTATATGCCAGGGCCCACCGTTTTTATTTCATCCAAGTATAACTGAGTACAGCAAAGAGAAAGACAGCAGTCTGAAGAGGGCATTCTGACATTTTGAACTATGAGTGGACCAACAGGTTTAAATTTACCTTAATTTTATGTTGTGTTTTTATGTGCTGTGTTATAAAGGATATTAAAGGCTGCTTCAATGACCAGATTCTGAGGGTAGTGGTTAAGGTGTTGCACTCTGCCTGGGAATGTATAGATAGAATACCTGAGGAACACCATGAGTGGTGTTGGAAAGGGGATGGATCCTTCTGCTCCATTATGGATGCCAGGAAGCGGAACAGAAACCATCCTCCAGCCATGGAGTTTTTCAATATGGGAATGGAAAAAGCCTTGATCTCCAAGCCTGGGGGAGGAGGTCAAACAGGAGAAATCCTGAGGTTCCTTCCTCCACAAATTCTGCAATTCTCTTCATTCTGTTCTGCGGTTCTGTAGCAAAGAACTTTCTTCAGAATATTGCATGCCCTTTTGTGAAGGTTTCTCCGCTCATAAGGAGATGTGATAGGAAGATGCATTTTGTGTGGGACTATTAAAAGCTTGGATAGTCTTTGCTTCACTTAGGAAGAGGGTGGTAACTTCTTGTACCAGTGACCTTTATTATTTCCTGGCTGGCCTGTTCCTGCCCAATGCACATATGCAACAATAAAAAATGATGTCTTTACCTCTTGCAGGTTACAAAGTCATCGGCAACCCTTGTAAATAGATAATACATCTCTAGCTAAACAACCTTGTTATCCATCTACAACACTGCCTATAACTTTAAATAACTTGGGATTAGAGCTAAATATACTTTCTTTATGGCCCTGAATTAATAGCTTACATTCAGATAGTCCCCATCGCATGAGCAGGCATTGACGTATGGTTGACATCAGTGCCAAAAGTGATAAATTCAGCATTGAAATTGCAGAGTTAGGACCTTTGACTGGCTGATGCTGCAAATTCTTCTGTCCCAAAAGCATCATAGCCCAGTTTAGTATTACAAAGTCATTACCCAGGCTGATGAATTAAAACCATTTTGAATTCCTTTCTTGATGCCTTATAATTGAGTTGAGCTATGACATATTTCTATCAGGAATTCAAGCAAAGATTACACCTTAGCAACTCAAATATGAAGGTATACAAGGATTTGATTATCATCCTTAACAGAAAGAAAAATATGTGCTATAAAACCTGTGCCTTGTGGGTTTTTAATTTTCCCCATTTTCATTAACTTTTTAAAGTTTTTATGAAAGGCCTGATTAACAGTAAGTATATTTTTACCTTAACTCTCTGCTACCACTTTTTGTCTTCAGTAATAAATGGTCTTGTCATTAATTATAATGTAAATTTATTATGGTAATTTAAGGTATCAAGTTTTAATTTTCTTCTGAATCTTATGCAGGGTACACACGGAATAATATTCCATACTGGAAATTGTTATATAAAAAATATTGAAATCTAGATTAGACCTCCTTCAATAGACAATTTAGCACATTAGATATTTTTCTGGTTAAATCATCTTCTTAGAAATATCACCCAGAATGACTATAGGTAAGCAGAAGGGAAATACTAAAGTACAGTTGGAACTGTTTTTTTAGTGAGGGAATATATTGCATAAACTTAAAAAAGACTTCAGAAGTTAAGAAAGTATTGGCCCTTTTGTAGTTTGACGGAGCTCACACTCAATAAAGACACAACGCTGTAATGAATAAACAAAGCCCAATAGAAACACTCTCCACCCAGCTGCAAATTTTGCCAGGAACCCCAATACATTCACCTTAAGTGATTAACCTAGAAACAAGAACTGTAAATCCAAACAGTATTCTTCTTATCTCCTTGAGGGAAAGGGCATGCACAGCAGGTCAGCTTGTGCAACAGCACCAGGAGCTGGACCAAGGTATTTCAGAGATTGCCACCTGAAAAGCATCCATTCCAGAGTTCACTTCTCAAAAAATAATGCCCTGGATTTCATGAAGGACTTTTAGAGACAGTCAGCTGCCCACTCTATTGCTCATTCCACTGTCACAAAAGCCCTGATAACACTTTATCATTTACAGCACCCTGGGTCTTCTTATCGTCACTAAGTGCTCCTGTTGAAAATGTTTGAAAAGGCAGCTTTGTTCAGCACAAAACTTTGTGTGCTGTCAAAGTTAAAATCCTTGAAAATGTTTCAGAAAACTGAATGCTGATTTCTAGATAGTAGTCAGTGCTCCTGTTTCAGAGCAAGTAAAATAAGCTGAAAAACAACTGAATTAAATAAAAACCCCAAATAATCTAAATAAATACTTACTCTGCACTGTGGTTGACAGGACAATACAGATAGCTGTCACATGAGTGTTTTGTGTTCTTGGAGAGCAATAATTTGAATTCAAGTATTTAATCTCTATGGAAATTTGCTGCAGATCTTGTCATTTTCTTTATCTTTCACTTGATGGCTTCTTAAGTAAGAATACAGTCCACAGGCAGCAAGTAATAATTCAAATATCTAAAAATGTCTTGTAAACACATAACTACACTTCCAGATCTAGGTTCTAACAATGGTTAATCTTTCTTAAGTTATTACTACAAGGTTTTTATTACAGGTTTTTCTTAAAAAAGTAATTTGTATGAATCTGGAAAAAAAAGTTCAACTAGAAGTTTATGCATAAGTGATGGTACAATGATTTTATGGAACATTCATAGGTTACTTTCCAGAAATGACCAGACTCAGTACCAGTTTTATGCATTTACCATATCCAAAAGCGACTATTTTTCCTTTTTATCAAGTCTTAAGAGAGTTTTTATTTTATTTTTTTACTCACTTGCACAACTAGAGTATTAAATTACATACTAGGAATATGTGATTATTTACATGTATGAATAACATGTTTGAATCCAACTGGAAATTTTCCCCAAGAATAAATGTAATTTTCAGAATCAGTTCAAGTTATATGGATGGGTTCTTATCCTGGTGCCCTCACATTTTAGGTACCTTACTCTTGATTCCCAAAACATCTTTTTACTGGTTCTCTTCTTCCATAAGCTGATCTCGTAATGAAATACCAAAGTTGCTCATTGTGACCTCATCAGGCTTGCTCCCATTTGGTTTTCCTGTTTTTTGATTAATTTTTCCAAGCCAAAGCTCGCCGCATAAATTTAATGTTTATTTTTCTTCAGCTTGGGTATGACTGGTAAACTGCTGACTGATTATTAGGGACTTCTGTATCTTGGGTGGGTTAAAGTGCAGACAAAGAATAAAAAACATGGGATGTTCACATCCTCATGTAACAGATATGTCCAAAAAATTAAAAGTCAGAATTTTCTTTGTCTCTCACCTTGAATGAACACATTTGTATAAACAAGAGATATCAGTGATTTACTCTATCACATCTAGGCCTGGTAGTCTGTTATGCTCTTTTTCCATTCCTTATATTCCCCCACACCACACACAATAAAGTGAATTGATGCTGGCCATGGCTATGTTAGATTTCAGCAATAGTAGAATTCATGTCATCTTTGCTTTGTTTGTTCTGTGCAGGACTTGAGAAAAAGATGGAAAGCTTTCCCCCAGGGCTGGGTGTGAAGGGGGAAGTTTGTTGATTTTGGGTTGCCAGACAGAGCAAGAGCCACTGTGATCCTATATCATTTAAAGGAGAGCTCAAGATAATTTTGGCAGTCGGTCACAGCACTGACACACAGTGTTTTTTCTGCACGCAGCTTGCACATAGCTCTTCAGGAGACTTGTGAAATCCCATCATGAAGAGCAAATGCTGGGAAATTATTACTAAAGTCGGGGTGGTTTTCTTGCATTAGACCTACCCATTTTTCTGTTGGATACTAAAAAAAAAGGTAGAAGATTCTTAGACAGTTAACAGCTAACAACTAACCTCTGGAATTATAAACGGACAGATGGTACATTTTCAATGTCAAAAATTTCAATGTCCCCAAAGTGCAGGACAATTGCCTACTAGCCCTCTTTGTCCTAGTCTAATGACAGCACAGATGTGAATTACTTGAGGACATTTTTTGGGGAACTTCACCACCATTTCTCTTACTTTCTTCAAATGTCTGATGAGTTTTCTATGTGACCCCATTATGGACCCATTTAGTTTTCGTGTCTGACCTTCTTCTTTCTCTCCAAGCCCCTGTTATCCCAAACCCCACCCTTTTGGAGCCTAAAGAATTCCAGTAATGGAAAACACAGCCTCTTGCATAATACTTTTGTAGGTCTTTTCCCCTTCTTTTCCAGAAGTAGGTCAATGTTTTATACAAGTTCATCTGGAATGACCCAGGGAATAAGAATAGCAACATTAAACATGCACAGGAGCCCTCAGATCCCGTTTACTTGGGATGACTCTGCAGCTCTCAGGACATGGAGCAGCACGAGGGTGTTATTAAAAATAAAAAAATCTGCATCTCCCTATGGCTCTGGGAAAGGAAAGAGGAGCAATACTCAGGGGCTGGATTACCACAGCAAGGCTGGTTCATTTTCTTAGTAATTATGACTGGTCCTACACCTAAATGTGGCAAAGGACAAGAGGAAGGAGACACTAAGGGGACTCACTAGTTTGGGTGCCATTAAGACAATCACCATAGTAGAGTTAGGACAGAAACAACACAGACATAAACATGAAGAAAAAATATATCAAACAAAGCTATTATTATCATCTTTATTTCATTTCAGTGATGCAAAGTGGGATTTGTATCCTCATTAGAAATCTAAATTACCAATGTCTGCTCCTATATCTTTTCCCAGGAAAATTATTTATAGTAATACTTGGCAACTGAGCTTGAAGGAAAAAAAATCATTAGACTTCCACTTGCAGTGTTAGAAATCATGTTCTTAAAAATGTGATTTATCAAAAACATGATTATGAGAACTTTTAAAATGTTTGGGTTTTTTTAAATCAGTTATTCTCCAATTCTAATAATGTTAGTCCTGAATTTTTAGAGCACAATAATATAGTCTATATATAAAAAAAATTATCCTCTATTACCCAAATGTACTGGATGATGGAGTTTTCTTCATGCTGTAATATTAATCCCTTAATACATATACAAAATTTGAAAAAAAACTTAGTTGAAACATGAAATGGAAAATTCTCACATCGTGTAGCATTCACATAATTTGTGTTTTGACTCTGGGAGGGAAAAGAAAAGCATGATCCTCTGGGTGTGGAAACAGAATTGAAAATAAGACTTTTCCTGGTTTCAGTTCAAATAGAGTTAATTTCTTTCCAATAGCTGTTCCAGGGGTGTGTTTGGGCTTTGGAATGAAAATAGTGTTGATAACACTCTGATCGTCTGGGTTTTCACTCAGTTGTGTTTATCTAAGCCAAACATTTTATTTTCCCTGTCTCCCCCTCTGGCAGTGAGGAGATTCATAATGGAAAGTGGGAGTGAACATAGCCAGGATGGGTGACCCAAAGTGGCCAGAGGGATCTCCACGCCACAGAACATCATGCCCAGGATATAAACTAAGAGAGTTCCCAGAATCCCAGCTGATCCGGGCTGGGGAAGAGGGATGTGGCATCAGTCAGCAGGTGATAAGCAATTGCATTGTGCATCATTTATTTTCCCTTTTTAATAATCTTTATCATTATAACTATTACTGTATTTTTTGTTTTATGTTCGATTATTAAACTGTTATCTCGTCATACCAGTTCTACTTTGATTCTCCTCCCCGTTCCACCAGGATGGGCAGAGAAGAAACGGCAAGTTGAGCAATTGTTTTGTCTCCAGCTGAGCTTATAACCACCAACAAATGTTAGAAACATTTTAGAAACCACCCAGGAGCAGAATGGCATTACTGTCTCTCCACATTCCGACAGTCCGGGATCAAGGCTATCATGGTGCAAAAGAGGCCCTGGCTTCCCAAATAGCCTGGGTTTTTTGGATTGTGGTATGATTCCTTTTCTGGCTTTGACATGTGTTCATCTCTGTCATGGACATATTTCTGAAAAATCCTTTTGCTAGGATTTTCTCCTGAGAAGCTTGGAGACTTCAGAAATGAAATTAAAACAATAACTATCTGCTGCTGTGGAATGCAACAGGTGGATCCGTGATTGGTCTCATGTGGTTGTTTCTAATTAATCACCAATCACTTCAGCTGTCTCTGACTCTCTGGTCAGTCACAAGATTTTATTATCATTCCATTCCCTTTCTTGCTAGCCTTCTGATTAAGTCCTTTCTTCTATTCTTTTAGTATAGCTTTAATATGTCATTTTAATATAATATATATCATAATATAATAAATCAGCCTTCTGAAACATGGAGTCAAGATTCTCATCTCTTCCCTCATCCTGGGACGCCTGTGAACACCACCACACATCTCCAATGACCTGGTGTTGATGGCATGTATACAGACCCAAAACTGCCTCCAAAAAAACTATATTGGTGATACCTGTTTCTTCAGCTTTCACTCTCTCTGGAAGATGTTACCTGTCATCATCTCTGCAATACATTTACTTCTTCAACTGTTTTTAATCTGCATTTTAATTTGCAGTGACACAGCCTCAGACACCACAGAGGCTCACATGCTTCCAGCTTATGGAATCGCAGAATCCTGAGGGGTAGAAAGGACCTCTAAAATCCCTGAGTCCAACTGCTAAGCCAGCACTGCCAGGTCCACCACTAACTCTCATCCCTAAGCTCCACATGCAAAGTTTTAGCACGAGAGCTTTGGACAACAACCACCTAATCTAAGTGAAGGACCAAGAAAACTGCAGTGGGTGACAACCTTTTGTCATTAGCCCAAGAATCGCTCCCCTTGAAGATGACAAACAAATATGTTGGCTGCCAAACCAACCCAATTGTTATGCAAAAGGCATTGGGTGACACTTTAAGGTAAGCACAACACAGAAAATACAGTGTCTAAACGTCCTGCAGTCTTTCCCAAAGGAGGAAAGGATGTGAGGCCATCACATCCTTTGGGGATGTCATTGCGTGTTGATGATAAAACACCTTCTGCTTCCTGAGGCTGGAGCAGGTTTTGAACACATACAAAATTAAACAAGCAGCTTCTGAGAGCATGGCTCACACAGTAGACCATCTGTCCATCCTGTCCTGCTTTCCCACACGTCCAGTTGTTCCCTCAGCCATTCAATTTAGATTTCACAGCACCACCAGCCCAGGGGAGGTGAGATGGGAATGAACCTCTCTGTTATATATATGTGTAATTTCATTATCATGTATTATTTTTGGGCTAAGAGTTACAGACCAGCTCTCATTCTAGTTCTGCATGCTACTGCTTTAGGCAGTATATTTTTCTTTCCTTGTCAAAAAGCAAAGTTGTCACCATCATATTTTCTGAAAAATCTCTTTGCCCAGGATTTTCTCCTGGGAAGCTGAGAAGCCTCAGAGAAAAAGGAAAACAATATGCTCTCATTTGCTTCTCCTGTGTTTTGGAGATGTGGTTGGAGATTGTTTATCCAACATGTGAAATGTTTTGACTTAATGACCAATCATGGTTAGGCTGTGTCAGGACTCTGGAAGGAGTCGCAAGTTTTTCATTATTACCTTTTAGCCTTCTGTCTGCGTCCTTTCTCTATTCTTTAGTATAGTTTAGTATAGTATTCTTTAATATAATATAATATCAAAAAATATTAAATTAGCCTTCTAAGAATATGGAGTCAGATTCATCATTCCTCCCTTTGATGGGGGTCCCAGAAAATACCACACAAAGTTGAGACAAAATTTCGAATATTCAAAATATTCACCAATCTTCACCAGAGGGATTAAAAATCCATAGAATCTGTGATCATGAGAGGATGGAGAAAGTAAAAGAGATATATAGGACATCATACGATCATTAACATATTTATCTTATTTTACTACTGATAGCTTCTAATTTATGGAACAGTGCACTTAAAATTGATGTCACAAACTTAAATAAAATTAATTCTTTTTATTTAAAAAACATGAAAAATATTTCAGTGCTTAAACACTTCAAGCATTTCTGTACTTAAACACTTAAAGCATTTCAGTACTTAAACACTTTCAATTACTAAGAAAAAAAAAGTGTTTGAGAAGTATTCTCTCTCCTACCACCACTCTGGAGCATTTGAAAACATTACTCTGGGTAAAGATGAGGTTTTTTTCCACTGCTGTGTGCCAACATGAAGATAAGTGCCATCTGTGAAAGGGATCTCTTTATCAGGCTTCAACAGTTGTAGGGCTAACAGAAGTTATTGTTGCAAGGAATGGGAAATATATCCTAGGAGAACTGGACACTTCAAAAGCACTGAGCGCTGGGACATGCAGAAAAGTTCTATTTCAGTTTATGAAAGTTTCCAAAGGTCACACTCCACTCCCTCCTGTGGCTTTGGCCCAAAAGAAGAGTGTCAGAAACATTCACTCCAAAGCTCTAAATGTTTTGTTGCTCTCATTTCATTCTAGAAGAAAGCAAGAGTGTAGGGAGAATTTCTGACCATTTTGAAATCAAAGACTATAAGGAGTGATATGTTTATTTAGATATTATGCATGAAGATTTTGTTTTCTTAAATTGGAAAACATGACAAAATTTAAGCGTCTCTAAAAAGGGAACAAAATAACTTGGCACAAGGAAATTGAGAATGCCCCTTTAAATTAAGAATAAGGTCCTGAAATAACATTTCTGGATGTAATTTTTTTATTTTTAAAGAAACACAATTATAGTCATAGAGGGGTCCCTTCTAGATAGCACTTATTTTACAGAGGAAGGTTGTAATTTTAAGGTAGCATGGTGTTGATTGACAAAGAAAAGAAATTTTGAAACTTTTCTGTAGTAAGTGGAGTGATTTGGTGCTTATTCATACATAAAATGAGGAGTCCAGATGTGACATTTAAATAGATTAATATTAATCAAGAGCAAATGATCAAATAGGCAAAAAGGTGGAACTGAGGGGAAAAGTCACGAGAGGAA
This sequence comes from Nesospiza acunhae, assembly GCA_013398715.1. Lineage (NCBI taxonomy): Eukaryota > Metazoa > Chordata > Aves > Passeriformes > Thraupidae > Nesospiza > Nesospiza acunhae. Next base: position 309,964 of record VZSU01002142.1, read on the forward strand.
AAGCAAAATTTTTTACCTTCCTCCTTAATCACTTGAATATGCCCTGAATAAACCTATTTCTCTTCAACATCATATCTCAGAGAATTTGAGAATTTTTGGTCAGATCTGGAGAGCTTGAAATTACTGACCTAGAGATGAATGGCTCAATACCTGTGCCCTGAGTGGGTCAAATCCTCTGGAGTATAGGTTTTGGTCATTGTTATACACTAAATATTTGACTGAATATGCTTATTCATAAAACAAGGAACTACTTTATTTTTTAATTAAAACAAGGAGCATTTTAATATAAGAGCAGATAACCCCATTCTGCTTGCATTAATCTTGTGAATCCATTATTTTAAATTATATAAATTCAAAGGGACCAAGAGTATTTGCTGTAAAAGCAAATGGCTCATCCAATTAAAAAAATTGAAAGTGCCTGAAATGAGAATATTTTTTAAAAAATAGAAAACAAAACAAACAAACAAACAAAGAAACAAGAAGAAAAAGCTGCATAAAGTTCTACAGTATAAAGATCTCCAACTGCAATTTTTAACACCAAAAAAAAGAGTAAAAATTAGGTTGACAGACTTTTTGGCTAAAATGTGCTACTGATAATTGTGATGAGCACCAAAGAGAAGCAGACTGTCAGTATGTCTATATGCAAAATTTGCTATTGACAAGAGCAAGAAATTATATGTTTTCAGAATATAAACTTCTTCAAATATGCATGAATTTTACCATAAGATTACCACAGAAGGAAGCAGTTTCAGTGGCATAATTGCAAATCCATTTTCTCATAAGGTACTTCAAAGACTGAAGATCTCCACTATGGTGATATTTGGATTGCTGTCTGAGGAAAATAGTCTTGAAAATGTTTTAGAGTCTGTGGTTTAGTAGCTCTGAACATATATTCACCCCAAATGATTTAATAAAGTAATATTTGATGATAATTAGTTGTTTATAAGTACAGATGTTGTATTTAGATATTGGTGCAATATCTCTTGGCTGCTGATGTAGATGATAAAATTCAGTGGAAAATAGTTTTGACACTTAAATAGGAAAATGAGTTACTAGAAAGGGAAATGTTCTTGTTAAATGGTGCAAGATGATATTTTCCAGTGGTCAGTACAGCATAGAATATTACACCTGTGTTAGTAGAGGTATTTTTCCATATCTTTGAAATGAAGCTTTTCACTGCCATGGTGAAGAATGAGCAAAAGCAATTTGGAAACTATTGGGTGTAAGATGGGATCTATTATTCTTCCAGATCTACCAGCATGGATCGCTGATGAGTCTTTGAGACCAAAGCACAAGAAACGTGAGCATCTCTAGAATCAGAGATCTGAGAGTTGGGATTGTTCAGCCCAGAAAAGAGAAGCTTTGGCCTGAGCTCAGGGTGGCCTTGCAGGGCCTGAAGGGGCTGCAGCAAAGATGGACACAGACAATTGCCAAGGGCCGCAGGGACAGCAGCCGGGGAATGGCTGCCAGTGCCAGAGGGCAGGGCTGGCCGGGATCTTGGCAATGAGGAATTGTTCCCTGGCAGGGTGGGCAGGCCCTGGCACAGGGAGCTGGGGTGACACTGGATGGGCTTTGGGGTCCCTTCCAAACCAGACCTTTTTGTGATTCTACATAACAAGATGTTCACAAAAATATTCCTTGCTGAAGACACTAGAAGAGAAACCCCCACTGTAAAATGGGTTTTCTGACAGATTCCCCCATGCGAGATCTTTGCCTGAGTGGTCTGCACTGAAATTCTGACTGCAACCTTGTCAGGGCAGAAGAAATTCAACTGGATAGAGAAGAGACCTTTCTGATTTGCAAGGTGTTTGGGTTTGTTTATTTCATTATCTGTGTCATTTGAAAGCATCTGTGACTGTGCTGCCTGTTTTGGATGTTGCAAATGTTCTGTTTGCATTCCTCCAGACAAAACTCAGTGTGATTGCAGATAATTGCAAAAGAGCAGCAAAACTACAAAAAGCACAGGTATGCCTAAAAAGTGCAGTAAGCAGAGTTGCCTATCAGTTTATTTCCTCTCCTTAACTACCTGTCCTGGTTTAGAGGTAAAATGAGGAATGTTAGGAGAGGCAGAAAGATCCACCTGTCACCAACTGTGATCACAAAGACATTTCTGCTATGCAGAAAGATGTAGCATGGCCAAGGCCAGGGGGTGGCACAGAGGGTGGTCAGCCCAGAGCAAATCCAAGGATTGAAAGGTCTTGCCAGAGAGTTGAAATGCAACTGCGGAAAAAGAATCTGAGCTTGGAGGCAGTTGGCCCCTGTTCCCATGAAAGGTAGGCACCTGTAATCACGAGATTAATAGGCTCTCAGATCCATCCTGCTGTTAGACTGCAATGTTGTAACAGCAACAGCTGAACCCGTGCACTTTTACAGGAAAAACTAAATCTGCGAACTAGATTTCCCCCAACTTCCCCAGATCATTTGTGTGGGAAGCATGTTTATTAGTAAGACAACCGCTTGAACCCTGACCTACTGATTACACTTGCAAGATTTTGACACAATATCATAACAAAATTCTCCAAGTTTAGAGGCAATGATGTACCCAAATCAGTCTGGGGTCACAATACCAAATTATCTAGACTGACTAGACAGCGTGGGCTTTTCTCCTCCCCTGTTCCAAAGTTCTTATTTTGGATTTGATAGAAATTGAGAACAATAATTATCTGAAAAAGATTTTTTTTAGCTTTGCTGCAATCCTTTGTGTATATAAAACACGTTTAAAGCTGTTGGCAGAGAAGCAATAAAGATAGCCAAACCTGGATTCACATAAAACTCCATCAAAATCCACAAAGTCACCTGAGTGATACTTTCAATATGCTGGGTACTGATATGGCCAAGGCTGAGCTGGCATCTCTACATCTCAGCTGTCCATTTACTAATGTAGAGAACAGGAGTGCAACTCTATCTTGCAGTGAAGTAGTGTAGGATAGATACATTAACGAGAAAAAAAAAGAATAATAGAAGCCATTCCAGTATGAAATGTGATGGAGCGTAGCTCAGCCATATCACCTCTTTCCGCCTCTCTTGGGAAGAGGGCAAGCACAGAGAAATATCCAGACCAGATCAGCAATGCACAACAGCTTCTCCACGTACCAGGGGAGTGCTCTACGAGGCACAGGCTGGCAATTTATTGGTCTTTTTGTACTGGATGAAAGATGTGGAGGATAGAAGAAATAAATCCACCTGGGAATCTGGCCCTGGAGTGTTTAGGGGTTATATCGGGTGATTGGGATTTTCATACCTCTATTGACTTCACAAAGCCAATAGAAAATATAGAGAGAGGAAAAAGGAAGAAGTAGAATCCCCAGACCGCACCATGTCTCTCAGGTCTGGTGTGATATCCTTCATTTCGTCTTTTCAATGCTTTTTCATCTGTCTACAGAGGCTGTAAGTGGATATTAGGGTCTCTGCTTTGCAGTCTAAGTGCAAGTAAAGGCTCCAGTCTGTACATGTCTGGAAAAAAGTATTACAGGCTTTTTCTCAACAATTCAATTTTTACTCCAGGTGTTTCTCTAGGAGAGATCATTCACTCTTGCGTAGGCAAAATGCCATATGAAGCACCTCAGAAGGGATCTTTCTTTTATAATGCCCTCTGTTTCATTACATTCTGGCAAGCAAAGCATGTTTTATGGCTTTTAGTTTATTTCCTGCACCATTGTACTGATAGAGGTGAGAAAAAACTCTTCAGATAAGGAACAATGAATGAAAAAATAAAAAGTAAAGTGACAGTTACTTTTCCACATAAGAGGAATAAGAGGAGCGGATACTAAGAAAGTTCACAGACAATACTGGGGGGATCTGTTGACTCCCTCGAGGGAAGAGAGGCCCTGCAGAGAGGCCTAGGCCAGCTCCAAGCGTATGAGGTTCAATAAGGGAAGGTTTGGGATTTTGCCACGGACAGACAGGGGAATGAGAGGCTGGGAAGCAGTGCCAGGGAAAGGGACTGGGGGTCCTGGTCGGTGGCAGTGCCCTGGAGCCAGCAGGGACATCCCTGTCCTGGGGACACCAGGCCCAGCATGGCTGACAGGGCCAGGGAGGGATTGTCCTGCTCTGCTCTGGGCCGGAGCAGCCTCACCTGGAATATTGGTGCAGTTCTGGTATCACAACATAAAAAAGGCATTGAACTGTCAGGGAGTTGGCAGAGGGGGCCATGGGGATGGTGCAGGGCCTTGAGGGGAAGCTCCATGAGGAGCAGCTGAGGGCACTGGGTGTGTTGAGATGGAGGAGAGTGAGGGGAGGCCGCACTGCAGCTCTGCAGCTTCCTCATGAGGGGAACAGGAGGGGCAGGCACTGATCTGTGCTCTGTGGTGACCAAGGAATGGCCTGAAGTTGTGTCAGAGAGGTTTGGGTTGGATATCAGGAAAAGGTTCTTCTCCCAGAGGAATGCTGGGCACTGAACAGGCTCCTCAGGGAATGGGCACGGTCCCAGCCTGAGGTCAAGAAGTGTTTGAACAATGTTCTTGGCCAGGACCTGGACTCAATGATCTTTGTGGATGGCTTCCAACTCAGCTTATTCTGTGGTTCTATGAACATCTCTTAAATATGAAAGTCTTCTCTCAAAAATTGAAACATTTACTGCTGAATCAATGCCTCTTCCAGGGGCATCACCCTCTTTCCACACAGGGTGCACATGTTTCCTTTCCCTTCCCTAATCATTCCAGCAATACATTTAAAATCCTCAGGAATCAGTGTTTTATGTTGTTCTGATCTTCAGTGTTTCTCCAATACCCCTCAACACCTTATGTTTGCAGCCAGGAAATCACAAAAACAGGACAACACTGACCACCCCTCTACAGCAGAGTGCTTCCAGCTACTGCAATACACAAGCAGATAAACCTTTTTTTTTCCCCAAAGAATAAAAACACTCTCACTCAAACAGTGCTATGTTCTTATCTGGCAATAATCTCACGGGATTTATTTGCAGTATAACTGGATAGTTTGTACTAAAATTGTAATCAAAATTTTTGTACACATCACACGTACACGCACACACACACACACACAATGAAAGCCAGAATCCATCTGTCTGGATCAGAGGAAAGGTTCTCCTGGGAACTCCAGCTTGTTGCCTAATGCAGGAGCTCCTTCTATTGGCAGTCAAATTGAGTTAGAACGGGAAAAAGTCACCTGATAAAGGGGGAGTAAAAATAGCTTTTGATGCAAATTTTAAGATGAACTCTCATTAAACACAACTATATACATCTACTGTTAAGAACCTAAAGAAAATGCTGCCCTGAAATTAATTTAATTTTGTCATAAAAAGAAAAAAGCTTGAACCTCACTGTTAAAATATTCATTTTAAATAAATGATTAGCAATTCCCCATTAGATCTCAGCAATCTTGTTCTTAGATCTTCAAGCTGCAAAGCTAGGGTTATATATGCCATGAAAACAAAAGGGCCTATTATAGTGGATAATACCTTTTTTTAATAGCAGTATTTTGTTCATCTAGACATCTTTTGATCATATAAAAATATTTTGCCAGTATTAAAAGAAAACTTTCTGAACATTTTCTCAGTTGTCATCACTCAGAGGATTTATTTTGTCAGGTCACTAAAATTCCCAGGGTAATCCCAAAGTAACCACTGCTACTTATTATAAGGTTTAAGAGTTTACCAATGTTAAAGTCAGTTTTAAAAGATATTTAAGGGTCAATATTGTGCAAACTGACGCAGTGCCAGGAGGAATTGCTGTTGGGGAGCATGGAAGAATGAACCTAAAAGTCGGCTGTTCTGTCTGAAAAATGAAATTGGCTAAAACTGAAAAGTAGGTTCCCATCACACTTATAGTAAAAGTTATTGTCCTTAATTTTTTAACAGATTTCAATTGTCAGTGAAATCTGATTTACCATTCCTAACCGTCTGAAAAATTGAAAAACCACCTCCAAATTTCAGTGTTCAAATGGTAAAGACTCATCATGATTTTTTTTTCTGAGACAAATTTTGAGAAGAGCAGACAATGCTGCAACAGAACTGAGAGTATGAAAACAGAACCTGGGGCTGTTCTCTGCAAGTTGAGCATGGGGATCTATGTGTTTTGGGAGAGCCTTTTAAATCTGGGCTTGCCTCTCCTCACCAGTACTAACAACTGAACAAGCTTTAATAATTATAGAATCTTTTCAATGTCTTCCAAAGGATATTAACTTCTTCCTTGACATTATGAAGACAAACGTCCTGTCAGAGGCCTAAGGAAAATTCATTTACACATTTCTCAAAATCTCAAACCTTCAAATAGAGACTTGATTTCATGCAAGATTTTTGCATGGTTTTGAGGAGCTGTCTAGATACCAATTAACTCACAAGGTTACTCTGTCATGTGAAAAAAGAATACAATAATAGAACTCACAGCTACTAGTGAAGAGATATAAGATTTTAGTCTTGTCACAAAAAATGAGAACAAGTGTGACAAGTCACAGAATGAGTTGTCTCATACATCTGCTGAGTGGTAATGGAGAGCAGCAACACAAACAAATAATATCTTATAGCTCACAAACTGTCTGATATGTTAATGATCTGATAAATTAAATACCAAGTTAATATATCATAAAATTAGACTGTCAAGACTTTTTCTTGGAATGGAAAGGCATTCTGATATATATGTGTGTATATATATATTTAAATATATATGATTTAAGAAGAATAATAACTCAAACATCACAATGATTTTTTGATAAGCAGCCTTGGCCAGTCCATATTAAATTGACACCCTTCTGATGTCCCCTGGAAATTAAAAATAAATTATGAATAAGAGAAATTGTAAGTTAGGCTGGGGACTCAAGCATATCTGGTGCAGGAATGTAATTACCTATTTATAATTGTCATTTTAATCCCAAAGAAATTCTTCACTGAGTTGAAGAATATGAGTTGAACATACTTAGAACAGTAAATGCTGGCCTTGAAAGAGACAAATATACGAAATACCCTGCATTTACATTACAGAGCAATATTCACACTAGCTTTTATATTAATTTTTAAATCCAGACTCAAGGTCACTGAACCAAGTGTGTTCCACTTGCTATTCATCAGCATTTTGGCAGTGAATTCAAGCATGACAATCCTATTGCACTCAGGACATAATTTGGGATGCAGGCCTGGACCACCTGACCTGAAGTGCACTTACCTTTCCTGCTGCAATGGAAATGGACAGCACCAAATCCTACAACCCTTCATTCAGGTAATGAGAAAACATTTTGGATGGAAAGCACCAACTGCATGAGCCAGGATTTGACCTGACCTACTCCTACACTGCTCCATTAAGGAAATATTCACTGCCACATGAAGTCTTGCTAAGGAACATGGCTGCAGTGAGAAACTCTGCTACTGGAACCTTCAGAAACAGAGCTGAGCAGTGCCACTTAGAACATGCCCTGCTTTTTTGTGGTTGGGAGTAAGTGCACTGCAGAGAGCATCAGAGATTTTGCCAGTGAGGAACTGTACGTTCTCCAACGATAAGCTGCTTCCAGGTCCCAGGAGAACTGTAAGAGATGAGCAAAAACCGCTCAAAATTAAGAGCTGATGTCTCATCCATGAGCCTTAGCCTAGTCTAAATGTGTTTCAAGTCAGATTTCCTTTTCTACCTGAAGTCACTCACACCCTGCCTCCCTCTTCTACAACAGGGCACTTTACATTGCCTCGAAGGTTCCAGGCTAACAGAAAATTCATGGAATTTTTTGGACTGGAAGGGCCCTCAAAGCCCATCCGGTGCCACCCCTGCCATGGCAGGGACACCTTCCACTGCCCCAGGCTGCTCCAAGCCCAAATGTCCAGCCCGGCCTTGGGCACTGCCAGGGATCCAGGGGCAACCCCAGCTGCTCTGGGAATTCCATCCCAGCCCCTGCCCACCCTGCCAGGGAACAATTCTTCATTCCCAATATCCCATCTAACCCTGTCCTCTGGCATTGGGAAGTTGTTTCCCCTTGTCTGGCACTCCATCCCATGGAAATTTTCTCTTTTCATCTTTCCTATTTGTCCCTTCAGACACTGGAAGTCTGCAACTAGGTTATCCCAAAGCTTCTTCTCTTCAGGCTGAACAATTGTCCCTGTGTTTCATCTTTTGTGGAAATGTGACTCCACAGCATTTGTCCTTTGCTGACCACGGAATTGAGAACAAAACAGATCCTCTCCCATGAACCTTGCCCATTAGGCATTACATTTTGTTTTGAAATGCAAGTTTCAATGAGAAAACACCTAGAGATCATTTAAATAGGGTCTCAGTCATCCCAAAACACCACCTTAGACTAATTCATACCTTCAGTACCAAAATAAGTGGACTTAATTAAGGGGGATGGAATCTTAGTGAAAGGAAGGTTCACCTGCAAGTGGGCAGCCATCCTCAGGATATAAAACAAGTTTTCTTGTGAAATTTTCACTGATGCCCATATTCCAAGTTGGCGATTGCTGGAATATTTTTTAAAAACTTCAGTAACAATGTCACAGTTCCACTTGGGCTATGAATCATCCAAGGAATATTCCAAGGCTGTCAAGGGATGATTGATTATCTCTCATTCCCTTCCTTAGTCAAACAGAAGATTCTATGTAGATATTCCCCACCTAAGTCATGCAGGAGTTTCTGGTACAGACAAGGGATGCTTTACTGCTCAACCCATTACTCAAAGTCTGGGAGATAACAGGAATTCCTGGAATCCTACAGCAGCTTGAGGAGAGGGCAGCATGTGGGATTCACTACTACAATCATGCAGCACATGTGAAGACTGCCTTTCTTAATTCCAAATAAGTTAACATGAGAGTTTCTGTGAGTATTTTATTTTTAATAAATCAAAACATTTTCATTTGGCAAGTTATAGCATAAATTCAGTAAATAATTAAGTTAATGTACCAACAATCAAAAAAAAAAACCAAAAAACCCCAAACCAAATTAAACACAAATAAACTGACAGGTAAAAAGAAATCCACAAGACCACGCTGAGACAGTTCTCCTCACCATGTCCTCTTGCCAGGATCTCTCCCCAGTACACACTCCTCTCATATTCTCTGTTCTGTCTCCAGATCTCCATGGCTCTTTCACGTTAAAATCAGATTTTTCCAGAGATCCTGGCTGATTTTCCTTTAAATTTCTGGGCACCCAGCCCCAGTATGCCTGGGGGAAGAAACCTACATCAAGAGCTGTCTCAGGGAGCGCCGGTGGCAACCCTTTCTCTGGATAAGACCTCAGACAAAACCACAAGCTTTCTGTCCAGCTCTACATGAGATGCTCTTTCACCTCTTCCAGCTTCTTTTGAAGTTTAGCAAAGAGTTTATTTTCTGCTCTTGCCATTTTCCTCTGGAAGTTTCCCATGTTTGTGAATAAAATATAGAAATTAAATATACTGCAAATTCTTTCTTAAATGAGCCTGTCATGAAATACACAGGGAAAAAAAAATTCTTAAAAGGGGGCGAGAAAGTATATTATTCTTTCCTAGGTTTTGCATGTGCAATTCATTCTGAACTAGCCATTTTTAGTCTGTCTCTGTTTGTCCTGCTCTCTAAAATTGCTGAAGAGCTGTACATCCTACCCTTGGAAGGGAGGTCCACCTACAGCACCCCACAGAAGTGTGGTGGCCCATCCTCATGGACCTGGAGCTAAAGAAGGCAGCAAAATGAAAGAAAAAAGGGGAGGAAATTGCCATAATTTTGTTCCTTGAATGCATTATAAACGAATGTTTTTAAGAGCAGGGAGACCATTGCTTATCTCTAAGGGGGTACAGCACCATGAGAGAGTATCTGCAGCAGGAGAGACTCCTGAAATAAGCTTTTCCTCTAAAATTAAAGATTTTAGTGCTATCAGCAACAGCCCAAGAATTTTAACCTAATGTATCTAACATGCATTTTCAAGGCATACTTAAAATCAGAAAGTGGAAACAATGGGAAATTCCTGAATTAATTTAAATTCCAGTCTTTTATTATGTTTAAGAAATTAGCTGTGCAGCAAACAGTGATTGCAGCATATCTATAAAATATAGTTGAATTACATTATGAGCATAACACTGCAGTTAAATAAGTACTTCATAAAACCAATAACTATCCAGACCACACTACTCTTTTTTCTCTTTCTTTTTAGAAAAGTGCACTCAGGGCTTTTAGCATTGAACCACAGGGCTGTTAAGCTGTAATAAAATATTGCATCAGAAAAAGCTAGAATGAACTGCAATAATAAAACCTTGATTATAGGATGTACAGAGAGATAATATCTATCAGATATCAGATAACTTTACTTCACCTAATTTGTGTAGGATTTTTTGCTACATTTGTGCTTGCAAATGGAGAAGTAAAAATTATCTTCATTTTAATCAAGTTCAGTGATTTTATTTTTCTCTGATTCCCCCTTTTTCTGTTACCATGAAGACATTTGCTTCCAGCCTTGCATTTCAGTCATGAAAAAAAATCAGTGTGGGAAAAAAGAGATTATATAAAGAATTGCATGTAAGTGATTTGCAGTAAACAGTTGCAAAGCTCATGAGTATTCTGTGGGAATTCGTGTGTTTCAGAAACACAGGAACCAGAGAAGCCATAAGCAAAATAATTTTCTCCTTTATTTCAGCAATTGACTGGAGATTCGAGAAAAATAACCACTAAACTTTCACTCCACAGCCAGCAGCAGTACCTTGCAATGTTCTGCCACTGCAGAAGGAAGGACTCAAATTCAGAGGAAAAGTGGCAGATCCTGACCCTCAGCCACATCCTTGTTACAGCAGCAATTTGAGATCAATCCCATGTAATACATCCTCTCACAGTCTTACCATTCCTTGAGATTTGAAGTGTAAAATACAAAAAAGGAATTTTTTTTTTTTTTTTGAATTGCCATTGTCATTTGGAGTGACTCTTGATGGCACTTTGCTATGCAAACAGTCAAAACAACTTCCTCACAGGCTTTTTCTCACACATTTTATTACAGACTGGAATTAAAGCTATAAATTCTCTCTTAACCTTGATCAACATTTCTTCATAAATAAACTCTGAAAAACTCCTTACCTTCACCTGTTGTTTTTTTTTTTTTTTTTTGGTTTTTTTTTTTTTTTTATTGAAGGAAAAAATGGGAGGGAATAAAAACATTATTTTTGAAAACTTAATCTTTAATGGTGTTGCTGACTAGCACAGAATAAGAACATTACCCAAGCTTTTTGAGGAAACTGCTTCTGTTCTAAAAAACAACCAGCATTTTATTTGCAGAGTTTTCTGCAAAAACTATAGTATTTCAATTTTCTAAAATGTATGGGAAAAGAATATCTCGGGTCTGCTTTTCTGAACCTTAATCTGTAACATCTGTAGGCTTGAGTAATATACACAGGCCAATAATAAATATTTCATTGCCTGGTTTTTACTTGGCTTTTGGTTAATGCTAATTCCACTAAAATGTAGTTAAGATAAATACCACTAGTAGATGATTATTTTTCTTTAGTTGGAAACCAAAGATGAAGATTGATTAACAAATGCTGCTATTTATCAGGTTGCAAAGATAAGCATATTGTGAGATAAAGACACCACTTTCAGAAACCTTGCAAAAAGTTACTTGTGTACCAAGAGCTCACTTTCCTTTGAAGTACATTAATTATCTAATTGGATTTTCTATGTAAGTGTAATTCTTTTTTAGTAGGCATTTAATATTACTTTCATGAAATTTTCAGCCAGTAGAGAATGTATTTCTTGTCCTTCCACATGTGTTTAATTAAAAGCTGGAATATAGTTTAAGCCTATCCATATTGGCAGACATCTTTGAACTTAATTTGCTTTATCCATGATTGTTTCTATTTCCTTGACTAGATTTTCCCAAGATTGGTGGGCATTTCTGTGGCGCAGGAAAGCAGGGGTTATATTTACCTTTATTTTTTTTTTTTTTTACTTACAAGCATTGTTAAGGTTTAGGTTTTGATCTGTAGCTGTATTTGCTAGACTTTCAATGCTGCTTACACCTCTTTTGAAAGAAACTAGAGGGAGATCAAGTTTGCATGACGCCTCTGATGTTTCAAAATTCCTAAGTGAACTCAAACAAAATGAGATATAATACATATTATTAAAAAAAAATCAGAGTAAAGGTGAGAAATTTATTTTGTAAAACATAAGTGTGTGTTTTCCTGCCTGGAATGATTCACTGAGCAAATCATGGTTGGGATTATCTCCCAGTGACCCTTCCCAGCGCAGCCAATTTTTAATTCACATGAGCCTAAGCCAGGATACACAGTTCTTACACTTTTTTTAATACTTTCCCATTCTACACTTTTCTTTCCCATTTTCTTACACAACTGTACCTCAAAATACAGGAAACTTTTTAGATCCCTCAGACAAAAGTGGTGCTTGGAGCAATATTGTAGATGCACCCGCTAACAAAATCCTAGATGGTGGTAGTTAAGTTACACCTGGTAATCACGACATAAATCTTCAGACCAACATGTAAAATGTAGCCTATTAAATGGTGATATTCTATACTATAAAATATTATATACTTACATGGCTTTCTGGATGGGATTAGTGACATTTTGTGTATAATTTCCATATGCAAATCACACATTTCTATGCCAGCCATAAAGTTTAATTTTTTTGCCTATAAAACATGCAATAACACTTTGCTACATGGTTTTATGGTTAGGTGCGGTATCAAGAGAAAAATGTCTTTACTAAAGCCAGAACTTGCCTGATATAAGACAGCACTGCTCAGTGCAGTCCCATTAACTACCAACATCAGCATGAACTCCATACCGAGAACATATTTAATTTTACCTGCCAGTTTCTGTTGATTTTTTTTTTTTTTTTTTTGGCAGGAATTCTGATAGTTACCACCATCATGAATCCAAAGAAATGATAAATCACATTATCACATGATAAATAATCCTAGGGAAGCCAAGATTGGGAACTGGGAACAGTTGGGTCTCCTCCAGCACCAGGAGGAGTTTCCATCATTAATTCTTCCCAAACAGAGACTCAACATATAACATTTTAAGGATGGATTTTTAATTGAACTGGCTGACAGCTACTTTTAACTGACTGGTTTGATGGTATCTGAAGGAAAAACATCACACAGATCTGGCAAAACTGCTCAGACAGGTTTTTGGGGGGATTATCTCTGACAAGGTTTTTTACACCTCTTGTTTCAGTGCAGCAGCCACACACACTTATGCTGACAGCTTGTCACATTTACAGCCTAAGTTTCTAATAGAAAACCTGTGCTCCTCAGCAGGAGCACATCACTCTGAGAAACACCTGCTTTTTGTGTGTTTATCCCTGACTGTACTCTTAAGTGAAAATTAGGAAGCCAGAGCTCTGTATTTTTAACAGGAATCTACAGACTTTTGCCTGAAACCAAAAAAATAAAAATTGCTAAAAATTCTAGAGTCACAGAAACTGGGGCTAATTCTAGATAAGATGCACACAGTTTTAGCAGCACCTCTTGATAAAAGACAGCACAATGCAATTATGTAGTAAGCACATATTAATTATGTAATAAACAGTAAACATCCCATAGCAATAGTAATAGCGGTAGTAATACGAACAGTAATTATAAGACTAAGAGCAAGACTAAGACTAGGTAAGTAATAGCAATTAAAACATGAACAGTAAGTGCAGTAATTACACAGTAAAACATGCACTATGAAGGCAAGGGTCAAGATTCAATAAACTCCATATGAGCTGGCTCCCACATATGGCTGAAGCCCAGATGGCTTTATTGAACTTCTAGACAGATAAAACTTGTTATCCATGAAGAGTGTAACATCAAGGTCTTTGTAAATTCTACTTTCTCCAGCATGTAGCCCAAAGAATTAGTAGTAAATACTAGTGACATGTAGATTTTGCTTAGGGTACCCAGGGTACACTTAGGGTGTAGGTATTTTTATAGTTTAAAGCAAAAATCATTGTTATGCAATCTCTAGTCTAACTATTTGTGTGTATCACATAAAAAATATTCAGAGGTATCTAAGTCAAGGGTGTTGTCAGCATTTTTAGTACAGAGGGAAACAATTAAGTCTGAGATAATAGTTTTCAGTTTAAGAAAAGATAAAGAGAGAAGCAACTGATGTCTGCCCTCTGAAACAAACATTCTCAGTTTCCTTCCCTTTAAATAAAACTTGAGCCCAGACTCTCAGCAGTTTCCCGTCTGTGCAAAATGATGGGAGCTATTATTTCCTCATCAAAACTTTCTGAGAGGATTATTCATTTTGTTATAAACCATTGTGATGCCAAGTTGTGGCGCTCAGGAAGCAATGACAGAAAATCATCCTAATGCTCATGTATAATGGTTTTAAAAAATTCTGGTCATAAAGTCAATCTCCTCTGTCATTTGCTGTAGTTTCCAGCACAATTTAGAGAACACTGGGTCTTTCACTGCTGTTCCTGATACTGTGAGAAAAGCCATTGGCACAGCTTTCCCAAGGAACATTTGAGATATTCTTTATCTACTGAAATGTTCAAGTGGAAAATCAACAGGCAGATGGTAGGAGATAATAATATTTTAATGAAAGCAGAAATTCAGCCGATATAGTTGCATGCCATTAAATTATTCAATGTTTTGTAGCTAGGCACAATAAAGCAGTAGTTATTTATGCCAGAGACATTAGAGGGTTTTTTAAAATAGACTTAAAACCAAAAATTCCGCTTGTGACTTTTTAGATGCCAATAAGCAACAGCAAACCATAGGGCAACCATAGGCAAACACATACACCTAACTATAAACCATCACCAAAAAAAAGAAAAAATCCAAGATGTTTTCTAGAGTAGTTTTAGAAGACACAATGATAATGCAAATGTAGCTGTGAAATAGCATAATGATCTTACAGCAGCAACCTAGGCTCCTCAAAATGACAATCAGAGATGCTGGGATGAAAGCTGCAAGATGCCTGCTGGTTACCTGATAATCAGAGAACCATCAATCAAAAGCACACTGCCTTAAGATCTTTAGCATTTTGAGAGAGTAAATGAACAGACACACAAAGGATTTGCTCTCAAGAGAACTAAGACATGTTTCTGCTACAAAATTTTAATTGGGTAGCGAAAACTGTGTTTATTCAGACAGTTTTGCTGAATATTTTGCCAATATATTATTTCTCCAGGTTGCACATCAGCTGGAGTCACTTTGTTGTCTTCCTACTACTCTTGTCTGAGTTCCTTCAACCTCTCTTTTACCTTTCTCAGCACATATGGATTACCTGTGTGTGGATTCCAATACTAGAAAAGGAAGGGGCAAGAGGTTCTCACTCACATTTCCTCTCCTCTTTTCAAATAAAATTTTGAGATTCAGAACATCAGTATTCTGTGCAAATCCTTGACTAGTGGAATTTGGCAAGCTCACAGTGAATTTAAAACAAGTTTCATCATGTTATTTCAAAATGGTATGGCATTATTTCAGAATGTGGTGATTGACAGGGCCTGGTGGCAGAGAAAACAGGTACAAGCTGCAAGGTTCGAAATTGCAATTAGATGAAAAGAGAAAATTTCTGACTCTGAGAGTGTTTAAATTTTGCTGCAGCTTTCCAAGAGGCTGTGAAGCAGTCATACTTGAAAATACTCAAATCTTTCCAGAGTGAGGCCCAAAGAAATTCGATAAATATTAGCCCTGCTCTGCTAACAGAGATGAGATTAATTTAGGGATCACAGCATCCCTCCAAACTTTTTTTATGCCCAGTGGAATTAGTAACATGCTAGACAAATTGCTTCAGTGAACTACAAACCACAAAAAAGCAAGGATTTCTTTAAATTTTCTTTTTCAGAAAGTTTTCTTCAGGTGTGCACACTACAAGCATGGAAAAAAGTATGAGGTATATGAATTCTTTTGCTCCTTCTCAGCATAATTTTGCACTACTGAGCAGAAAGCCTTGACCAGCTGTGAGGAAGAAAAATTGTCTCTTTGATCAGACAAATGGTGTCATTTTGAGATTATGATTAAGAGTTGTGGCATTTGATGTTCATTTAGTTGCACCCTTCTAGATTTTTATTTTTATTTTAACAAAAAACTTTCTTTCCTTTTACTTTCTACTGTCCTCATAAACTGCATGTTTGCCATAATTTCCATTCATTTCTAGAAAGCGTCTATATATACTGTTACTTCTCCTACAAAAATAACACTACAAAATTCTTTCAATCTAGGTGTGTGATAAACACAATTAGATTGTTCTTACTTTATCAAAAATGTGTCTGAGACCTTAAGGGCTCATAATGTTAATGTAATAATTCATTGCTACTTTTTTCTATGAAAATATATCACACCTTTACTGTCTTCTTTACAAAGCCTTTACTCCAGTGGAAAGCAAACTTCCTCTGTGGAAACAGCCAGGTTTGATGATCTGATTATTTTGAGTGTAAATCCGAAATTAAAAATTGGTCTCCATAGTGCAAAGTACTGGGGAATGTAAAAACAGAGAAATGTCATGACTCACACAGAGAATGTTGTTTAAAAGACACCCAGCCTAATTTCTTATTTTAGAAGCAATTTATTTTTTTTTACTTTTGACTATCATATCTATTAGTAATGAATTATAAATTTTTCCCGATTAACTGTTGTGTACATTCATTTCTGGTTTTCTGCAGAGCAAAGCAACACAAAAATTCACAGCAAACAAGAATAATAAGAGAGAAGATGACTTATTGGTTTCAGTAGTAATCCTGATGCTGTTCACACCTCTGGTACATAATTTTAGTTCATAAAAAAAATTTCCTTATGAGGTCTTTCAGCTCAGTGCTCTAGAGGATGTTGGAAAAACTAAAGAGCACCACGTACCTATAATGATGTACCAATACTATGGAGAAGTATCAGGAAAGTAAAAAAATCTATAAAAACCAACAACACAGAATATTTTTTTATATTCAGCAGAAAAAACCCCAAACTTACTATTAATGGGAAAAATTGTATTGGGAAATAGAAAGTCATCTGTCATGGAGAGGCTGTGGAGCTCCAACAGAATTCTCTTAGCATCTGCATGTGCTATTTTCTAGAATATTGATTCACATGTAGAAAAATGTTTAACAGAAAAGAATTCTGGTAATGTTATTCTGATTTCCTTTTCCCCTTTTGTCTAAACGTACATGTGAATCTCTAAAAGGATTATAGCTTGAGCTAATCCTAAAGTTTAAAGTCTTCAGGGTAGACAACTATATGGAAGTCAGTTTAAAAAGGAGAAAAACAGCAAAAAGCAAGAGTCACACTTTGAAGGACACCACAAACCCTGCAAAAACACATATGAGTGAAATTTCCTAACCCAAATGTCATTAACAGTCAGTAGTAACAACCTTGTTTCATTCTTTATCATTCCTGTCCTTTGTTTTCAAGCCACTCAACAGAAACTCTCATGTTTAGTGTGCCCTCTTTCACATAATTAATTCTAACATTTCCATATGACTAGATAAAACTTAAACTCTTTTTGTTGACAGTGCTCTCCTGTTTATTTCTCTACTACTCCATTTGTAATAGACTTTATGTTTTTTTAATATTAAGATGAAAGTTTCTATACGAAATTTATATGCAAAGTTTATATATTCAACCCATTATATTAGTCAAGTTTTAAATGTAGTTAAAAATATATCTATTCAATGGATTTGAATGCCCACATAAGTACAGAACATAAAATATTAATAAATAAGATGGAGAAATTTGCAGCATACCTATGTATGTATGTATGTATATATCAAAATATATTTTCTATTAAGGTCCTTCCCATGTGTAATGTTTCAGTTAGAATCTTCACATTTAGGATTTTTTTTTTTTTCACATATTGTTTTGACCTCTCTTGCGCATCTCTCTCCTGGCAACCAGACTATTTGCACGCTACAAAGAGCAAGAGCTCCCTCACAGAGGTCACCAGTGCATCAGAGAGAATATCAGGTATTTCTGGATGTTGAGCAAGACATCATTTGACATTATTAAAGGTACCCAACAGTGCAAGACATTTTTATTACTTCGCATGGAACAGCACCATTTGAAGAAATGTATGTGCAAGGGCGAATGGAACTGCTTCAGATTGCCTCTGGCACTAGGGAACCACAGAAACAAAACCTGGGGACAAAAAAAAATTAAATCAATTTCACAGAGGAAAAAAAATTCATTCAGAAATTCTAGCTCTAGTTATCCCCTGATATTCACCATATCTGAGAATCTGAGTGGTTTTTGCAAGAAACCTTTGACTATGCTACTTCATAAGCTATATGAAATATTTTAGTTGTCTTAGTATATATTCAAAATTCCACTAAAATCGCTGTTAAATTGGGAGTAACATGGATCTACACACCATCAGCTGAGGAAATAGCACAAAGGCAAACAAATTTGCCAGAAATATAATTAAGATAAAATAAGCAGAACTGTTTACCTTTAGATTTAATTTTGGGAGCTCTTTCTGCAAAAAAAGTCAGGTATTTACTTATTCTGTTACCTGTCCTTTTCAGTTTGTTTTTTGGTAGACCCACTGGCTAATTACAGAAAACTCTGGTATTATTAGATATTTGTAATACCCTGGTAACCCCTCCTAATCTCTACCTTTCCCTAGATAATCACCTCACAGCTCTGCAGACTTTACTCTTTTAATCACTTCCCACATAATAACATTGCAGTGCATGACTAAATATAACCTTTGAGAAATACCTGGATGCAAATATTCCTCACTCACTCCTGGTCTCTCTTCCTCATCACATTCCCTTCCAACATTTCCTTTCCAATTCCTCTCCTGTTTTGAGCCCACAGGACACTCCAGCCCAGTGGGAGTTTCTCCGTCTTGAAATATGCTCCAACTTTTAACGATTGTCAAAGAAAATATGACCTATTTCCAAAATTTCCATACATTGCAATCTCTGTGGTCAGTCCTGTCTCATTTAAACCTTTTCTATTATTTGCTTGCCTTGACCATGAGTCAGGTTTGCAAAGCCACAAAATTTTTAGTGTGCTGATTTTTAATGTTTTTTTCCTTACTATTCCTGTTGTTAATGGCTATTATTTCTTCTCAACATCTGCCATGGTCTATCTGGTTTTGGGGTTCTTTTTTTTTTTTGCCAATTTTAATGTCCGAGGTATGATAAGTCCAAGGAAAAAAAATTAAATAAATGAGTTACAGAACTAAACCTCCTTTAAAAATACCACTTGACCTTGAATTAAAAAAAAAAAAAAAAAGCCAACAAACCAGCAATCAGTATTTTCTAATTTTTGTGTTCCCAGGAGAAAAAAAGGCCCCGAGGAAAGTAGCCTTTTACCACCAGAGAAATAATTTTGCACACAACAATACCCTTGGCTGATTTTAATCGGGATTTCTCCCTGGCCTTCACAAGGAAATTGCTCTCCTCCAACGAGCTAATGACTTCCTCATTTCAGCTGCTAATGGATTTTTCCTGCTCGACCTTGGGGACGTCCCCAGCTTTGTGGACCTCCCCATCTTCCAGCAGACCACTGCTCCTGTGTTCATGGGACGTTTGCCGCAACACAGCTCCAGTATCCTCATTTCATCTCTCTTGTGTCACCTGCTCCCTACCAGCACCCCTTTCACTTTGCAGACAACTTTTACGTTACTTTCATCACTTTATATCACTTTTTTTTAATCACTTACTATTTTTTTCGCACTTACTACTGTGGATTCACATGCTCTGAGCTTTATCGCTGTGTTTTCTTAGACACATCTTTACATACTGCATGTAAATATGCCACATATATTTACTGGTAATAAATAAAGGAGGATGACTTGCACTAAATAATGTGGTTTTTGTTGTGTTTTGGGTTTGTTTGGATTTTTTTTTTAATTTTCATATCAGAAAAATCTAAGCATCCCTACAAGTCATTCGCTCTCTAGGCACGTCATGTCAAAATCATAAGTTAAACTCTGTTTAGACAGTTGAGATGAAAGGACTGAATCTCAGCACTGAAATTCTAGAATTAATAGTAAAAAAAGCTACAATCAGTTCTTGAATGTACTTTTTCTTTCAACAGTACTGTGGATGAAAACAGAAAGTATTTCTATTTCAGGGTTACAGACAAATTTTAAAGTTCCCAAGCATTTAACAAGAAAGGACAATGACACAATAATGAGTATAAGGAAAATAATTCTGGATACCACAGGAATGTGAGCAGCAGACCCACAGTAGTCAGTCAGTGGGACTGGGAGGAGTTTTAGTGGAAGAATTTTAAGAAATAGAGGAATATGGCAGTGGGTCAGTCCTAGGAGGGAGGAGATGATGGCTACTGCACTGGTTGGTGCAAAATTATTCATCTCTTTCCTTTGCTAAGTGCCAGTGGCACTTTAATTATCAAGACCTTGTAACTACTCCCTTGGCTGTGACCAATTTTCTGCATTCATAAAACCCTGTCTGATTAACAATTAGGTGCCACCTTTGGACATCAGCCCACAGTACTTGGGAGAAAAACTCTGCTCACTAAAATGAAGGAGGAGCAGGCAGGCAAAACCTGAATGAACAATTTACGGGGATTATTTGAGTGGATGACAACCCTGTCTTCAAATGGATGTCAACAGCCTGCTCAGGAGATGTAGGTACCTAATTCCAGTGTAAGAGTCTGCTAAGCCAGAGGAATGTGGGCACCTGCATACAAATCAGAATTCAGCATCTCCAGAGACAGAAAGATTTTGTCTCCATTTCTGTGCCTCCTATCACAAAACATTCAGAAACAGGTGCAAGCTGTTCAGCTTGCTACTACTTCGGGTTTTCTTCAGTTAGCAAAAATTACCAAACATGTTTCCATGGAAAATTCATAATTTGATTTCCTTGTTATGGTAATAACAAGGTTGTGCTGGTTTTTCTTTTCTGAATAAAGATTTAAGGACATGCCTGAATAAAAGCAAACAATAAATACTATGATCTCATACATCATTTAAGCAGAATTTCCCATATTAACATGTCAAAAAATAAAGTAGAACATGTGTCTGGCCTGCCCACAATTTTCAATGTGTTTTTGGTTACATATTGATTTAGTATTGACTCTTTTTTGAGATTTGGTTATTTTGATAAAAAAGTTTTTGCAAAATAATGCAAACTTGTAACTTGTCTTACCAACAGTTTGAACATTTATACTTTTAAAGAAATAGTTTCTGAACGTTTGTGCTTATATATAGCATATGGAATATGCTATACTGAATTGATATATTGAATGTGGAAAACCATTCCTAAATGGGGCTGATGTGTATTTAGAAGTCAACCAGAATTAATTTTCAAGAAATAACTGTACAGTCTTTGGAAATTTCCTGGTTTATATGAACCTGTGAGTATTTAAAGGTCATTTACTGTGCATGTAAGGGGAGTGGGATGGGGTGAGGTGGATGTGTTTGCACATCTTTAGAGAAATCAGAAACCACCATAGCAAGGTATTGTGAAGCCAAGTACTCTGAACTAGATCAGCGAGAGCAACAGGTAAAGGCTTTTCTGAGAAACCAGATTCAATGTAAGCAGGGAGTGCTGTTTTTAACAATGAAAAGTTAAAAATTTATATATATGGACTAGCCAAATCCATTTACTTCAATTTACAGACATTCTGAGTCATAATGTAGAACTTACTTGTAATATTAACAAGTTAGTTGTGACTTTCTGTTTATCAAAATCCATTGATTCCTAGGAACCCAATTAAAACCTCATAATACTTTGAAAATTAACAAGTTCCTTCACTCTGATATGAATTCCAAGTGCATAGGGTAAACAAGTAACTATTTCAAAGGTAGGCAGGCAATAGCCAAAATGGTGTTTGGTTGTTCTGCTATGCCCAGATGAGTTAAAAATTTAATATATCCTGTTTCCTCCTCACACTTACGTCATGTGACTATCCCGTTTCATAAATTATCATTTGATGTCATATTCAGAGAAAAAAGGAATACAGATAAATGCATGCAGATAAATAAAATGCTTGTATTTCAGTTTATTTATATGGTCAGTGCTTGTATTTTTTCCAAGGCTGGACAGACAAATCCAGCTGATCTGATGCAGTGCTGGCAGTGTGACAATGTCTCTTGTGACTGCTGAACTCAGTGAGGCAAATCAGCCTGAATGTGGGTTTTTAAGCTGAATCAGGTACTTTGAGTTCTTATTTTTACAGATAATGGACTTGAGCAATATAAATCTCCTGCATCTCACTTATCTGTTTGAAATGAAAGAGACAGTCATGCAGCAAGGTCTATTCAAATCCATCCCACAAAGCATTAAACTGTATTACTAAATAAAATTGGAATCTGTAGTTACTGTACAGCCAGGATATTGTACTGAAATCAGACTTTTGTATGATATAATGCCTTTATGTCAATAGCTGCACATGTAGGTGAAAAACAGATTATCAGGAGTAACTAGAATACTATCTCATATATTTACCACTTCTACTACTCTTTACAGATTGTTTCGTGATCATCATGTGGGACACATGTCTGAAGAAAGTCTTATTTGTGTTAAATTCATAATCTGACTTCATTTCAACCCTCATAGTACCTGTATAATATAAAAAATATATTATGTTATAATATATAATATTATTTTATATATATATATATATATATTTGTACTGAGACAAACTCTTTCCAGTGTTCAGAAGGAAACGTTGAGTTTCCTATACTCTCCCGTAGCTTTAAAAGCCCCCACATAAATGCAGATTTGAAGAATAGCTGGTACGAAAAAGAACTTTTTTGCATAAAGTCCTACTGTGCCTTTTTATTCAGCATTCACGTAAGTGCTCCGAAGTTTAGAAAGAGCATATTTCTTAACTGGAATCTCTTTGAAAGTGATCATAATTTCCTCTATTAGAAGAAATGAGGCACAAAATCTGACAGAGACTGTGTCAGCAGGTAGAGATGACTTGGACACTCTTGTGACAATTCTTTAAGATTCCTCTCTCCTCACATGGCCATGACCAAAAGAGGATGCCACATGCAATTAAAGAGAAGAGAAAGAAATTAAATAGTTTTTATCTGCAATGAAAAATACTGTCATCACCAAAATTACAGAGAAGAGGTGTTCACATGAAATGATACAACACTCAAATACTTCTCTCAAAAAGTTTCTGCATTTCTTTATCTAATTAGAATGCCATGCTGCAAAAATCAATGCTTCTTTAATGCTTTCCCTGCTGCAGCCGTGACTTTAAAAGGATATTTATTGCATAGGCAGCTGCTAGTGATGACTACCATTATTTCCCCATTTTATAGTTCAATTGCATACTCTCATAAAGCATTGTGACACAAGTCTCGAGCAGCCCTGTAATTTCCCCAGAATTACTGGGAATTTTGGGCATGGCTGTCTGGAGTGAATTGGTATCATTCACACAAATATATTATTGATATTGTCTTCGCTCTCCTCTTAGACATATTAGTTCCAGTAACTTGCTTCTGCCAACTACAGCCCTTCACAATATCCTTCTCTAAACTGGAGAGAGATGGATTTAATGAACAGGCTGTTAGAAGGATAAGAAAGTGGCTTTTAATGAACAGGCTTTTAGATGGGTAAGAAAGTGGCTGGATGGACACTCATATAGGGTAGGGGTCAACAGATCAGAACCCTGACGGACATCAGTGGCCAGTGGTGTCCCTCTGTACTGGGACCAGTGTTATTTAATGTGTTACAGTGTTATTTAGTGTTACTGGGTCTCTAGTGGGACCAGCCTTATTTAATATCTGAACCAATGGCACAGACAGAGGGATGGAGGCGCCTCAGCAGGTTTGCAGGTGACACCAAGCTGAGGGTGCAGTGACAGCCCTGAGGGACAGGATGGCATCCAGAGGGATCCGGACACCCCCGGGGGATCCCATGGGGATCTCAGGAGGCTGAACCAGGCCAGGGCTGGTGCTGCCCCCGGGTCAGGGGAGCCCCGGGCTGGATCCAGGCTGGGCTGAGCAGAGGGAGCAGCCCTGGAGGAGCCCTGGGGGTGCTGTGGGGCACAGCTGGGACCCCAAAGCCTCTGCTGGGCTGGGACCCCAAAGCCTGGGCTGGGCTGGGACCCCAAAGCCTGTGCTGGGCCCAGAGCCCAGAGCCCCGTGCTGGGCCCAGCCCAGCGTGGGCAGCAGGGCAGGGGGGATTCTGCCCCTCTGCCCCTCAGTCAGAGCCCACCTGCAGAGCTGCCCCAGCCCTGGGCCAGCCCAGCAAGGAGCTGGAGCTGCTGCAGCCAGGCCAGAGGAGGCTCCAGCATGGGCAGAGCCATGGAGCAGCTCTGCTGGCAGCAAAGGCTGGCACGGCTGCCATTGCTCACCTGGGCAGGAGAAGCTTTGGCCTGAGCTCAGGGTGGCCTTGCAGGGCCTGAAGGGGCTGCAGCAAAGATGGACACAGACAATTGCCAAGGGCTGCAGGGACAGCAGCCGGGGAATGGCTGCCAGTGCCAGAGGGCAGGGCTGGCCGGGATCTTGGCAATGAGGAATTGTTCCCTGGCAGGGTGGGCAGGCCCTGGCACAGGGTGCCCAGAGCAGCTGGGGCTGCCCCTGCATCCCTGGCAGTGCCCAAGGCCAGGCTGGACACTGGGACAGTGGGAGGTGTCCCTGCCATGGCAGGGGTGACACTGGATGGGCTTTGGGGTCCCTTCCAACCCAACCATCTTGGAATTCTGTGGTTCTACTGTAAGTGCTACTAACCATGGCTCTTATCCATTCATGCTTGACAAGCCATGCTAAGGCCTTAAGTCAAGTACGACTGTATTATCCTTCTAACTTCCAAAAGTCTTTTTAAAGACAGGTGTAGATATCTGTCTTTAAAAAGTAGCAGCAAAGAGAGGTTTCAAAGTCATACAAAATTGCTCTGACCATGTACAACACTATTAGAGAGATCACCCTCCCCTGTGTTTTCAGATTGATAAACCCCCATGTCAGGAGCAGGAGGCAGGATGCGTATGTTAGACGTAAACAATGAAAAAGGACTTAAAATGCTCATTGATTAATTAATGCACATGTTCTCTGCAATTTCTGTAAATGATAGACAGGAACATAGATCCACTGCAACACAGTGTAAAAATAATAAATAACCTACTGCCATCTGCTGCTCATGAGTCTGAGCTATCATGTGGCGTCACTCGGGTTTGACTTACACTTGTTTTGTGTTTGGAAGAAATAGACTCCCATTGCAAACATTAAAAAACCCTGCACAAAACTGTTCAGCAACAGAGTTCTTAAAAAATTACTTCTCAAAACATAATTCATTATTAGAAATTGATAATTTATTAATTTTCTGATTATTTATTACTTAAATTTTTTTCAAAGTTACTTTTACCAAAGAATATCAGGCATTCTCTAGAAAAAATTATGATTGCACAACAAGTGCTCTTGGTTTACTTTCTGTGTTTTTGAAGAAACGTGCTAAACTTTGGTATTCTATTATTTATAAGACCCAAATGCTGGAGTAGCTCTATAGAAATAAGGCAATTTTTATTGTGAATTTTACCAGCCTTTATTTTATGCTGTGAAAATACCTTTATTTAATAATTTTTTTCTCATAACTAAAAATTTGTTAGCTTAATTAGTTTTTTTTTTCTTTACAAATATATATATATGGATTATCTGAGGTGAGTATTCAACATATTATCTATTCATTTGCATGATTAAATTGAGCAATATGACCCAAAAAATGTCCTTGGAAAAATGAAATTATCAATTATGTTACAATTATGGTGTAATTAATCCTATTTATCTTAAAAAAAAAACCTAAAACTCTATGCTCTGCATGGTTCCTATCTGCTACATTTTATATTAGGGAATCCTTCCATAGGAGCACAGATAACTCCGTTATTAAAACTTTTTTTTGCCAACTAATCTTATTAATTATGTTCTTGAGTACATAACTGTGATGAAGTGAGCATTATGATTTTCTTCAGTGATTCTGAACAGCTTCCTGACCACCTGACAACCTTGTGCAGCCGCAGTTTATCCTCCTGTTCCTCTCCATGGTGTTAATTAACACAGTGTCACCTTTCTGAAGAGCTGTTGTTATTCAGTGCAGGCTGCCTTTTGCTGTAAGATGATGTCAGCAAAGTAATTGTTCACATATCTGTGGCTATTATTTCCTCTGGTACAAAATAACTGCACAAGCCATTGAATTATACAAGGAAACAGAATTATCTAATAGAATAGCCTAGAATAACCCTTACAGGCTTTGGGTGTGTGTTTCAAATGGATTTTTGAAAGTGTTCAGTGTTGACCAAGCCCTGCTACCACTGGCCTCAATACCTTAATTACAGTGAGAAGAACATTAGGTCGATGCCACGTGTTTCTCTATAATCCAGTAAGAGGTTTTCTTTCTGACAGTATGTGAAACACTACCCTTAAAAAAATAGGAAGCCTACTCTGGAAAAAAAATGTCGTTTGCATTTGTGCTGCTCTAGTTTTCAACAGATGTTGTCTTGATAATAAAAGTCAAAGCTGACGGAAAGGATATTTTAAAAAAAGGTATTGTGGCATTATGAACACCAGAAATGTCTTGAAATTAGATGTTTACCTAAATCCTTTGGACCACCTGGGAAAAAAATAAGGCTTTGATTTCCTTAGTAGGAAATGCTTATAATTTAAAATGGATTATCTAATTGTGATGAAAGAATTAGTGATGAAGTAGATTATTTTAGGACTAATATTTTGATTTAAAGCCAGAAAGTGATAGCCTGGTCATACCTCTTTGTGCCCAGTATTTCTCAAAGAATTTCCAGAATTAAGGGGTTTTATGCATAACATGTCTTCATATTTTATGTAGAATATTGTCTACAAATCTACTCAATATTTAGACACTCTCCCTCTAAAAAAGGAATAGGAAAATGACAGATTATGAAAAGCCCTTTATTTTCTGAATCAACATCAAATACTTCTAAACCTTTTGCTGTCCAATGACAGCTGACAGCAGAGCATGAATGGAATAATTTTGGATAAGTATTTTGTGTATAGTTCTCAATACTTCTTGAACCTCCTTCTACTCAAAAACCTGCAATTACTGCACCATTTGGAAGCCAGAAAAAAAAAATCTTAATTACATAGCTTTGTAAATTTTTATTGTTTATGGTCCACCGTTTAATGTTGATAGAGCTCTTATCTGGAACATGAAAAATTGGCTCTTCAGGAGGTTCATCACAATTCAACGCATCCTTGCATGCAAAATCAGTAAAGAATGTCACATTTTCTTCAATCTTTGTGGTGGTGAAAGTTAAGACAAAAAAGATTCCCAAAAGACACAGCTAAGCATATATGTGATCTTCAGAACAAATATTCGATTATTTAGGAGCTTAAACTCCTTCTAATATCTCTGGTAAAACATAATTGGTAAAAAAATAATTCCATAATACCGAGTTAATAGATTTTCCTCTTATTTTACCAAAAGATATCACAGTCACTCCAAAATAACAAACAGACATCTTTTGTTTCAGAACTAGATAAGAGCTCTTCTCCTGGAGGAAGAGCTAAAATGGGCAAAGTCTATCCAAAATAACCAAGATGGATATTATAATTTTACTGAAAGAAAAAAATATTATGTGCTTTTTAAATCTACCTCGGGTATTTGGAAATTCCTGGATGCTGGATTTTCACGTTCTTCATGACCTAATTCTCTCACAGGTGTAAGGAATGTTTTCAACTTCTACAAATACCACAAGCTAGATTCTGTGAGATTATGAAGACTGCGGTCCAAGGAGAACATTAAGTCTGGATCACTCTTTTACAATTTACATTTTAACAACATCATCATGAATTACTGTTGTTTAAAAACAAAAATTAAAATACAAAACAAAACAATAAAATAAACAAAGCCACACAATGAACAATTCAACAAGAAAAAATCTCCTAGCCAGACTCCTTAAATAAAACAAGTGAAATAGTTCTGGAAAACATTTGAACTGGAGAGAAATTTTATGAATACTTATATCCATTCAGGGAGAGTTTAATCATATGTTTAAGTATCTAAGATCCTAAGATACCACTGCTTTGTGAGTATATGGATAGAAAATTACTATCTAAATCAATGTCCAGGAGCCCTGGAAACTCTCACTAAGGAAAAATTTGCAAATAAGCAAAGCTTCTCAGAAGTTTTCTTTACCCTTTTTTTTCTCCTGAACCATGATGGCTATGATACAAATGAAGAAAAAAAAAAAAAAAAGAAAAAGAAAAACAAACTCCAGGAAATTGAAAGCAATTAAGTGCTTTCAGGAAATTGAAAGCAATTAAGTGCTTTATTTGATTTTGTACTACCATTTTATTTATTCCAATTTCCAAGGTTGCAATTCCAAATTTCTTGTGCTTGGCACTGGATTTCTGCTCTTTTTATTAATTTAATTATGTCATCTTGTCTTCAGAATCAATAATTTCAAATAGGATTTTGAAAGGCTGTTGAAGCCTTTGGGAAACCCATCCCATAATGAAACATGAGAAGTACCCAGTGCTTTTGAAAACTGAAATTGTTGACAGAATGAAATCTATCAAAAAAATAAATTTATTGGGGGTGTAACAACAAGAATATCTATTTGAGAACTTGAAGGCAATCATAGTAGTGGAATAGAAAGGTTTGTTCATACAAATTGTGAACAATTTGTATTTGATTAAAAAAAACCAAACAAAAAAAAGAAACCCAACCAAAACAAACCCTTGAACACTAGTCTTGGTTGCAGGTTTATGGAAAAGAAGATCATACTGAAAGGGATGCAAAAATGTTGCTAGGATTCCCAAGAGAATTAGAACACAGGATGTAGCAGATGGCTGATAAATTATTACCTTGTTTTAAAATGTAGAATAAATATCAAATCAGACAAAAATCCTCTCCACAGATGGCTCAGCAGGCAAAAGGTAAGGTTCTCTAGATAAACCCTAGAGAAATATTTTACCCAATATTTGCCAAGGACAAAGGGAAATCCGTTTATGATGGTATTTAAGCTTGGAATTGGTTAACTGTTCCCAAAGAGCCAGCAATTTTTAAAGGAAGACTGGTGGAAAATTCCCCTGTATTCAAAAACAGAAGCAAACACTTTTACAGCAGATTATACAGCATGGTAAGAGGTTGAGCTCCACACTTCAAGAGATTTTTCAAATTCTGTGTTTTTATAACATTTATTTTACAGTTCAGTTTACCAAAATATTTTCGCTTTTACTCACTGTCCCTCTATCAAACCCGTTGCCATCCTCTTCACTGTCAAACCAAAGACAGATATGAGAGAAACAGAGTCCAAATCCTGACAACTTAAGTGGGCTTTGCAAGACCTGGCCCTCACTTCACTCCATGAATTAACCTTGAAAAAAATAATTGAAATTCTTTCTCGGGTACAGGGCAATGTTAATTTATTTCAAAGTGTCTCACTGAGAGAAGGGCTAATGAAACGCACTGGATATAATTTTAACAGCTATTGTTATTGTTATAACGACTCAGCATTTCATCTGAAGGGCATATTTTTATTAAATAAGATAGGCAGACAGCAAATGTCAAAGTTGCATAAATGTCCACGTAGGGGAAGTCAATCTTTATTCAAGCTTCTACCTTTCAAAATTACGCAAGTAGATTAAGTCAATTAATTAGCCACCGATTCAACATGAACATGATGAAGTCCTCTGTCAGAGCCATCTGCAGTGCCTAAATTTTAAACATGATGTATAATAAATTGAAACTAATTCAAAACAGCAGGGGTGGAATGTGGGCATTATTAGGTAGGTGTCAAGGGTTTGTCCTGCAGGAATACTTCTTCCTACTGACAGTGGAACAGAGAGTGGCACCTGGCTCTGACATCCTGAAGCAGTAATGCCTAACATTATTCCGAAATGTACTTTTTTTAGAATGCTGCCATTAAAACAAGCCTAAGAATCTCAGCTGCATCTTTGCATTACTTCTGGCCTCTGTTTCACTACTTAAAGATTATTGTACCCCAAAGCTGCTTGGATCAACTAGTGAAGGATTTGTTTTCATCTCTTGAAAACTTTGAGGTGTTCTTTTGAAGGCTGTTAGGTTGTCCAAGACTTTAATCTCAATATTGATGACCCATCTGCTTGGAGAGTTTGCAACTGTCTCAGAGCACTGAAACGCTGAGCTTTTTTCCTACCTCATTAACTTCTGTTCACAGGCATAGCCCAATAAAGATTAGTACCAACACATTAGGTTTCACCTCTTTTTGTCACCCCTACTTCTTTTTTTTTTGCCAAAAATGCCAAGTCAATAATTCTTTATTTTCATTCTACTTCAAAATATTTTCCCCCAACACATTTTAATTGTCTGTTGGTCTAGAATGAAATGCCTGCCACACATACCTGATCCTCACTGCTCATTCACAAAAAGTGAGTTGCAATCCATGTCTCATTCAGATTGTCATGAATAATAAAGGTAATGGATATTAATAGTTTTGTTTTGTTTTTGTAACATTATTCTCCGCAAATGTACAAATTTAATTATTTTGGGAATTTGAGAGCTGATGTTGGATCACCTGATTTCAGTGGGCATTTTGAAGACGTAAGAAACGTATTTGTGTTGAGATTAATTCCAGCCAGGTCATATAGTTAAACTTTGGAATGGGATTATGACAAAAACTAAATGTGCCTCCATTTTTCCCTTGACTTCCTAAAGGAAAAGATGAAGAGCTCATAAAATGGTGTGGTGACCTTGGGAATACATTTCTATTACAGTTCTTGGGGTTGTTTAGATACAGTTGTGGATTTATGAAGTGATTACACTGACTTCATGTTTGCCCTGAAGCTGAAATTCTCCAATTGCCTGCAGTGACCCCATCCTGGCTCACCCCACAGCTCAGTTAAGTCTCTTCCCTTGGTGGGGAATCTCAGGCACAAAAATGAGCTCTCATTTGCACTGGGACTTAAAGTGGGATCCAACCTGCTGTGGGAGCTTAGGGAGGGTTTTTAGCAGAATGCTCAAACATGTACATCACCCTTTAAAAGAGGCATTTCTAGATTACTTCGGGAAAAGGAGAGACCCTAGAATTTGGGAAATGTTGCACAACAGATCATCCATTTCATTATCTTTGTGCTGAATGATTGCACTTCACCTTAAACTCTAAAGCATACATCTCTTTTTTTTCTTTTTTTTCTTTCTTTTTTCTTTTGTTTTTCTTTTCCCACAAACATGGGTTCTGATAAAATACAACAGAAGACCATCTGTAGAATTTGGTAGCACAGATTTCTCCACCTCACAATATTTGCCTTGACAGTAATGACATGTGTAATAGCTGAAATAATATAAAATCTCTTTTTAACAATTACTGCAAAACAAGAAGTATCAAACAAAAGCCCAAAAAGTATTGCAGGTTTTTCTCAAGTGCTCAGTTTTAGCCTGTGAGACATTTTTGACTTCTTAAAACTTCGGCTTTTTTCATTATTGAGAGGAATAGGTGTCTGAGTGATGACTGATTGAAAGGTTAATGTGTTAAGCACCTGATACAAAGGAAACTGGGATCACAAACACAAAATAATAAAAGAGATTTTCTGTGCAATGTAGAGTGAAAAAACAGCAAGTTTAAAGTTCTAACTCTTATTCATCACTCAGCTGTATAATCACCCTCTTGGAAACCAGGAACGTCAATCCTTTCCCTGTCTGAAGCTCAGAAACAGGTGACTCTTGTACCACCACACAGTGTGAAGTAGGAGGCTCAGACCCTGGCACTGGTCACAAAGCAAGTAAAATATTTGTGTTTGAAAACACCAACACCATGACACAGCTTCTCAGTCACTGATAAGCAGCGGCAAGAGGAACATTTTTTACTTGATTTCATTTTGTCTCAAGGGTTCTCCCGGTATGGGGCAGCTACACCAAGTACAGTAACTACAGCCTTGTTTGGCTCTCCCTGAGGATGCAGTGATGAGACAATGAGCTCCTACAAAAGGTGATTTTGGATATTCTGCCCTAAGCAGCCCCCTGGAGCATTTCTGCTCACTGTCTGGTTATTATGCCAGGCACCGGCTGCCACGTGTGCTGCTCTTTTCTCACAGCAGATGACAAAGTAATCAGTAAGACTTTGCTCGCTGTGACTCACTGAGATGAAGCATTTGGCAAAACAACATATCCAAAACAGAATCACATGTTAGTGAAACCATTCCTTGTTGCTACCTGTCTGTATTACAACATTCCCCCTTTGCATAGGGGAAAATTGCTTTGGACAAGAGGAAATAAAATAGCTTCAGTTTCTCTTCACAATCTTTGGTTGTGTTATTATCACAACTGCACCAATCACTCTGCTCAGACCATCAGTTTAACCCTTGTGCTCTGTGCTCCCCACTGGGGTTAAAGACAAGGGTTTGTAATTTTATCCTTTTCTTCTCCAGCCTGGAGAGAAGAAGATTTTGTGCAGACCCAGTAGAAAACTCAGAGCTCCTGAACAGGACTTACAGGGAAGCCAGAGAGGAACCCTTCATCAGGAATTGTAGTGATAGAAAAAGGAGTAATGGGTAAAAATCAAAAAAGTGAAAATTTGCATTAGAAATTAGGAAGAAATTCTTTTCTGTGAGGGTGGTGAGATACTGGCATAGGTTGCTCAGGGAGGCTGTGAATGCCCCAATCCTGGCAGGGCTCAAAGGCAGGCTGGATAAAGCCTTGAGCAGCTTGGTCTAGTGAGAGCTAGCAAACCCCCATGGCAGGGGCTTTGGGACTAGATGATCTTTAAGGCCTATTCCAACCCCTTAACATTCTATGATTCTGGGAGTTACTGCTGGGGAAATTATTATTCTATCTGATACTCCTCTTTGCCCTTTCTCTTAGGTTAAAAAAAAAAAAAAAAAAAAAGGGGAAAGGAAAAGAAAATACTTCAAAAAGCTTTTCATAGATAATTTCTGTTGTTCTTGTCCTTTTAAAATGTGGTTTCTTGACAGTTTGGATTCTTTTTTTTTTTTTTTTTTTTTTTTTTTTTTTTTTTTTTTGTCCAGGGAGGGGAGAGGGTTTAATATGCAGAATACGAAAATATCATTGAATATGAAGATATCCAGTATCTGTGAAGACAACAGTGTCATCCTTTCATTTGGGATTCAGAGAGGGAAGGGGACCAGCAGTGACATTCCACGGTACCTGTGTGCATACCCAGGGCCTGACTTCAGAGCTGGCTCTGCCTCACACAGGTGTAGGGGTCAGAATGAGCAATGCCTTGGTCGTGCTTTAACAAGGGAA
>VZSU01002144.1:6701-21359 GCA_013398715.1 Nesospiza acunhae
CTGGGGACAGCCCCGGCTCTGGGGACAGCCCTGGCTCTGGGGACATGGGGACAGCCCTGTCCCAGCAGAGCTCTGCTCCATTCTGAGCCTTAGATGGAGCCTGGTAGGGTGGGAGCCCAGCACTCCCTGCAGGGACACGGGGACACCTGGCAGGGCCTGGGGACGGGGCTGATTTCCGGTACCCCCAAATCTGAATTCCCAAACTCCCAGTTTGGATTCCCAAACCCCCAGTTTGGATTTCCAAACCCTTCAATCTGGATTTCCAAACCCTTCAATCTGGATTTCCAAAACCCTAAATCTGGATTTCCAAAACCCTAAATCTGGATTTCCAAAACCCCAGATTTCCCTGACCTTCCCTGCTGCTTGGTAACCCCGGTTTAGCAGAACCAGCGGTTAGAATAATGATAAAAAAATATTAAATAAATAAATAAGTAAATAAATAAATAAAGTAAATTAACAAAGTAAAGTAAGTAAATAATAAAATAATTTTTAAAGTTAATTACATAATTTAATTCTTATGGAATTTAGGGGTTTTTCCCCATTTCTGAGGTACTTGAGAGGTTCAGACTTCCCAGAACACCTGATCCCAAAGATTCCCCTCTAATGCATAATCCTCCCTTTTCATTTTTAATTCTTATGGAATTTAGGGGTTTTTCCCCATTTCTGAGGTACTTGAGAAGTTCAGACTCCCCAGAACATCTGATACCAAAGATTCCCCTCTAATGTATAACCCTCCCTTTTCATTTTAGTTCTTACAGAATTTAGGGGGTTTTCCCCATTGTTTCTTTCATCTTTCAATGTCCAATTTCATTTACCAGCAAACCTAAAGTTTATTTGTAAAAGCAAATCTCTTTTTCCATTCATCAATCAGTGGAACCCTTCCCATTGTTTCTTTTCTCTCCCAGTGCTGGTTTGCTCTCCCAGCAGACCCACAGCTTGTTTGGAAAGACAAATCCCCCATTCCTGTCATTGGGAGCAGAGGGAAGGAGCTTCTCTCCCACCAGCCCCACAGCTTGTTTGGAAACACAAATCCCCCATTCCTCTCACCGGGTTTTTAGGGTTTTATGGACATTTCTGTACATGTGGAAACCCAAATCCCTGCCCTGTAGTGAACAGAAAATCAAACACAGCCAGAGCAGGGATTTACAAACCTTCCCCAATATCCCCAAACTCTGCCCAGACTTTTCTCCCCCAATATCCCCAAACTCTGACCAGACTTTTCTCCCCCAATATCCCCAAACTCTGACCAGACTTTTCTCCCCCAAGCCAGCAGCTCTTTCATCCCAAACTCTGCAATGTGACTCCAACTGCACAGTAACAATTCCCCCTGATCTGCTGGAATTAGTGCAACATGTTGTACATGCAAATCCTCCTTTCAAAGGTTTACTTTTCCCTTTAATCACCAGCATTAAAAGGACCTCGTGTTTCCCTTTCATCTGGCAGCAAATTAATTATAAAAGCTGTATGGTAATATTAATATTGTCTTACTGGAGATCAATGGGTTTATTACCTTTGATTCTAACACTGCTCACTCAGTGACAAAACCTATATTTGTATCTCCCCAAACTTCAGGATGGTAAATTCAGGTAAAGATTTAAATAGAAATGTTTTATCTTTTGAAAATGTTGACTCAGTTTAAAGTTGGGAAAGACAATTGGCTTTGGTTCAGTGTTGGGGGAAGAATGTCAGAGAATCCTAAATATCTACTTATGGGGTTTTTTCAGCACCAAGGGAAGGAGAAGATTCTGGGGAGTGGAACCTCCCCAGGGGGGAATGTGGACTGGGAATTTGAATTGGGGAATTTTGGGGTGACACATTAACTCAGACCTTCATTTTGCAGGGCAAAAGGCAGAGAGCTCAAGGTCAGGCTGTCCCTCAGATCCCCAGAGCTGCTGGAGCCCCAGGACAGGAGCAGGGTCACCCCTGGAGCCGCTCTGACCCTCCCTGAGCCTGTTCCACGCAGGGAATTCCCTGCCCTGTCCCCCTGTCCCACCCCATCTCCTTTTCTTCTTCGTCTCCTGATGATTTCATTCCTCACACAGCAGGGATCCGACTGAGCACTGCAGAGAAAACCTGGTGTGGTGCAACCCTGGCTTTAGTAAAACCTGGTTTAGTAAAGCCTGACTGTGGGAGTGCTCAATCTGCTGCAGAGAGCAGGGAATTGCTCCCCTCTGCTCATGGAACCTGTGCCCTTGGACCACCCTCCTCATCCTCACAGAGCAAACACAAAGGGCGATGATGTGCATTAATTAAAAACACCTTACAGGTTAATTAATAAAAGCCCTCTGATGTTTGTGCTGCTCTCTTCTCCAAGTCCCTCCTGCATGCACTCGGATTTTGGGATCCAGCTTTCCCCTGGGATTTTGGGATCTAGCTTCTCCCTGGGATTTTGGGATCCAGCTTCTCCCTGGGATTTTGGGATCCAGTTTTTCCCTGGGATTTTGGGATCCAGCTTGCACATGGATTTTGGGATCCAGTTTTTCACTGGGATTTTGGGATCCAGTTTTTCACTGGGATTTTGGGACCAGTAAGACAATATTAATATTACCATTCTCTGGCATTTTGGGATCCAGCTTTTCACTGGGATTTTGGGATCCAGATTTTGGGATCCAGATTCTCCCTGGGATTTTGGGATCCAGCTTTTCCCTGTGGCCTCAGGGGAGCCCTGGGTCATGCACTGCAGGAACAGGGAGGGACAAACCCTTCTCAAGCTGTTCACTCACCAAACCCAGGAGAGCAGACCCTGTTCTCTGGGTGCCAGTTTTCCCTGTGGCTCAGACTGAGGAGGGGCCAGAAACGTCTCAGAAACCAACTCAGAATAATTCCCCAGCCTGAATCCTGTGTCCGTGACTGTTTGCAGCAATATTTGCCAGGAATTCAAAGCTGGGGCTGAGCTCAGGGGCTTTGCTTTCTTTAGTCCCCTGAATAGACTGAACACAGAGCTTTTTCCTCTCCAGAGCCCCAGAATATCCTGAGTTCAAAGGGA
Organism: Nesospiza acunhae; assembly: GCA_013398715.1. Classification (NCBI taxonomy): domain Eukaryota; kingdom Metazoa; phylum Chordata; class Aves; order Passeriformes; family Thraupidae; genus Nesospiza; species Nesospiza acunhae. The sequence continues at coordinate 9,688 of VZSU01002144.1, forward strand.
TGCAGGAGGATCATCCCAGCCTCGGTAATGGCCCCTGCTCCTGGGCTTTGTTGTGCTACAAAGGCAAAGCCACTGAAGTGATTTGGAGCCTGCAGCTGCAGACACCACTCCTCTCTCTCTCTCTCCTCTCAATTTGTCGGATCCCAGCTTCCAGACGAGCTCTGTGCATTTCCCATTTGCCTCTGACACGGAAAGGCCTCGGCTTTATCCACAGCTGAGCCACAAAGGCAGGAGCGCCCCTGAACCCCCCCTGGGGCGAGGATCACAGGGAGCAGGGGCTCGTTCCACTCCTCAGGAGGAGTCACTTCATCTGAAATTGAATCCTGATGCGGGGATTAGCGGGAGAGACTCTGCAGCAGCACACAAACCTCTCCCTGCTGCTCTCCAGAAATGCCAGAGCACCTCAGGCCCCCGGGGAGCTGGGGAGGGACAAGGTCAGCAAAGGCTTTGGGCTGCTCTGGAGAATAAAACACATTAAAAGGCTGATTAGAATCATGATATAAAGAACCAGCGTGGTGTTTGTGAGGGTCCCCAGGACTAGGTGAGAGATGAGAAAGGGAAAAATAAACACACAGCCAGCCAGGCACAGCAAATCCTCCAGCTGGAGCTGCCAGTCTGGGCAGATTTGCTGTTCTTGGTGCTGGAAATCCCGTGGATTTACTGGGGGTGTGAGCCACGGGCAGGAAAACCTGCTGGGACACGGCCCAGCACTGCAGGGATTTCCCTTTGGGTCAGGGGTTTCCAACACCTCATTTCTTGGCAGCAAATTCTGTCCAGAACTGTCCAGAAATGTGCAGGGAACAGCTGGGGCTGTGCCAGCTGTGCTAGGAAAGCCAGAGGAGATCAGGTGGGATCAAGGACGAGCTGCACAGGGAGAAATCCCCACTTTCACTGGGAATTGAGAACTTTCTCCTCTTCCTGTGTTTTCTTTCCCAGCATCAGCTGAAAGCTGGTGAGTTCTGTGAGTAACAGACAAAACTTCTTAGATCCCCTGAATGTCCCAGCCCGGATTTTGGATGGACTGAGAGGCAGCAGGAGGAGCTCCCTCCCTTCATCCACCACATCTCCCACCCAAACCCTTCCTGCCCTAAAAACTCCCAGGTGTCCCAATATTTCCCTTTGCAGCAAATGAAAGCAGAAACAGTCACCACTCAGTATGAAAGAGGCAATGGAATTTGATTTGATTTCTGGGTTTTAGGGTGGCTTTTTTCTGGTTTTGTTAGCTTGTTTGGGTTTTTTTTTTCCCATCTCCTCTCTAAACTGGTTCCTCCTCATGTTTTATTTGTGGATCCTGCTGTCCTGAGCCCTCCATGATAAACAAGATGCTGCTGCTAAACTTTCTCAGGAGGAGAGCAGGGTAGAATTTTCTTTTCTCCTTTCCTTGTTATGTCGTGCCATAAGAACAATAATATCCCTCCCTTTGTAGCATAATTAAAATAAACTGCTGTGCTGTGGCATTTAGTCAATTGGAGCAGTTTATTGCCTCGTGTGCAACAAATCCTCCGAGCTTCCAGCTCAAAGCGCTCCTGAATTTTGGCTTTTCGTGCTCTGGCTCAGGAGGAGCAGCTGATCCGTGAGCTGCCCATCCCAGGGGTGCAGCCCTGGGCATTGCCAGAGCCAGCCTTGGGGGGGTTCAGGTGACCTGGGGAGGTTCAGGTGACCTGGGGACATCCAGGTGACCTGGGCAGGTTCAGGTGACCTGGGGAGGTTCAGGTGACCTGGGGAGATTCAGGTGACCTGGGGACGTCCAGGTGACCTGGGCAGCTCCAGCTCTGTGTGACCACGGTCACTTGGAGAATTCCATTTCCTCACCTGTTTCTCAAACACCTGAAACGCTCCTGAGAACCTGAGCTCCTGGCAGACCCCATTTTTCGGGGTTTGGGTTTGGATTTCAATACATCTTTTCAATACATCTTTCCCCTAGAAGATCCCATTTTTGGGGCAAAATAAGGTGAATTCAACAAATCTTTTCCTCTGGAAGAACCTATTTTTTGGGGCAGAAGAAGATGAATTGAAAAAAGCCACATGGAATATCTCATTTTTTGGGGCAGAAGAACGTGGATTCATTACCCTTTTCCCTTGGGTGATCCTATTTTTTGGGGCAGAATAAGGTGAATTCAATAAAGGCACCTGGGAAATCCCATTTTTTGGGGCAGAAGAAGGTGAATTCAATAAAGGCACCTGGGAGATCCCACCCTGCTGCACCAGATTTTACAATTCTCTCTTGCCAGAGCACCCTTGCACGTAGAATATGAAAAACAGGTCACTGACAACAACAACAACAACAACAACAACAACAAAGAAGAAAAAGGACAATAAACCTGCAAATTTATAGTGTAATTTTGCCCTAGTTACAACAGTGTACAACTCTGACAAGCAACGCTGCTCTCCACAAACAAATTTATCACCACTGGCGTACAATTCTGACAAGCAACGCTGCTCTCCACAAACAAATTTATCACCACTGGTTGCTCTTCTATTGCTTTCAATAAGAAATGCCAAAATAAGTATGATTTAACAATGCCATCAGCTGGCTGCAATCCTCGACAGATTCGGTGCATTACAACCAAATTGGTCTCTAAGTGTGGTATTTAAAAAAAAATAAATAAAAAAGGAATGAACCCGGACCTAAATCTGCCACTTAATGCTCCACAGCTCTGCCTCAATATTTCCTGGGAGCCAGTGGAAAATTGTCTTTGCATTCTAATTTGCATATTCATGGCGTTGTCGTAGAGCTTGAAGGGGGAGGTTTTTTCTGCGTTGTTAGAACACTTTAAATATTTGGGGTTTTTAGTGCTCGGTTTATGTAAATCCCACTGGGGGCAGCGCGGCTTTGCCTGGCGCTGGGCTTGGGATTCTGCTGCAGCCTGGCCTGGTGATGTAGGGGGTAAAAGTGATTTAGGGGCATGAAGTGATTTAGGGGTAAAAGCGATTTAGGAAGTAAAAGTGATTTAGGGGAGGAAGTGATTTAGGGGGTTAAAGTGATTTAGGGGTAAAAGTGATTTAAGGGGAAAAAGTGATTTAGGGGTAAAAGTGATTTAAGGGGTGAAAGTGATTTATGGGGACGAAATTGTTTGGGGGTAAAAGTGATTTAGGAGGTAAAAGTGATTTAAGGATAAAAGTGATTTAGGGGCATGAAGAGATTTAGGGGTAAAAGTGATTTAGGGGGAGAAGGTGATTTAGGAGGTGAAAGTGATTTAGGGGCATGAAGTGATTTAGGGGTAAAAGTGATTTAGGGGTAAAAGTGATTTAGGGGGAGAAAGTGATTTAGGAGGTAAAAGTGATTTAGGGGCATGAAGTGATTTAGGGGGAGGAAATTGTTTAGGGGGTAAAAGTGATTTAGGGGGCAAAAATGATTTAGGGGGAGAAAGTGATTTATGGGGAGGAAATTATTTGCGGGGAAAAGTGATTTATGGGGAGGATATTATTTGGGGGTAAAAGTGATTTAGGGGGAGGAAATTGTTTAGGGGGTAAAAATGATTTAGGGGGAGAAAGTGATTTAGGGGGGAAGTGATTTAGGGGGAGAAAGTGATTTAGGGGGTAAAAGTGACTTATGGGGAGGAAATTATTTGGGGGTAAAAGTGATTTAGGGGGAGAAAGTGATGTAGGGGGAGGGAGTGATTTAGGGGTGACATCCCTGTGCTGGAAGTGCTGGAAATTCAGAGCCGAGCTGGAGCTGCCCAGGGAAGATGGAAACCAGGCAGCAGAGCTGGGAGGAATTCCACACTCCTGGACACAGATCCTGTTTCCCATGAAAATCCCCAAATCCCGAGGGCTCCTCCAGCCTCCTCCGCCCCACGGGCAGGTTGGGGTGAAGGATTGACCTCTGAGCCCACAGCTCTGAGCTGGGCAGTGACTTTTGGAGGCAAAGCCCAGGGCAGGAGGTGGAAATAACTCCACATTTTGGGTTTCCTAAGGACGCTGCGCTGAGGTTTTGTCAAACATTACTAAAATCCAAATACCTTGAAGCCACACTGGGAAAACCAAAAACAAAAAGAAAATGAACAAATAAAAGGTTTTAAGTGTGAAACCCACATAAAAGGGGAAATATTGAGTGGAGAGAGCTTACTCGATCCGTTCTTGCCTGAAAACCATATTACACAAATTATTAAAACCCAGCCAGTTTATACCCTGTGGGATGTAGAAACGTTGTTTTTAAGCAGCTGGGAGAATATTTAGACTTGTGCCCAGGCTTACAAAGGCTGCACTGCTCAGCACAGAGCACATCTGAGCTAAAAGGCACTTGAGCTACTGACCCCGTGTTTGTTCTGGGCATAATCTCAGCTTATAACCATAAATAACCTTAGTTCGAGGATTTATTTCTAATTTACTCTGGGACCTCTCTGTGCATCCTTAGATGTTTACTCACGTGGGGCATCCTGAGTGATTCCCTGTTCCAGCAATCCTGGCTCTGTTTGTCCCTGGCACAGCCCTGCCCAGGGTGTCACAGCTCCAGCAGGCCCTTCCTGCAGTGCTCGGGGATAAACTCCTCCCTGCAGTGTCCTTGTGTGGGCACAGGACACAAACGTGCCCGAAAAACCTCCAAAATCACCCCAAAATGCTCCAAAATCACCCCAAAAAAACTGCCAAAATCTGCTTCTGCACATCAAAACCCCCAAAATCACCCCAAAGCCCACCAAAATCACCCCAAAATGCTCCAAAATCACCCAAAAAACCTGCCAAAAAAATCTGCTTCTGCACCTCAAAACCACCAAAATCACCCCAAAAACCTCCAAAATCACCCCAAAACCTTCCAAAATCACCCCAAAATGCTCCAAAATCACCCCAAAAACCCATCAAAATCTGCTTCTGCACCTCAAAACCCCAAAATCACCCAAAAAACCTACCAAAATCTGCTTCAGCACCCTCAAACCCCTGAAAATCACCCCAAAACCCTCCAAAATCACCCAAAAAACCTGCCAAAAAATCTGCTTCTGCGCCTCAAAACCCGCCAAAATCACCCCAAAACCCGCCAAAATCTGCTTCAGCACCCTCAAACCCCTGAAAATCACCCCAAAACCCTCCAAAATCACCCAAAAAACCTGCCAAAAAATCTGCTTCTGCGCCTCAAAACCCGCCAAAATCACCCCAAAACCCGCCAAAATCTGCTTCAGCACCCTCAAACCCCTGAAAATCACCCCAAAACCCTCCAAAATCACCCAAAAAACCTGCCAAAAAATCTGCTTCTGCGCCTCAAAACCCGCCAAAATCACCCCAAAACCCGCCAAAATCTGCTTCAGCACCCTCAAACCCCTGAAAATCACCCCAAAACCCTCCAAAATCACCCAAAAAACCTGCCAAAAAATCTGCTTCTGCGCCTCAAAACCCGCCAAAATCACCCCAAAACCCGCCAAAATCTGCTTCAGCACCCTCAAACCCCTGAAAATCACCCCAAAACCCTCCAAAATCACCCAAAAAACCTGCCAAAAAATCTGCTTCTGCGCCTCAAAACCCGCCAAAATCACCCCAAAACCCGCCAAAATCTGCTTCAGCACCCTCAAACCCCTGAAAATCACCCCAAAACCCTCCAAAATCACCCAAAAAACCTGCCAAAAAATCTGCTTCTGCGCCTCAAAACCCGCCAAAATCACCCCAAAACCCGCCAAAATCTGCTTCAGCACCCTCAAACCCCTGAAAATCACCCCAAAACCCTCCAAAATCACCCAAAAAACCTGCCAAAAAATCTGCTTCTGCGCCTCAAAACCCGCCAAAATCACCCCAAAACCCGCCAAAATCTGCTTCAGCACCCTCAAACCCCTGAAAATCACCCCAAAACCCTCCAAAATCACCCAAAAAACCTGCCAAAAAATCTGCTTCTGCGCCTCAAAACCCGCCAAAATCACCCCAAAACCCGCCAAAATCTGCTTCAGCACCCTCAAACCCCTGAAAATCACCCCAAAACCCTCCAAAATCACCCAAAAAACCTGCCAAAAAATCTGCTTCTGCGCCTCAAAACCCGCCAAAATCACCCCAAAACCCGCCAAAATCTGCTTCAGCACCCTCAAACCCCTGAAAATCACCCCAAAACCCTCCAAAATCACCCAAAAAACCTGCCAAAAAATCTGCTTCTGCGCCTCAAAACCCGCCAAAATCACCCCAAAACCTGCCAAAATCTGCTTCAGCACCCTCAAACCCCTGAAAATCACCCCAAAACCCTCCAAAATCACCCAAAAAACCTGCCAAAAAATCTGCTTCTGCGCCTCAAAACCCGCCAAAATCACCCCAAAACCCGCCAAAATCTGCTTCAGCACCCTCAAACCCTCAAAATCACCCCAAAACCCTCCAAAATCACCCCAAAATGCTCCAAAATCACCCAAAAAACCTGCCAAAAATCTGCTTCTGCACCTCAAACCCCCCAAAATCACCCGAAGGGAGTCATCTCTCCTTTTTCCTACCTCTGGCCTCTCTCCACCTTGCCCTGCCCAAGTGATGGAGGTTAATGAGATAAGGGACCCTTATCTCTGACCTCCCCTCACGCTGCCATTGGGGCGGGTTGCAGCCCTGCCCTGTGCCCTCCTGCGCTGGCACCTCTGATCCTTTCTCAGGGGGTGCCGTGTAGAAAACAGGGGCAGAGATCCCCTAAAACAAAACCCCGAATTTTTGGCCAAAGGGGGACTTTGTGCGCAGCCCCCACGGCCTCACGGGGCCGGGTTGGTGGCACCAGGGGGACAGTGGGGCAGCTGGCCCTGGCTCACGTCACATCTCCATTTTCCAGAGCAGACAGCAGACAATGGGCTCTCCTCCAGAGCAGCGAGGAGCCAGATGGCTTCAAAAGATCCCCTCTGCCTCTGAGGCGGCATATGGAATATTAATTAATAATAGATTAATAGACCTTCCCCCACTTAAAGGTGTCGTCTGTTTGTGTGCCGCAAAACAGTGATGGTGCTCCGGGAGAGTCCTTTGGAGATGTCCTTCAGTGACCTACGAGGGTCATATGGAATATTAGTTAATAACAGATTGTATTAATTAATAATACATGAATAGACCTTCCCCCACTTGAAGGTGTCATCTGTTGGTGCATCTCTTTGGGGATGTCTTTCAGTGGCCCTCGAGGGTCATATGGAATATTAATTAATAATAAATTAATAGATCTTCCCCCATTTGAAGGTGTCATCTGTTTGTGCGCCACAAAACAACGACGGCATCTCTTTGGGGATGTCCTTAGTGACCCTCGAGGGTCATATGGAATATTAATTAATAATAAATTAATAGACCTCCCTCCACTTGAAGGTGTCATATGTTTGTGCACCACAAAACAACAGCGGCACTCGCAGGGTGTCTCTGGAGGTGTCCTTTGGTGACCCTCGAGGGTCATATGGAATATTAATTAATAATAAATTAATAGACCCTTCCCCACTTACAGGCGTCATCTGTTGGTGCACCACAAAACAACGGGGGTGCTCAGGGACCGTCTCTTTGGAGATGACCCCTCGAGGGTCATATGGAATATTAATTAATAATAGATAATTAGACCTTCCCCCACTTGAAGGTGTCACCTGTTGGGGCATCTCTTTGGGGATGTCCTTCAGTTACCCTTGAGGGTCATATGGAATATTAATTAATAATAAATCAATAGACCTTCCCCCACTTACAGGCATCATCTGTTGGTGCACCACAAAACAATGGGAGTGTGTCTTTGAAGAGGTCCTTCTATTACCCCGAGGGCTATATGGAATATTAATTTAATAATAAATTAATAGATCTTCCCCCATTTAAAGGCGTCATCTGTTGGTGCACCACAAAACAATGGGAGTGTGTCTTTGAAGAGGTCCTCCTATGACCCCGAGGGTTATATGGAATATTAATTAATAATAGATTAATAGACCCTTCCCCACTTACAGGCGTCATCTGTTGGTGCACCACAAAACAACGGTGGCATCACTTTGGGGATGCCCTTAGTGACCCTCGAGGGGATCTCAGCTCCATCCCATGCAGATCTGCTGGAACCCGGGGCACAGGGAATGTTTCTCTGCCTGTCCTGAGGTGTCCTGATCCTCAGGAGAACGCTGCTGTTAACCTTCATCCATGAAGAAAGCTTCCAAGCCTTTGGGATGGATTGGAATCTACGAGTGTGTGAAATAGATTGTGGTGGAGTTTAGCACAGGGTGAAAAACTTGGGGTTTTGGGTTTTTAGCGTGGAGGTGGGCAGGAGACAAGGTGGAGGATTTTGGGCATTGTCTGATCTCCTTCCTGCTCTTCATCTGCTCCATTTCCTGCAGTGTTGGGGGCACAGGGTGATTAATTAGAAAGAACCACAACGCAGATGCTGCGTGGACGGAAAAATAATTAGCTATTGGTAGAAAGGTAGAAATAAAGTACAGTCCAGGAGCTAATGGGACAAAACAGCTTTAAAAGACCTTGAACCCGTGTGTCTGGTGACTCCTGGTGCCTTCTCTTTGCTCAGTCTGAGATGTAGGCAGCATGCAGAACTTCTGATAAGAGAAAAATAAACATCAACCTGAAGAGCGAAACCCCAAGAGCCCCGTGCGTCGCTCATTCCTCACACAGAGCTTTTTAAGAGTCTCCCACCCACGAGGGAGGTTTTGGCGGAGAAGGGACAGGGGAGGGACCCCCAGCAAGCTGTGGCCACTTGGCAATTCCAGAGAGGGGAGAGTGGGACTCCCAGCCCAGGGCAGGATTCCTATGAGGAGCGCAGCAGGGATGTGTGGAACGCCCAAAAGCAGCATCTGAACCTGTTGGTTTTTTTTTGTTTCCATTTAATGGCATTTTTGCCCCCTCTGGGGCTCCTGATCCGTGGTTCTGTCACTGCTCTGTGGTGGGAGCATCTCCCTCACGCTCCTCTCCCCTGGGATCTCACCTCCTCGCCACGAGCCAGGATAAGCAGCTTTAATTCAGTGTCAGCCTCATCTAGGGAATTAAGCTGGGCCCAGAAAAATCCTATTACTCTTGTGAGGGAAGGTGAATAAATGTGTATCTTGACTGATGGTGGATTAATCCAGGGATCCACTTAGGGCTGACAGGAGCTGTTGCCTAGCAATGTAATTGAATGTAAGGCTGAGCGTGCTGAAAAAAGGGTCAATTGCTAAATAAGCCCCCAGAACCTCATTTTCAGCCTTTTATTCCCCTTCTCCTCAAGCTTTATGTTTTCCAAATATGAAACCAGTAACTCCCAGCAAGGAGATTATGGGATGAAGCAGTGGGGGCTCGTGGTTTGGGCCAGCTCTGGCTCAGCTCTCGGGGTCTGAGGCAGATCTGACGTGGAAGGAGAATGAGCAGAGGGAGAGGAGAGCTTGCCAAGGTGCAGAGAGGAGCAGGATTTGATTCCAGGCAGGGTCAGGCACCAGAACCTGCCAGACCTGCAGCCAGCCAGGACCTGGCCCAGGTTACTTGGAGACGCTCTTTAATTCCTGCTTTTTCCCAGATTACCCCAAAAATGGCTTCTCTAATTCCTGTTTTTTCCCCCCAGATTACCACAGTGACAACTGCACACATGGCTTCCCTAATTCCTCTTTCTTCCCACATTCCTACAGGGACACTGCACAAATGGCTTCCCTAATTCCTCTTTCTTCCCACATTCCTACAGGGACACTGCACAAATGGCTTCCCTAATTCCTCTTTCTTCCCACATTCCTACAGGGACACTGCACAAATGGCTTCCCTAATTCCTGGGGTTTTTTCCTAAATTTTCAGTGAGACTGCACAAATGGCTTCCCTAATTCCTCTTTCTTCCCACATTCCTACAGGGACACTGCACAAATGGCTTCCCTAATTCCTCTTTCTTCCCACATTCCTACAGGGACACTGCACAAATGGCTTCCCTAATTCCTCTTTCTTCCCACATTCCTACAGGGACACTGCACAAATGGCTTCCCTAATTCCTGCTTTTTATCAAATTCCCACAGTGACACTGCACGAATGGCTTCCCCAATTCCTGGTTTTTTTTCCCCCCCAGATTACCACAGTGACACTGCACGAATGGTTTCCCTAATTCCTGGTTTTTTTTTCCCAAATTCCCACAGCGATGCTGCACAAATGTTTTCCCTAATTCCTGGTTTTTTTCCCCCAAAATTCCCACACTGACACTGCACAAATGGCTTGCCTAATTCCTCCTTTTTCCCAGATTACCATGCTGACACTGCACAAATGGCTTCCCTAATTCCTCTTTTTTCCCCTATTCCTACAGTGACACTGCACAAATAGCTTCCCTAATTCCTGTATTTCCCCCCCAAATTCCCACAGTGACACTGCACAAATGGTTTCCCTAATTTCTGTTTTTTTCCCCCCAAATTCCTGCACTGACACTGCACAAATGGCTTCCTTAATTCCTCCTTTTTCCCAGATTACCATGCTGCACTGCACAAATGGCTTCCCTAATTCCTCTTTTTTCCCCATATTCCTACAGTGACACTGCACAAATGGCTTCCCTAATTCCTGTATTTTCCCACCAAATTCCCACAGTGACACTGCACAAATGGTTTCCCTAATTTCTGGTTTTTTTCCCCCCAAATTCCCACAGTGACACTGCACAAATGGTTTCCCTAATTTCTGGTTTTTTTCCCCCCAAATTCCCACAGTGACACTGCACAAACGGCTTCCAGGCTACTGAGTCATTGCCCTGGGGAGGAGCAATAATTCCTTTTTCTGGGCAGGACGGAGCTGTGCTGCTGAATGTCAAGTGTTCTGCTCGCCAGCTGGAGAGATGAGGCGCAGAAATTCGGTTTGGAGCCCTCCCTCCATCCTGGGCTGGGCTCAGCCCTGTGCCTCAGCACGTTCATCGCTTTTGGGGGTGGGCTGAGGCCGTTCCACAGCGTTTGGTGTGGCAAATGTGGCAGGCAGAGCTCCTGAGACAGCTGAGGGAGGTTTTTGTGTTTGGGTACACAGACAGAGCTCCTGAGATCCATTGAGGGAGATTTTTGTGTTTGGGAATGCAGACAGAGCTCCTGAGATCAGCTGAGGGAGGTTTTTTTGTGCTTGGGAATGCAGACAGAGCTCCTGAGATCCATTGAGGGATGTTTTTGTGTTTGGGAATGGAGAGAGAGCTCCTGAGATCAGCTGAGGGAGGTTTTTGTGTTTGGGAGCACAGACAGAACTCCTGAGATCAGCTGAGGGAGGTTTTTGTGCTTGGGGATGACCTTTCACAATTTTTTGTGTGACAGACAGAACTGAGATCAATTGAGCGAGGTTCTTTGTGCTTGGGAATGCAGAAAGAGCTCCTGAGATCCATTGAGGGAGGTTTTTTGTGTTTGGGAATGGAGAGAGAGCTCCTGAGATCAGCTGAGGGAGGTTTTTGTGCTTGAGGTGTTTCCTCCTTCCCTGAGGATTCGCCCCAAACAGGACAGACACCAGAATGCAGAGGAAAGGCCTTCAGGCCCCTCGTTCCATGGATTTTGGAGAAACAAACCCCTCAGAGCAGGGATTCCTACAGATCCATCCCCTCCTGGCTGCTGCCAGACAGAGCTGTGGTTTGGGATCCTGGCCTGGGGTACAGATGGGAGGGATGGGCCAGAACCACATCCCAAAATTCCCCACATCCCAAAATTTCCCACGTCCCAAAATTCCCCACGTCCCAAAATCCCCCCTTCAGCAGCTCCAGTTCCATGGCAGGAGAGGAAGGGAAGGAACCTGAGTGTCAGGATTTACCACGGGGGGGAAATCCCAGCTTTATTCCATCCTGAGGCTTTAATCCCTTTTATTTCTCCCTGTCCGGGCAT
>VZSU01002144.1:21377-33356 GCA_013398715.1 Nesospiza acunhae
TTCCTGAGATGGAAACCACAGCCCAGGGTTTGATGTCCACAGGATCCCTGCGTGGGCATTCCAGAACCTCTCCCCACCCATTCCCATGGATCTGTATTTACATTGAATGGAAAACGGGTCCAGAAGTGGGGAAAAAAAAAAAAAAAAACAAACAAACAAACAAAAACCAAACCATGAAATCTGTCTAAGCAAACACTCAATTAGTAAAAAAAAAAACCCCAAGGGCTGCAACAAGAGCCATCCCACAGATGTGGCACCAGCCTGCAGCCCTGAGAGGATTTGAGGAAATCTCTCCCTCGTTGTGCAAAGCAGAGAGGAAAAACACGTTAAAATATGAAGGATTTGATGGGTTTTTTTCCCTCTCCTCTGCTGATTGCTGTTGCTTGGAGTTACCTGGGCAGGAAACATCTGCTTTTTCCCCATTAAAGAGCAAAGATTAGCAGGTTTTAGTTAAACCTGGCATTCTGTAGTTATTTACTGGGACTTGAGGAGAGGAAAAAAAAAAAAAAAAAAGAAGAAGTTGGAACCTAATTACAGAGCAGATGCTGAGAGTGGTATTTATTCACCAAAACCACACAGGTCATTCATTAAAATCTCAGTTTTAATTAGCAAACACCTGTTTTGTGTTTGATTTTACACTGATCTGGACTGGCTGCAATTTGCTTTCTTCAGGAGGAGCAGTTCCAGGGTCTGACAGGGACAGGGCTGGTCCCAGCTGCCCCAAACCCCTGGTTTTGGGATTTCACTGAGCCTAGGCCTTTCCAGGAATAAAACTGGGACTTGGCTCAGGTCTAATCCTAGCAAAGGTGAGCAGGACTCAGTGCAGGCCTCGCTTAATCTGAGGATTAAACAAAAGCAAACAAAACCCCTGCTGGAGCCCAAGCAGCATCTTCTTCTTGGGCCTTGCAATCCCAAGTCCTTGAGAAGTGCATTTAACACAGCACTGAGCACTGAAAATGCCTTTTGATGACAATGCTGAGCTGAGCTGTGTTTTTGTGGATGCAAATTAGCCCCGATAATGAATTCCTCTTTGAAATGGATGGATTTGAAGCTGGTGTTCTCTATCACAACCACACGTTGCTCATTGTCCTCAAAGCACTTGATTTTCAAAAACATTCTGGCACCCACACAATCGCTGTTCTGGAATTTTTCAAAGCCCCTGAATCAATACCTGCCTCGTCCTTTAAATAAGGATGAAATAATTCTTTAATTCAGAGAATGATGAGGCAATAAACCAATTACAGTAATTAAAGCATTGCTGTAATAAGGGTCACCCAGACAGGCGAGTGATACAAGCGATACCTGTGATTATAAAATTATTGTCATTCAGAAGATGTTTTCTCCTGAAAACATTCCCCGTCCTGAATTCCTGCCACTTTTCGCAGCCAGCTGCCCTCCCCACTGCAAAAAGGGGGGGGGGGAAATTTCCCTGGGGAAGGTGGAAATGAAGGAATCCACAAATTCAATTTTACTGTGTCACCCTGGGTGGGCTGAACGCTGTCAATTCATCCAGGCCCTGCCTGTCCTGCAGGGGAAGGGTGTGAGGGATGCTCAGGGTGGAAAATCCTGCAGGAGATTTGGGGCAGCTCCAGCCCGGCTGCTGCAGGGCATGGGGACACAGAATTCGGGGATCTGGAACCTGGGGGGGGCCCTAAACGACACCCTGGGGTTATGAGTCTCCTCACAATGAATAGCTGGGTTTCTAGAGGCAGCCTTTGAGCTTTAGCAGCCCTCAGTGGGTGTGTGAACGGGCCACAAACAGATCTGAGAGTGATGGCTGAGAGCCCGCGCTGCTCCTCACTCAGCTCCTGCTGCTCCATCCATCCCCCCTGAGAGGAGGCACAGAGCCAGAAGCACAAACCCAGAGCCACAAACACAAAATCACACACCCAGAGCCACAAACACAGAGGCACAAACCCAGAGCCACAAACACAAAATCACACACCCAGAGCCACAAACACAGAGGCACAAACCCAGAGCCACAAACACAAAATCACACACCCAGAGCCACAAACACAGAGGCACAAACCCAGAGCCACAAACACAAAATCACACACCCAGAGCCACAAACACAGAGGCACAAACCCAGAGCCACAAACACAAAATCACACACCCAGAGCCACAAACACAGAGGCACAAACCCAGAGCCACAAACACAAAATCACACACCCAGAGCCACAAACACAGAGCCACAAACACAGAGCCGCACACCCAGAGCCACAAGCACAAAGTCACAAACAAAAAATCACAAACCCAGAGCCACAAACACAAAATCACAAACCCAGAGCCACAAACACAGAGCCACCAACTTGTTGCCACATTTCTCTTCACAGAGAAAAGCAAGGCACAACTTCCCAAGAATATTTCTGGGTCTCACATTCTCTGAACATCAGAGAAAGGAAAAAAAACCAGTTCTTATCTCATTTACTGCTCCTGTGTTCGTTCACGAGTGGAAGATTGTTTACCTGAAGGGAATTGATCATTGGATTCTGGTGGGAGAGTTTTGATTCACTGATCCATTGGATCCAGGTGTGTGTGACTTGGGACTGTTGGGAGAGTCACAAGATTCTGTGCAGTTTGTGGGAATCCATAAAATCAGAGGGTTTTGGGAAAGCTGCAAAAGCAGTTGAGTGCTTGGCAGATTCAGTTTAGATGTAATGTCATATAGTGTAATATAGTATAGAAGAATATACTATAATAAAGTAATTAATTAGCCTTCTGATATCAATGGAGTCCTCCTCATCACTCCTCCCTTCATTGGGATATTCCCTGCAAATACTGCACAAACCCAGAGGCACAAACACAAAGTCACAAACCCAGAGAGGCTTTTCCCAGCCCTGAGCCCGTGCTTGGTCTGGAAACCACGGCAGGAGAATGGAATTTGGAGCTTCAGGAGCAGCCCCGCAGCCCAAACACCCCCGAGGCAGCCTGGGGATGGGATTTAGCAGAGTTTGTCCCCACAGGATCCTCTGCTGGCTCTCAGCATCCCAAACTGCAGAGCTGCACTGCTCCAGGGACTCTCTCCGTGGTCAGGAGGAAGAAAGAGCTCAGGGTTACCCAGAGTAATTGGAACTGCACGACCCCAGAGCTCCTCAGCAGAGAATCACAAAAGGCTCAGGCTGCTCCCTGCAAATCCTCCCAGAGCTGCTCCAGGAATTCAGAGATTCTGCTCAAACAGCCCCAGCACAGAGCCCTGCCTCGCTTTTCATCCTCTCATCCCCCTGTGCCTTCCAAACGAGACAAAATGGTATTAAAAGCTGCCCCAGCAGAAGCTCCTCAGGTGAGTGTTACCCCAGCAATGCTCTCCTCAACAGCCCTGGCACCTCAGATCACTCGGGGTCACAGCAATTCCTCTCCCCACAATCAAACAGCCTCAGAAAGACCTGAACTCCTCCAAACCAGGTCTGCTTCTAATCAGCTTTAATATCAGAGCAGCAGCAGCAACCTCCCTGCCTGCTCAGGCCACAGATGACAGGTTTATTATCCTTTCTTTTGAAACTGAGAAATTGGTTCAGACTTTGGGATGGCTTTTAGATACCACCAAGAGGAAAAAAAAAAAAAAAACAACCCAAACAAACAAACAAGGAAAAAAAAGCCAAAAAGAGAGAGAAAAAAAAAAGGAGAATAAGAAGGGAAAGAATAAAGGAAGTGGATATCTTGTGAGATTTTTAAAGCTTTGTAGAAAATGCAGACAGACAGACCAGTTGTGCTGCTGTCATCTTGCTTCCACCGAACTTTGGGCAACTTCAAAAGGAAAAGTTTGG
The DNA here is from genome assembly GCA_013398715.1 of Nesospiza acunhae. NCBI lineage: Eukaryota > Metazoa > Chordata > Aves > Passeriformes > Thraupidae > Nesospiza > Nesospiza acunhae. The sequence goes on from VZSU01002144.1 coordinate 25,142, forward strand.
GGGTTTTAACCCTCTCTGTGCCTGGTGGGTAGATCTGTCACGCAGGTGATCTCCCTTTGCAAAGGGAGAAATAGATCCTGTCGATCAGGGGTGGTTTGTTGCATAATTCAGGCTTATGTTGGATTTATTCCTAAATATTTAACCATCATTTGGTGTTCAGGTAAGGGGAATTAACAGGCCAGTGGTGAAAAAACCCTTAAAAAACACCTTAAAGCAGTGACAATGTTCCTAAATTAACTCTCAGCGTGACATTAGTCCCACTAAAGACAGCAGGATTATTCCAGGGCTGATTTTCTCAGCTGATGAACTGTTTAATTGGACTGAACCCACTGGATAAACATCTACACTGGGAGAGCACAAAGGAAGACAAACGAGATGGGGAAGGAGGTTCCTTTCAGCAGAATTTGGATGCTCAGGAATTATTCCTCCTCCTCCATAAACAACGGGCAGTCAAAGTCATGGCAATTAAAAAATTGGCACTTTGGCGCTGGTAGGGAGGAACATGATTGCCCTGAGAGGCACAAAACCACATTTTGTAGACAAAGCAGCCCCTTTGTGTTTCTCCAGGAGTCACTTCAACCTCCTGACACCCACGTGGAGGGGAGGAAGAGGGAAATGGAAGGGGAGGAAGAGGGAATGGCATGGGAAGAGACAGCAGAGGGAAAACCAGAGGGGAGGAAGCAGCAACTCCTGACAAAAAGCAAATATTTACCCAGCAAGGCTCTGCAGTAATCTGCTCTTTGATATCACAAAGGAGAGCTCCAAAACCCCAGCGCTGTTTAATCAACATGTTTGAGCACAAGCAGGGAACATTCCTGCACAAACCTGAGAGAAGCAAGCCAAGTTTATGGACATAACCCTAATTAATTTGGTGTGTTTGGATTGCCGGTGTCCCCGCTGAGCAGCTGCAGCTGTGCTGTGACAGGAGCCAGCCGTGCCCAGCTCCGGGTGCGCTCCACTCTGCAAATATTTGAGGCTCCTGCGTGGGCAGGTTGACACAGCAATGCAATCAATTAAACAAACAAGCTACGAGGGACGATTGACTGCGAGCGCGGCCGGCCTGGGGAGGGAATTGTTGGGGAGGATGGAACAGGAAAGCCTCATAAATATGATTGCCTGGCAAAAGATTTTGAGAATGTGGAACTATAAGCAATATTGAAATGAAAGCAAGCTTTGAGATACCTCAGTTACTGAACATCTGGAAAACAATGGTGTGGCTGGCTGAAGGTGATCCCCTTTTGATGGAACAACACCCTCTGCCTGCAGACAGCTCCAAGGGTCAGAGCAGAGCCTACAGCTTGGCAGAAGGGTCCCAAAGAGGAGTTTCTAGAGTTTAAAATGTAATACAGTGTGGTAATGTAATGATTCTTACGGGCTGTATGTAAATGCTGTAGGATTTGTGTATCTTGTACTAGATTGGTTAGTGAGAATCAGAATATTCAACACAGAAGAAGATTTATTGTAATGGAATGGGAACCTCGCTCTCTCATCCTCTTTACCATGCTCTTGCCTTCTCTCTCTTTACCACTGTCTTCACCTCTTTTTTTCTCTCTCGGGCCTGCTCTGAGCTGTGCCTGGCAGCTCCCAGCAGGGCCCTGCACCCAGGCCCTTTGCAATAGCCCCAAGTTCCATGACCAGAAGAAGATTTATTGTATTGTAACAGGAACCTTGTCCTGTGTTTTCTCTTTTACTCTCCCATTCTCTCTTTACCAGGCTCTTGCCTTCTCTCCCTCTCTCTCCCTCTCTCGGGCCTGCTCTGAGCTGTGGCTGGCAGCTCCCAGCAGGGCCCTGCACTTTGCCCTTTGCAATAAACCCCAAGTTCCACCACCTGGCTGCAGAGATCTCTCATCTCTGTCCATCGTGACCATCCTACCCCCCATCACTCCTACAGGGAATGGGAACAAAAATGGGAATTTTGTTCAGTTTTTTCTGCACCGAGGAATCCACGGTTCTGCTCCTCTCCAGGACAAAATCTGAGGTCCTGATTTATTCATGGCAAAGTGCAGCACGCATAACAAATGGTGGGGAAATTAAAGGATGTGCTGCTTTGGAAACGGCTCCAGCAGCCCCAGGAGCTGGTGGGGCCAGCTGGAGATGAGCTGAGGCGAGGATGTGCCAAAATCTCCTTGTGTTCCTGGAGCAACATCCACACCAAGCGTTTTTCACTCCAAAATATCCACCGGCATCCAGGTTGTGCTGGCCCAGGCTGCTCCCTGAATTGATGGCAGTGATGGAAGCTCAGGGCTGGCCACTCGTTTTTGAGGCAGGGCAGTGTGGTGTTTGTGAGGTCCCCAGGATGAAGGAGGAATTGAGAATCCGATTCCACGTTCTCAGAAGGCTATTATATTATATCATATTATATTATATTATATTATATCATATCATATTATATTATATTATATTATATTATAGTATATTATAGTATATTATGCTATCCTAAAACTATACTAAAGAATACAGAAAGGATACAGACAGAAGGCTAAAAAGATACTAAATGAATCTTGTGACTCTCTCCAGAGTCTGACACAGCTTGAGAGCGATTGGTCATTAAGTAAAAACAATTCACATGAATCCAATGAAACAATGACCAGTTGGTAATCAATCTCCAACCACATTCCAAAGCAGCAAAACACAGGAGAAGCAAATGAGATAATTGTGGTTTTCATTTTTCTCTGAGGCTTCTCAGCTTCCCAGGAGCAAATCCCAGGCGAAAGAGAATTTTCAGAAAATGTGACGGTGACAGTGCAGAGCCCTGGGGCTGATCTGGGATCCCAGAGATTCCCAGGCTCAGAGGTTTGTTGGGAATGAAAAGGGACAGCTGGGAGAGTGGGGGGATGGAAGAGATGCAGAGACACCTCTGAGTGTGGGGGAAGGACAGAGGAATGGACATCAGTGAGGGAAGGATGGACATTTGTGAGGGTAGGATGGACATTACTGAAGGAAAGATGGACATTTGTGAGGGAAGGATGGCCAGGGATGGGGAAAGGATGGTCAGGGGTGGGGAAAGGAGGGAAGGATGGCCACTGCTGAGGGAAGGATGGACATTAGTGAGTGAAAGATGGACATTACTGAGGGGAAGAGCAGTGAGGGAGGGATGGACACCGGTGAGGGAAGGATGGACATTTCTCAGGGAAGGATGAACATTTGTGAGGGAAGGATGGTGAGGAGTGGGGAAAAGATGGCCAGGGATGGGTGAAGAATGAAGGGACGGACATTTGTGAGGGAAGGACGGACACTTCTAAGGGAAGGATGGCCAGGGATGGGGAAAGGATGGTCAGGGATGGGGAAAGGAGGGAAGGATGGCCACTGAGGGAAGGATGGACATTTCTGAGGGAAGGATGGATATTACTGAGGGGAAGATGGATATCAGTGAGGGAGGGAGGGACACTGGTGAGGGAAGGATGGCCAGGGATGGGTGAACAACAAAGGGATGGACATTTGTGAGGGAAGGATGGACACGGCTGAGGGAAAGATGGTCACTACTGAGGGAAGGGTGGCCAGGGATGGGGAAAGGATGGCCAGGGATGGGTGAAGAATGAAGGGATGGTAACTTCTGAGGGAAGGAATGACATTTGTGAAGGAAGGATGGTCAGGGGTGGGGAAAGGATGGAGTGATGGTCATTTCTGAGGGAAGGATGGCCACTGCAGTGTCCCTGGCTCCAGCACTGGCTGCTGCAGGGAGCACAAGCCCTGGCAGCCCTGGGGATGAAGAGCCAACTGTCTGCAGTGGAGAAGCAGCTGGAGCTGCTCTCCCTGGCAGCAGCAGCAGCAGCAGCAGCTGACCTGGCCTGAGAGATGCCAGGAATTGAAACCCAGCGTGTGCAGGGTTTGCTGGCTGGGCTCCCTCCTGGAACAGCTGCTGGAGGAACCCTGCCAGCAGGAACGGGATATTTCTGTGGGTCTGGGCTCCTGCTCTGCCAGCACGGCCTTTATTCCACCAGAGAAGGGAGAAATCCTCAGAAGAGAACTGAAGTCACACTGGTTCTTGGATAAACCTCTCCCATTTTGATAAAAATCCGCTCAAGTCATGGAAAAATCCCACAGAACCCAAACTCGCCTGAGCAGGTTCCCAGGGTGGGGCTCAAACCAAGGTGATGCTGCTGTGCTGAAACCTCCTGGCTCTCTGTCACAAGGGTAAAATACCCCTGATAATTCATCCTGGAGAAAGGATTTTTCCTGTGTGGAGGCTGGAAAAAACAAAGCTCTCAGCTCAGCCATCACCTTGGCCCTGCTGGAGTTTGGTGAATCAGGGGATGGGTGAGAGGCAGATCCCAGATTTCCTTTTGGGAGCAGATCAGTGCCTGGCTCAGCCCCTGCTCTCACCCCTGCAGATAAGAGCTGACACTCCCCAGCCTGCTGCAGAATTAATAACTTGGGTCATTTCAGCCCTGAACACACAAGAATATCATCAAATCCCATCATGGGCATTGATGCTCCAGGACAAGGACTTGGGGCCTCAATGCCCATCCAGGTTTTAACCTGGCTTTTTGGGATTGCTGAGGTTTGCAGCATCCCTTAGGGCTAAAACAGCTGAAAAGTGGAGCCAGTGCAAACCCCTAAAACTCCATTTTCCATTTAAGTTCCAGCTAAGAACCACAAGCACTGTGGACAGTACAGATATTAAGCATCAGCATTTTATATCCAGTTCTTATCATTTGTGATTTCGTGGGTAATTCCAAAGGATTTAAGTTGTTTTTAAAGGGTGTTATGAAGTTTTAACATATTAAATATCTCTGTGTGTGGTGTAGAGAATTTTATGGAGTGAAATTGAGGCCTGTCCCAGGATCCATGGGATGAAAATGATCCATTTCCAACCCCGCAGCAGTCAGAGCCTCACAGACAGGAGCTGCTGTGTCCTTATGGCCAGGCAGAGCTTCCCAGGCTACTTTTCCATGGTTTTTTCATGGATCTGGTTTAAAAAGTTCCAACCCAGGGATGAAACCTCCCAGCTCTGACACCAGGAAATTGAGTCTTTGGACACCTGCCTGAACAAAGGCTGTTTGCTCTGGTTAAAGGCCCATAAAGAGAAGAATTTGGGCATTTCAGAGCTCTCTTTTTTAAAATTTGCCAGTTCAGAGGAGCCCAGCAAGCTCCAGGAATTTGGGAAAGCTTGGACTCATCAGCATCCAGGGCCTGCAAGAACCGTGTCAGGTTTCCCTCAGTGTATGCCAGGCAGGCAGGAAATATTCATCACCTCCCATCCTGTTTTGTCACCCTTTTTGTTCCGTGTAGCTGCATTTATGTGAAGTGTGCAGCGGGGATGTTTGTGTTTGTATTTACATGACTGTTATTAGAGAAAGAGCTGCCACTTTGACACTGCATTTATGCGGGAGCCATCTCCCACTTTCCAATGCAGAATTGGCTGGGGTTTTTTTATTTTTTTTTCCCCCATTTTCTTTTCATCCTGGCTGAGGATGTGTCCTACTTTCTTGTTTAGAAGATGATATGCTTGCATTATGCATTCTAAATATAGGTTTTTATTTTTTCTTTTCTTGTGCAAAGCAGGTTGACGTGGTCGTCAAAAGAAATGAATTCAGAGTTCCTCTCCTGCCCCAGGGGAGCTGTGCTGGGAGAATTTTATTCCAAGGAAGGGCTAAAACACGAAGCTGCTGATGTGTTCCAGGACAATTTACTGCGTGTTGGATTTTTATATATATATATATTTTTTTTTTTACCTGTTTTTATCACAGTTTGGGACTGGCAGGGCCTGAGGAAGAGGAGAGGGAGCAGAAAAACTCACATGGACCAAGGGTCCACTCAAAATGCCCTTCCCAAAAACTCATCACAACCTCAGTCCAGAGAGAACCAGGCAGGGATTGTGGGGATCCAAGGAGGAATTGAGGGGATCCAGGGAGGGATTGAGGGATCCAGGGAGGGATTGAGGGGATCCAGGGAAGGACTGGGGGATCCAGGGAGGGATTGAGGGGATCCAGAGAGGGATTAAGGGGATCCAGGGAAGGATTGAGGGATCCAGGCAGGGATTGAGGGGATGCAGGGAAGGATTATGGGGATCCAGGCCGGGATTGAGGGGATCCAGGGAAGGATTGAGGGATCCAGGCAGGGATTGAGGGGATGCAGGGAAGGATTATGGGGATCCAGGCCGGGATTGAGGGGATCCAGGGAAGGATTGAGGGATCCAGGCAGGGATTGAGGGGATGCAGGGAAGGATTATGGGGATCCAGGCCGGGATTGAGGGGATCCAGGGAAGGATTGAGGGATCCAGGCAGGGATTGAGGGGATGCAGGGAAGGATTATGGGGATCCAGGCAGGGATTGAGGGGATCCAGGGAGAGATTGGGGGGTCCAGGGAGAGACTGGGGGATTCAGGGAGAGATTGGGAGATCCAGGGAGGGATTGAGGGGATCCAGGGAAGGATTGAGGGGATCCAGGAAGGGATTGAGGGGATCCAGGCAGGGATTGAGCGGATCTAGGAAGGGATTGAGGGGATAGAGGCAGGGATTAAGGGAATACTTCAACCCAGCCCTGTGCCCATCCTGCTCTCCCAAATGTGCGAATTTCCCCCCATTTCAGGGTGAAATTTCAGGAATTTCAGGGCTTTCTCAGCCCTGACTGCACCAAACCCCCACCTCTGACCCCTCCTGGCTGAGGTTTGAACAAAATTCCTCCTTATTTCCAGCACTCATCCAAAAGGGGAGGACAGGGAGTCGCTGGCCTGGGAATTTTGGGAGCAGAGCCTGAAGGTGACTCTCAATATCCTGATGGTATTAAATTATTGGTTTATTTGGAAAAAGAGAAGAGGGCAAAGCACCCAAACACCACAGAATGAAGGACCCGCAGCAGGGTGCTCCACTGAACATAAAGCACCTCTTTTTAAAGGAAGAACACTCCAGAACCTCCCAGCCCAGGGAGGAAGGAGCAGCTCTGTGGGCACTCTCTGCCTCCAAAATCCAGGAATTTCCCATCTCCATCCCCCTAAAACCTGGCAAACATCACGGGCAGAGTTAAAGGGAATTAACTAACAGGAAAACCCCATATCATTTGAGGAGTCTGGCTACTTCTCACCCAAATCTTTGCTTTTTTGGGGTTGTTCCTGTTTAAAATTCCAGAGCCGAATCCCTCTGTGGTCCAGCACCGGGGGATTGCCAGCAGGGACAGGGAAGCAAACACTCCCTTTTCAGCTCCCCCTGCAATTCCTCCTCCATCAGGTGCAGCTCTGCTCAGCAGCCAGGACGTGGGGATTGTTCCAGCCCTGTCCTTGTGACATTTCATTAAGCTGCTCGTTTAAAGCTTATCATTAGAGGGACTGGAAGAACTTAATTGCATCCTATTTTCCCTGCCTGGAGATGCATTGGAGGAGTCAGTTTGCATTTTGATTTTTTTTTTCTTTCTTTCGTTATTTCAAGGTCTTGGTGCTGCGAAGAATTTTAAGTTGCTCCATCTGCTCGGCTCCCTCCTCACCTGGGGCTGGCAGAACCCCTGCTATTAGAGCTGTCAATATTCCTCTTCTTCCCTACTTCCTAAACTCGAGGAGGAATGGAGATCACAGCCAGGAGTTTACCTGGGAAAGGCCTTTGCATAAGTGGGAAAAGGAATAAAAAGCCACAAAACCACACAAAATAGAGAATGTTTCTCTTTGCTGCAAGCAAAATCTGTTGTCCTCTCCTTTAAGATACCCCAAACAAAAACTCCCAACGCTTCTTTACCCCGCACAGGGGGGAAAAAAAATTCCAGCTTGAACAGCACCAAACCAAAAAAAGGGTCACAACTTGAGGCAGGACAGCCTGACCTGAGTGTCCCCTGCAGGCTGGGCACAAAAATCCCCCTGTGTTGCCCTGGAGGAGCCCCTGCCCCGCTGCCTTTCATTGCGCTGAGATGTAAAATGCTCTCTCTGTAGCAGCCACTGGGGAGGGTTCCAGAGAGCTGCTCCTCCAGAAGGTGAACTGGCGCCCCGGGCTAGGTGGGATTACAAAAGCAAAGGGCACGGAGGGTTGGTCTGTGCAGGGAAAGGACAGAGAGAGTTGGTCTGTGCAGGGAAAGGATTCAGAGAGAGTTGGTCTGTGCAGGGAAAGGATTCAGAGAGTTGTTCTGTGCAGGGAAAGGATTCAGGGAGTTTTCTGTGCAAAAGAAGGGCAGAGAGAGTTGTTCTGTGCATGGGGAAGGATTCAGAGAGTTGTTCTGTGCAGGGAAAGGACAGAGAGATTTGGTCTGTGCAGGGAAAGGACAGAGAGATTGGGTCTGTGCAGGGAAAGGACAGA
>VZSU01002145.1:3221-13376 GCA_013398715.1 Nesospiza acunhae
AAACAGGCCACGCCCTCTCCATTGGCGGCAATGCGGCCCTAGGGTGACAGGCACGCCCACATAAGGTCATGGCCACGCCCACAGGTGGCTACAGGCATGCAAATAAGGTCATGGCCACGCCCCTATCCCGTATTATGCAAATCAGTTCAATGGCAAAGCCACCAGCAGACCGCACACCCGAATAAGGTAAATGGCCACGCCCCCAGCTGGATCCCAGCATCCAAATAAGGTCACTGGCCACGCCCCCAACAGAATACCCACACATTAATTAGTTCAACGGCCACGCCCCCAGCTGGATAAGGCACCCAAAGAAGGTCATGGCCACGCCCCCAGCAGGTAGCACGCGTCCAAATTAGGTAAAAGCCACGCCCCTTTGTGGCACCCCAGGCCTGTGACCACGCCCACTTTTACCTGCAGGCCCCACCCTCTCTTTGCCAGCCACCTGGCCGGCCCCGCCCCCTCATTAAGCGCTAATTAACCCTCCAATTTTAATGGCCCCGCCCCTTTGCAATGGCCCCGTCCCCTCACCATCCACCTCCTCCAGCTCCGCCCCCTCCAGGTCCAGCTCCGCCTCCAGCTCCGCCTCCAGCGGCGCCTCCATCGCCGCCACCTGCGGCAAAACCGCCTCAGTGACCGCCGCGCCCCCTCCGCCGCCGCTCCCAAAATTGTCCCAAACCACGCTAAAACCGTCTCAAATCCCTTAAAAATTGTCCCGAATCCCCTAAAACTGTCCCCAAAGTGTCCCCAGTGCTCTCCAGGTGGCCCCAACCCTCAACATCGTCTGAAACCCTTCTGGAATTTTCCTCAACTCCCCCAAAAACCATCCCGGGGCTGTCCCCGCGCAGATGTCCCCAATGTCCCCTCAGTCGCTGGTGATCCCCGAGGTGCCCAATGTCCTCAATGTCCCCCTGTTCTCTCAGTCCCCGATGTCCCCGCTGTCCTCAGTGTCCCCGGATGTCCCCAATGTCCCCTCAGTCCCCGCTGTCCTCAATGTCCCTGATAATGTCCTGCTGACCCCGCAGTCCCTGCTGTCCCCGTGCTGTCCCCTCAGTCTCTGGTGATCCCCGAGAAGTTCCCAATGTCCCCACTGTCCCCAGTGTCCCCTCACTGTCCCCTCTGTCCGCCCTCAGTCTCTGGTGATCCCCGAGAAGTTCCAGCACATTCTGCGGGTGCTCAACACCAACATCGACGGGCGCCGCAAGATCGCCTTCGCCATCACCGCCATCAAGGTGACACTGCGGGGACATTGGGGACACTGCCATGGGTGGGGACACTGTAGGGACACTGCCAGGGATGGCCTTCGCCATCACCGCCATCAAGGTGACACTGCGGGGACATTGGGGACACTGCCATGGGTGGGGACACCTGGGGACACTGCAGGGGCACTGCCAGGCATCGCCTTCACCATCACTGCCATCAGGGTGGGGACACTGTGGGGATGTTGGGGACACTGCCATGGGTGAGGACACTGCAGGGACACAGCCAGGGACACCACAGGCATGGGGACACCATGGGGACACTGCCATGGGTGGGGACACTGCCAGGGATGGCCTTTGCCATCACCGCCATCAAGGTGGGGACGTTGGGGACACTGGGGACACTGCCATGGGTGGGGACACTGCAGGGACACAGCCAGGGATGGCCTTTGCCATCACCGCCATCAAGGTGACACTGCAGGGACATTGGGGACACTGCCAGGGGGGTGGGGACACTGCCAGGGATCGCCTTTGCCATCAAGGTGGGGACACTGGGGACGTTGGGGACACTGGGGACACTGCCATGGGTGGGGACACTGTGGGGACACTGCCAGGGATGGCCTTTGCCATCACTGCCATCAAGGTGGGGACGCTGGGGACATTGGGGACACTGCCAGGTGGGTGGGGACACTGCAGGGACACTGCCAGGGAGATGGGGACACCTGGGGACACTGCCAGGGAGGCTGGGGACAATTGAGGGACAATTGAGGGAACCTTGAGGACACTGCCAGGGGGGTTGGGGACACCTGGTGGGGATCGGAGCACCTTGGGGACAGTCTGAGGGGTTTGGGGACGCCTGGAGGGAGCTGGGGACTCTTTGAGGGGTTTGGGGACACTGTGGTGGCCTCGTGGAGCTGCCACCCCGTTGTGACCCCGTTGTGACCCGTTTGTCACCCGTTTGTCACCCGTTTGTCACCCGTTTGTCCCGCAGGGCGTGGGGCGGCGCTACGCACACGTGGTGCTGCGCAAGGCCGACATCGACCTGACCAAACGCGCCGGGGAGCTCACTGAGGACGAGGTGGCACCTGGGGACATCCTGGGGACACCTTGGGGACACCTTGGGGACATCCTGGGGACACCTTGGGGACAATTCCTGGGGTTTGGGATGGTCTGAGGGGGATTTGGGGTGGATTTGGGGACAATTCCAGGGGATTTAGGGCCGACATCGGCTGGACCAAGTGCACCAGGAGCTCATCAAGGACGAGGTGGCACCTGGGGACACCTTGGGGACATCCTGGGGACACCTTGGGGACATCCTGGGGACACCTTGGGGACATCCTGGGGACACCTTGGGGACCCTTTGTGGGGGTTTGGGGCGGTTTTGGGGCAGTTTGGGGTCAATTCCAGGAGGTTTGGGGCTGACATTGACCTGACCAAATGTGCCAGGAGCTCACCGAGGACGAGGTGGCACCTGGGGGCACCTTGGGGACACCCTGGGGACACCTTGGCAATACCTGGGGACATTTTAGGGACATTTCCAGGGGTTTTGGAGTGGCCTGAGGGGGATTTGGGGACAATTCCAGGGGCTTTGGGGCTGACATTGACCTGACCAAACACGCCAGGAGCTCACCAAGGATGAGGTGGCACCTGGGGACACCTTGGGGACACCTTGGGGACATCCTGGGGACACCTTGGGGACATCCTGGGGACACTTTGGGGACATTCTGGGGATACTTTGGGGACAATTCCAGGGGGTTTGGGGCTGACATCGACCTGACCAAATGTGCCAGGAGCTCACTGAGGACGAGATGGCACTTTGGGGACATCCTGGGGACACCTTGGGGACATCCTGGGGACACCTTGGGGACACCTTGGGGACCCTTTGTGGGGGTTTGGGGCGGTTTTGGGGCAGTTTGGGGACAATTCCAGGGGGTTTGGGGCTGACATTGACCTGACCAAATGTGCCAGGAGCTCACCGAGGACGAGGTGGCACCTGGGGACACCTTGGGGACATCCTGGGGACACCTTGGGGACAGTTCATGGGGGTTTGGGGTGGTTTGAGGTGATTTTGGGGAGTTTTAGTGCAATATCGGCTTTTTGGGGGCTGATTTGGGTGCAGTTTTTTGGGGTTTTCACCCCAGTTTTGGTTTTTCTGTCCCCCTGGGGTTGGGGACACTTGGGGACATTTTTGGTGGCCTTGGGGACACTTTCAGGACATCCAGGGCTGGGTTTTGGTGATTTTTAGGGACTTTCTGGGGTCGTTTTTAGCGCAATTTCAGCCATTTTTAATGCCATTCAGGTGCGGTTTTTTGGGGTTTTCCCCCCAGTTTTGTGATTTCCTGTCCCCCTGGGGTTGGGGACACTTTGGGGACAGCAGTGACAGCCGTGTCCCCGTGTCCCCAGGTGGAGAGGGTGATCACCATCATGCAGAACCCCCGGCAGTACAAGATCCCCGACTGGTTCCTCAACAGGCAGAAGGACGTCAAGGACGGCAAATACTCCCAGGTGTGTCCCCAAAGTGTCCCCAAAGTGTCCCCTCACCTGCCACAGGTGCCCCCAGCTGCCACAACTCATTTTTTCCTGCTTTTTTCCTGCTTTTTCCCTGATTTTTCCCAATTTCCCCCCCCCCCATTTTTCCCAATTTTCACCTCAATTTTTTTCTCCCATTTCCCCCCCCTTTTTTCCTCCTATTTTTCCCATTTCCTCCTTTTTTTTCCTCCTATTTTTTCTCAATTTCCTCCCCCCATTTTTCCCAATTCCCCCCCATTTTTTCCTCCTATTTTTTCCCAATTTTCACCCCTATTTTTCCTCCCATTTTCCCATTTCCCCCCATTTTTTCCTCCTATTTTTTCCCATTTTTCCCAATTTCTCTTCGCCCATTTCCCCCCCATTTTCCCCAATTTTCCCCCCATTTTTTCCTCCTATTTTTTCCCATTTCCCCCCATTTTTTCCTCCCATTTTTCCCTCCTATTTTTTCCCCATTTCTCCCAATTTATCTCCCCCCATTTCCCCCTCCATTTTTCCCAATTTTCACCCCCATTTTTTCCTCCTATTTTTTCCCACTTTTCCCAATTTTTTCCTCCCATTTTTCCCTCCTATTTTTTCCCCATTTCTCCCAATTTATCTCCCCCCATTTCCCCCTCCATTTTTCCCAATTTTCACCCCCATTTTTTCCTCCTATTTTTTCCCATTTCCCCCCATTTTTTCCTCCCATTTTTCCCTCCTATTTTTTCCCCATTTCTCCCAATTTATCTCCCCCCATTTCCCCCTCCATTTTTCCCAATTTTCACCCCCATTTTTTCCTCCTATTTTTTCCCATTTCCCCCCATTTTTTCCTCCCATTTTTCCCTCCTATTCCCCCCCCCATTTTTCCTCATTTTCCCTCCATTTTTCCGTCCCGTTTCCCCCCAGTTTCCCCCCATTTTTCGCCACCGTTTCTCGTTTTCCCCGGCAGGTCCTGGCCAACGGTTTGGACAACAAACTGCGCGAGGACCTGGAGCGCCTGAAGAAAATTCGCGCCCACCGCGGCCTGCGCCACTTCTGGGGGTAAAAACCGCGATTTCGGCCAAATCCCCAACTGTGGGATTGCCCAGAACCTGCGGCATTTTGGGGCTAAATCCGAATTTTTCTCTTTTTTGTCGCCCTGCAGGCTGAGGGTGAGGGGGCAGCACACCAAGACCACCGGGAGGCGCGGCCGGACCGTGGGCGTGTCCAAGAAAAAATGAGGGGGGAAAAAGAGGAATTTGGGGAATTCCGGGAATAAAAATGGAGATTTTTGGAGTGAATGAGTGGAATTTTTTCTGGGGGGGAAAATGGGGGAATGAGGGGGGAAAAATGAGGGGAAAAACAGGGGAAAAAAATCAGGAAAAATTGGGGAAAAAAATAAGGAAAAACTGGGAAAAATGAGGGGAAAACTGAGAGAAAAGCTGGGGAAAAAGGAGGAAAACCAGGGGGAAAAGAGGTAAAATATAAGGGAAAAAAAACTGGGGAAAAAAGAGGAGGAAACAAGAAAAAAATGAAGGGAAAACTGAGAAAAAAAGGGAAAAATGAGGGGAAGTTAGGGAAAAAGGGGGGGAAATGAGGGGGAAACTGGGGGGAAATAGGGAAAAAACAATGGGAAAAATTGATGGGGGAAAAAAGGAAAAAGTAAGGGAAAAAATGGGGAAAAAAAAGAGGGGGAAATGGAGAAAAATGAAGGAAAAAAAGGTGGAAAAATGAGGGGAAAACCAGGGGAAAATTAGGAAAAAAATGAGAGGAAAAAGGGGGAAAAATGGGAGTAAAAAGAGAGAAAAAATGAGGGGGAAGCCGGGGGAAAAAAGGAGGGATAAACTGGGGGAAAGCAAAGGAAAAAGTGGGGGAAAATAGGGGGAAAATTAAGGAAAAAAGGGGGGGAAATGAGAGGAAAAACAGAAAAAGGGATGAGAAAATGGAAGAAATAAGGGGGAAACAAGAAAAAAGTGAGGGAAAAGAGGGAAAAAGTGGAGGAAAGTGAAGGGAAAAGGTGGGAAATGAGGGGAAAATTGCAGAAGAAAAAAGAAAACAAAAACGGAAAAAATGAGGGGAAAAAGAGGAAAAATGGGGAAAATTGGGGAAAAACCAGGAAAAAAAAAAAAAGGGGGAAATGGGGAAGAAATGAGGGGAAAACCAGGAAAAATGAGAAAATGGGAAAAAGGGGAAATGCTGGGGGAAAGTAGGGGAAAAAAGAGGGAGAAAATGGTCAAAAATAAAGGAAAAAACAGGGAAAATGGAAGAAAAGGAGAGAAAAAAACCAGGGAAATAAAAAAGGGAAAGCAGTGGGAAAAAGGGAGAAAACAGGGGGAAACCCAGGAAAAAAAAACGAGGGGGAAGCTGGGGAAAAAATGAGGGAAAAACGGGGAAAAAAAAATTAAACTGGGAAAAATTGATGGGAAAAACACGGGGGAAAAAAAAGAAGGGAAAAAACAGGCAAAAATGAAGGGAAAACCAGGGGGAAAAAGAAAACTTGGAAGAAAAAGAGGGGAAAAAGAGATAAAAACCAGGAAAAAATGAGGGAAGATGGGAAAAAATGAGGGGAAAATGGGAATGAGAGAAAAACTGGAAAATATTAAGGGAAAAGGAGAAAAAAACTCAGAAAAAGGGGAAAAAAGGAAGGAAAAATTAGGAAAAAATAGAGGTTAAAAAAGAGAGAAAAACCGGGGAAAAAGAGGAAAAGACTGGGGGGGGAAATGAGGTAAAAATTGAGGAAAAAAATGAGACGAAAAGAGGAAATAAATGAGGGGGAAAATGGGGGAAATGAGGAGAAAACCAGGAAAAATGGGATAATGGCGAATTTATTTTGGGAATGAAAAGGATTTTTGGGTTTAAAGTGGGGTTTTTTTGGGGGATTGGGATTTTTGGGGAAAATAAGTAGGAAAGAAATGGGAAAATTGGTAAAAAAAGGAGGAAGTTTGGGTCTGGACGCAAAATTCCGTGAATAAAAGGAGTTTTTTTGGGATTTGAGGTGGATTTTTGGGAATCAAAAATGGATTTTTGGGGATTACAGCGGATTTTGGGAATAAAAATGGGTGGTTTTTTGGGGGGATGGAAAGGGATTTTGGAGGTGGGGTGGAAGTGGATTTGTAGGAAATAAAGCCGAATTTTGGGGGAATGAAAGCGGAATTTTGGGGAATAAATAAAAATTTCGGGGAAAAAAAAATTGGTAAATCCGTGTGGAGTTTCGAGGAATAAACCTAGATTTTAAAGGGGGTGAAAACCGCGGTTTTTTGGGGGAATAAATGTGACTATTTCGGGACTAAAATTCATTTCTAAGTAAAAAGGAGGATTTCGGGAAGGGGAATCGCGTCTTGGTGGGAAAAAGGGGGGATTTGGGGGTTCATGGAAGGAATTTTGGTGGGATATGGGGGAATATGGGTGGAATTGCTGGAATTTGGGGGAATTTGGGTGGAATTTGGGAATTTTGGCCCCAAAATTTGGGAAAACGCGCCCGGAAGTGCCGCACGGACATTTGCCCTCAACAAAGATGGCAACGGCCACGTCAGCGCCGTCCGCCCTCACACAAAATGGCGCCACCCACAACAAAGATGGCGGCCCCGTTTTATTCAAAAAGCTCCTGGCCCTACACAAAGATGGCGTCGCCGCCCTCACCCCTTCCCGCGGTGCTTCGCTCTGATTGGCCACGCTTTGCCCGCCCTTCACTCTGATTGGCTCCTCATCGGGAAGTGGGCGTGGTTTCTCCACATGGTGGCGATGGCGGGCGGCGTGTCCGGGGTGAGTGAGGGGAAGGGAGGGGGAATCCCCCAAGTTTGGGGGCCCCAGGGTGGATTTTGGGGCACCCGGGGGGAGTTTTGGGGTGTCCCGGCCTCATGGCTGCTTCTCCCGCAGAGAACGGACCCGTTCCCCGGGCCGGCGCCGGTGCCGCGGGCCAGAGTGAAGCGGTTCCTGCGGGGCTCGGAGGAGAAAGCGGTAAAAGCGGGGAGATCGTGAGGGGATCTGGGGGAAAATGAGGAGATTTTGTGGGGAAATGTGGAAATTTGGGGTGAAATGAGGGAGTTTGGGGGGTCCTGATGGGATTTTGGAGAGAAATGAGGAGATTTGGGGGAAATCCTGAGGGGATTTACGGGATCCTGAGGGGGTTCGGGGGTTTCTGAGGAGATTTGTGGGAAACAGGGGGGATCTGTGGGATTCCTGAGGGGATCTAGAGATCCTGTGGGGATTTTGGGGGATCCTCAGGGGATTTGGGAAGATTTAGAGGGTTCTGAGGAGATTTGGGGGATCTTGAGGGGCTTTTGGGGATCCTGAGGAGATCTGGGGGTAAATGAGGGGACTTGGGGATCCCTGAGTGGATTTTGGGGGTTCTTAGCACATTCTGGGGGGGTCCTGAGGGGATTTGAGGCATCCGGAAGGGGTTTAGGGATAATTGAGGGGATCTGGGGGGTCCTGTGGGGGTTTTGGGGATCCTGTGGGGATTTGGGAGGTTCCTGAGGGGGTTTGGGGGATTCTGAGGGGATTTGGGGGGAAATAGGGAGAATTTGGGGTGTCTCTGGGGGGACTTGGGGATCCTGAGGGGATTTTGGGCGATCCTGAGGGGATTTGTGAAGATTTAGGGGATTCTGAGGAGATTTGGGGCATCCTGAGGGGATTTTGTGGGAAATAGGGAGGTTTTGGGGGGGGATTTAGGAGGTTCTGAGGGGACTTGAGGAATCTGGAGGGCGTTTAGTGAGAAACGAGGCAATTTGGGGGTTCCTGTGGGGATTTGGGGGAATCTCAGAGAATTTGGGGGACCTCTGAGGAGATTTTGGGGATCCTGAGGGGATTTGAGGGATCCAGGGGCAGTTTCGGGGATTTTGAGCAGATTTTGGGGGTGTTGAGAGGATTTTGGGGGGAAATGACGAGATTTGGGGGGTCCTGAGGGGATTTTGTGGGAAATAGGGGGGATTTAGAGGGGTCCTGAGGGGATTTGGGGGATCCTGAGGGAATTCATGGGGCCCCGATTGGATTTGGGGGATTCTGAGGGGATTTTGGGGGGTCCTGAGGGGTTTTGGGTGGAATTTTAGGGGAATGTGGGTGAATTTGGATGGAATTGTTGGAATTTTGGGGGTGTTTGGGTGGAATTTGGGGGGGATTTGGGTGAATTATTGGAATTTTTGGTAGAATTTTTGGGGGGAATTTGGGTGAATTTGGTGGAATTGTTGGAATTCTGGGGGGATTTGGGTGGAATTTGGGGGGGAATATGAGGGAATTTGGGTGGAATTGTTGGAATTTTGGGTGGAATTTCGGGGGTGACCCCTCCTTTTCCCTCACCCAGCCCCGCGCCGTCGCCCCCCGGCTCCGCTGGCACCTGAAAAATTTGGGAAATCGGGAAAATTCAGCGGCGGAAAAAGCGGCGAGATGGGAACCGCTGCTGCTCGAGGAACCGGGGTGAGAAACCCCAGATCCCGGAATGATCCCAAAAATCCCCAAACAATCCCAAAATCCCGGGATCATCCCAAAATTTCAGGATGATCCCAGAATTCCCTGGGCTGATACCAAATCCTTGGGCTGATCCTAAATTCCTGGAACGATCCCAAAATCCCTGAGTGATCCTAAAATCCTCAAGCTGATCCCAAAATCTTTGAACAATCCTGAATTTCCCAGGCTGAATTTTTTGGGGAAAAAAAGGGAATTTTTTTGGGGGGGGGGAAAGATTTTTTTTTTTTTTAAATTTTATTTTATTTTTAGGAAAAAGGGAATTTTTTGTGGAAAAGGGAATTTGGGGGAAAAGAATTTTTGATGGAGAAAAGAATTTTTTGGGGTTAAAAAAAGGAATTTTGGGGGGAAAAGATTGGAATTTTTTTTTGTGGGGAAAAAGGGAATGTTTTGGAGAAAAACGGGGGTTTTTTTTAGGGGAAAAATTGGGAATTTTGGGGAAAATAATTTTTAGGAGAAAAAAGGGAAATTTTAGGGAGGAAAATTTTTTTGGGGAAAGAGGAAATTTTTGGGGGAAAGAGGAATTTTTTGGGGAGAAAAAGGATTTTTAGGGGAGCAAAAAGGGAGAAATTTTAGGGGGAACAAAGGGAAATTTTGGAGGGAAAAAAGGGATTTTTTTGTGAGGAAAAAGGAAAATTTTTGGGGAATAAAGGGAATTTGGGGGAAAAGAATTTTGTGGGGAAAAAATGGGGGTTAAACAAGGGAATTTTTTGGGGGAAAAAAAATTGGAATTTTTGGAGAAAAAAGAAGCAGTTTGGAGGAAAACAGGGATTTTTTGCTGGGAAAAATGGGAATTTTGGGGGAAATAATTTTTTTTTGGGGGGGGGGGAAAAAGGGAAATTTTGGGGTGAAAATGGGAAATGTTGGGGGTTCCCTGCAGGTTCCTGGAGGTGGATCCGGGCGAGGACTCGGCGAGGATCTCGCAGAGGGAAATCGCCGAGGCCGTGGACATCGGCAGCGCCGCCAAGGTGGGCCAAAAATGGGGCCAAAACCGGGGAATTTGGGAAAAATGGGG
>VZSU01002146.1:0-29898 GCA_013398715.1 Nesospiza acunhae
GGGCGGGGCGGGCTGGGGAGCAGAGCGGGGACCGCGCTGCCCCGCGTCCCCCTGCGTGGGCATCCACACATGCACACCCCACGGTGTTCACACCTCTGCGGTGCCAGCCCGTGCGGGACATGGCCTGGGGACATTTCCCTAAGGGAGTGGCCGGGATTGGCAGCGCAGGGCACTGGGGCAAAGACACCCCACTCTGTCACCCGGGCACGGGTCCCCCCGCTCCAGCATCCCTGGACAGACAGACTAAGGGACACACGGTGGGGGTCGCGGTTGCCCCGGGGAGTTGCCAGTCACACAAAGCTGTGCGGATTTTTGGGAAGCGCCGTGGGAAAAGGAGCCCCCCCGTCACGGGCGGGGATGGGACGGGCGGTGCTGCCCCCGCGTGGCACCGCGCGGTCACTGCACCCGGACACCGCGGGGACCGGGACCGAACACCCCCAAAAACCCCAAAAATGCAGCAATGACAAGTTCTAGCACTTGGGCCTTGCTTCTCACTCCCTTTTCTGGCAGTCTTCTTCCAATGGCACTGATCTGGCACTCATTAAAAAGCAAGTATATTGCTATCTTAATTACATGTGGCTGGAAGGCTTATAACTGGAAAGAATTACAGCTTCCATCTGTGTTTTTAATTTCTTCCATTTAAAATATCTCTCCTCTATCTCATCTTAAAGTGCACATAGACAGTGTTTCACTGCCTGTGGATATAATGTATTTATCAAAACTTAAGAGCATCAGTCTTTTCTCAACACACATGGACTCTGCTCTCTAAGTCTGAAGTTCCTTATCTGACAACATCTCAACAGGCAAGCGGCTTCAGTTTCCACTTCTTGCTCTTTCTGATTCTGCAAATTTAAAGTTACAGCATCTGCCACGGGTCACACAGCAAGGATGCTCAGAGAAGCCACCTCTATCTGGCCGAGCCATGCCCAGGGACACAAGGGGGACAGGAGGGGTTCAGGGCATGGATGCCCCATCCCAGGTGATGTTCTCCAGACCCACAGCTCTCTCCAGTCCCAGGAGGATAAAACACAGCAACCACTGGGGAACATAAAAGGTTCAACAACCCCAGGGCTCAGTCCAATGAGCCACAGAATGATTGTAGAAGGCAATCACTCCCCCCAGTCCCTGGTACCATCCACACCCTCAAGAACACATTTTCACTGCCTTCGCACCCCCTGGGCTGTGATCCCAGCAGGAGCACGTCCCGCTGCTGCCAGGCACCCGCTAATGTGGGAAAAGCAGATCCAAACACGGAGCCTCACGCTCCGAACAGCATCGGCCTCCCATCGCTGCGCCGCCAGCGCCGCCGGCAGCCGGGGACCCGCCAGCGCACGGGACGAGCCATCCACACAGCCTCCAGCAGCAATTCCAGCAGTGCTCCCAGTTTAGCGGGCAGCAGTTCCCAGTAGTTCCCAGCAGTGCTCCCAGTTTAGCGGGGCAGCGGTGGGCGCCCGGCGGGGCTGGCAGAGCTCTGAACACCCCCTGTGTGACACACGAGGGTCGCCCCCACAGCACAGCCCTCGGCACCAGGCCAGCTGGAACACACCAGGCAGGTGATCCTGGCTCCTGGGTGGATTTTCCAGCTGGAACGCACCAGGGAAACACCTCCTAAGGAAGCTCCCCAACTTCCACATACTGCTCTTCTTGCACACCCTTGCAGAGAAGGAGTGGCACCGACCCAGGCTGTGACAGCCACGGGCAGCACAGCCCCCAGCTGCAGCCACACTGCACAATAAATGTCCCAGCAAAAATAATTCCACAAAATAATTGCTGATTTCACTGCTGAGTTGCCTCTATAAATTGATCTGCCTCAGCACCCCAGCATGACCACGAGGCCCAGCACCATCACTCCGCGCTGCTTCCAAACCATCCCCAGGGCAGCACATCCCCCTTCCTCGCGGGACGCTGGGTGTCCTACCTTTCCAGATATTTTTCGGAAAAGTCCACCATGGCGTGGTGCATCGAGGCCGGCAGCGTATGCCGAGAGAGGAGCGAGTGCGGCCCCGCGGCCCGGGCCCCATAAATAGTCCCGGGGCCGGCTGGGACGGCGCGGCGCAGCCAATGGCGCTGCCAAGGCTCCCCGGAGCATCCCCCGAGCATCCCCCGCCGCTCAAGGTGAGCGGAGCCCTCTCCTGACCCGGGGGGGCCCAGCCTCCCCCGCCAGCCCCGCTCCCCACGCGGCCGGGGGGACGTCCCTGCTGCAAGGGCTTCGCTTTCATTTCGAGTGCTGGGGGGGGAATAATAAAAAGAGCTAAAAATAGGCGGCAGCGATGCGGCAGCGCGGGCCGACAGTGTCGCTCGCTGGCACAGCGGCGAGGCCGGGCAGCTGCGTGCGCAGCCCCCTCGCACCCCGAGCCGCTCCAAGCACGTGTGGCTGCTCCGTTTGCCCGGCACAGGGTGCGGGTGATGCGAGCACGGAGCAGGGCAGCAGGCACACGTGGCGCAGGGCACGGGGCGCACGGCCCGGGGCACCCCCGGCACCGGCCGGACCCGCGTTCCGAGGAGTTCGCTCCCGCACATCCTCACTCGTGCCTCTGCCCCCCTCAGCTGCAGCTGTGCTTGAGGACAGCAAAGGCCACGGCTGCCTTGTCCTTGCTCGCACCCGCTTTTTGGCACCCCAAAGCCTTACCGGGGGCAGCAGAGAGCTGCCGGTGTCCCTCGGGGGTCCCCGCGGTCCCCGCTCCCACCGCGCTGCCGCGGATGCGCCACGAGGGCTGAGCCTGACCCTCCCCATTCCTCCTCCCGGCATGGGGCCAGCGGGAAGGAGGCCCCCAGCTCAGATTTCAGCGCTTCCATGTCCTCTCCCTGAACTCGGGCACGCTGTTTTTCCCCAGAGCCGGTGTCTTCACCCTGCCCGGGCTCAGTGGGACAGGGTGCTCCCAGCTGGGCTGGGCAGCGCCCCCAGCACACCCCGCACCCTCCCTTGAAACAATTCCCTCTGAAGTGAGACCCCAGTTTGTGGCTTTGCTGCTAGAAAAAGTCAGAGGGAGGACAGGGATCCTGAGGGCTCCAGCAGGGCTAGGATGAGGTGTCTGACCCCACAAACAGCCCTGCCCCCCCCCGGTGCCACCCCCAGTGTGACACTTACAGGCTCTTGCTGCGTTTCTTGCGGGAGGCCTCGTCCCCTTCGTCACAGCTGCACTCAGGGTCTGCTCCACTCAGCTGGGGAGAACAGAAGAACAGGGTCTGTCATCACACCAGGACGTGCCCACAGTGTCACTCTCTGTCACCAGCCAGCAGGGCCATCATCCCCACAGCACACAGCCCAGACCCACAGGGCCCCTTCCTCAGGATGGCAGTGGCATGGGACAAGCTCCTGACACAGGAACCTCCCTGCCCTCACTCATCCTCTGCCAATTCAGCCCATGGTGCTCCTGGAGCACCCAAGGACACCCCAGGGCTGCTGGCCCAGGTATCCTCCAGGTTCAAGGTGCTGACAGTGGAACCTCCTACAGGGAGGACATTCACATCCCCACTCCTGATGCTCCTACTCCTGCTACTGAATGGGCACAGGGATTCTGCCACTGCCCACAGAGCCCCCCAGAACCAGGCTGGGCACCCAAAATCAATCAGGAGCTCCCAGCAGTCCCCAGGCAGGAGAAATCAGAACAGGCCACCTATAATTGAATCATATCATTGCAGTTTACAAGTCTCCTCTCTGACCACTGCTCCAGGCAGCCTGGACAAACCAAGGGGATCTGGGATGTGCCATGAGCTCCAGGCAGCACCAGCACAGCCACAAAGCCTGGCACCAGGCAGGGAGACCTGCAGGATCACCATGGCCCGGGGGCTTTAGCATTCCATCCATCCCTGCTCACTGCAGATGCTCACGGCCAGCCCCGCATCCCGCCCTGCATCCCGACCCCCGTGGGGAACCATGCTGGGGCAACTGGGATGTACTGGGAGTGTCTGTAACCATACTGGAGGGGACAACACTGGGAACAGCTGGGACCATATTGGGGGCAACTTGGAGCAACTGAGAGTGACTGTGTCTATACTGGGGGCCACTGAGATCATACTGGCAGTGAGAGGGACTGTACTAGGGGTGACTGAGTGCAACTGGGATCATACTGGGTGGAAGTGGGACGACACTGAGGGGGACTGGGATCATACAGGGAGTGACCAGGAGCATCCTGAGGGCAGTTTGCACCATGTTGGGGAAAACTGGGATATACTGGGAGCAACTGGAACTGCACTGATTGTGACTCTGAGTAGCTGTGGGCTACTGGAATCATGCTGGAAGCAACTGGGAGGAAGTGGGAGTGACTGGGAGCATGCTGGGGGGCAACTGGGATATACTGAGTGAGACTGGGGGTCACTGGGATCATACTGGGAGTGACTGGAACCAGGGCAATGGCCTGGGCTGGGTGATGTGGGGCCTCAGGGAGCACAGGGAGAACTGTGGCACTGCAGGGCGTGATGGAACCAAGGGGACATGGCAACACTCGGCCTTGGCCATGGGGTGTTTCAGGAGCCCTGGGGCCCCCGGGGCTGCCGGGCGCTTTCCAGGATCATCCCCCGCGGCCGGGCCGTGGGAATCCAGCGCTCAGCCCGCAGCCCCGGGCCCGGGGTTCCGGACGTTTCCTTCCATTCTGTGCCCAACTTTCCGGAGTTTATCGGGCTCGAACAATGCGGCCCTCGCCGAGCGCCTTCCCTGGGCCGCTGCGGCCCCGGCAGACGGGCTGGCCGCGGCTTCCTGCCATTGTCCGGAGAGGCTCCGGGCTCGGGGACAAAAGGCAGCGGCAGAGCTCTCCCGAGGAGCCCCAGCGCTCCCCACCGTGCCCAACAAAACATCCAGCTCCAAACCCCACCGCGGGAAGGGGGAACGGGGAGGTACACTGGGCACGACGGTGTTAAAAGAGGCTGTGGGATGAGCCTCTCTGACACACTCCCAGATGGGAAAATAACCAAGTTTGATGGATGTGATGGCCCTGCAGCCAAGGCCGCTGGGTGCAGGTGTTGCCTGCACAGCTTGGTGGGGGAATTCCCTGTGGGAACTGTGCATCAGTGTCCTGCTCCAAAAAGCTGGGAGGTTTCGCTGAACTGTTCAAGGGCACAGACCAATGAAAGTGCTCCTGAAGTGTAGACAGGGGCTACAATCCCACAGTGGCTCAGCCCCGTGGCTGGCTTCCCTGACTGCTGCACTCCCTCCACAGGCAGCTGGAGAGGCAGGGCAAGGGGAACAGGACAGTGGGAGCACGGTGGGAATGGGACAGTGGGGACAGGGCAGTGGGAATGGGGCAGTGGGAATAGGGCAATGGGAATGCGGTGGTGGGAGCAGAGCACTGGGAATAGGGCAATGGGAGCAGGACAGTGGGATCAGAGCAGAGGGAATGGGGCAGTGGGAGCGGGGTGATGTGAGCAGGGCAGTAGGAACAGGCAGGGGTGCCCAGGAGAACACAGGGGATTTAGGCTCCAGGCAGCCAGAGCTGCTGCAGGCTTGGAACTGGGAGCTGCAGGAGGTGCAGCCACCACATTGCCCTCTCCACCGGCACAGGCTGCCATTCCCTACCCCAAAAATCCCAGTCTAATGTGCACCTTCAGAACAGTTTAACGGGGGAGGAGCCCAGTTCACCTGTCGGGAAAACATCGCCCACCTGAGAGCAGGAAGCGCAGAGGGCGCTCCCCGGGACAGGGGGAGCACGACCGGGGTGCCCGGCAGGGACACACAGCCCACCCGGCTCGGGCAGCGCTGCGGGGCTGCAGGGATGCAGAGCTGCAGGGTTTCAGGGCTGCAGGGTTTCAGGGCTGCAGGGCTGCGGGCTCGGGGCTGCACACACAGCGGCACTGTGAGCTCTCCTTCAGGGCACCGCTCACGGGACGCTCCCAGCCGGCGCTGTCGCTGTCACCGCCTCCCTCGCACGTGTGACAGGCAGCGATCGTGTCCCTGACACAAGGGTGGCTTTTCTTTATCGGGGAGAGGGCGGGTCTGAACTCTCCATCTCATCCCGCACACAATTGTTGGCCTCAGTCCCCAGGAGAGTTTGGGCTCCCCTGCAGACAGCAGCCCCATCCCAGCAGTCTGTAACCCTGGGAAGGGCTCTCGCCAGCTGGTCAGGGACTCAGAGCCCAAAAATTCCTCCAGGAAACAGCATCAGCTTTTCAAGCAGCATGGCAGGAAAAGGGCTAACCCAGCCCAGGGTCTGCAGCAGCCTCTCCTGCAAAGGAGCCACTGCTCTGGAGCAGAATGTGGCTCTGCAAAGTGCTCCCAAGCAGCAGGACATGGTCCTGAGCTGTGGAACGAGGTCCTGAGCTGGGAGCACACCCTGAGCACTGGACTGCAGCCCTGTGCTGAGCACCAGAGCCCTGAGCAGCACCCAGAGCTGAGGATGGGGTAGAGCAGGGGATGGGGCCAGGGGCCACTCTCAGCACCCTGCCAGTGCCACCTGGGGAGGATGGGAACAGCAGGGCTTCCCATGAATGATCTCTGCGATGGCAGCTTGTTCCTGCATCATGCAGCCAGGGCCAGCTCTGCTCTGGGGGCTCAGGGAGCACCCCAGACCCCCGGATTGCACAGGCCAGTCCTGAGCAGAGCTGCCTCAGCACGGCCTCTGCTGCTCCTCACGCAGCACAGGTGGGGCCACACATCTCTGCTGAGCACAGCTTCTCCAGGAGATGGACCCCACAGTGGTCAAAGCCCTGCAGAAGGCTGGTGGGGCAGAGTCACACTGCTCCTGCACCCCCTGCACACTGGGGACTGTCACCAGGGACTCTCCCCATTGCTGCTGGGAGCAGCCCTGTGCAATCCCAGATCCCCAGAGGCACCTCTGCCACCAGCAGTCCCAGCAGACAGTGCTGCCCAGGCCATGTGCCACGCAGGGTGTGGGTGCAGTCTGGCCCCTCTGGACGCTCTGGGGGCCACCCATGGCCCCAGCACGCTGCTCTGGGTGCCATGCCCTGGGTGCTGGCACCTCCAGACGGGCTGCCAGGGACAGGGACCCTCCTGAGCGCCCAGAAGGGAGCTTGGCCATGCTCATGGAGACAGGGGCCACCTGGCAGGACACCTCCAGCCCAGGAGCTGTCCCAACACACGTCCAGCCGAGGCTCTCGTACCTTCCTGTGGCCCGAGAAGAGCAGCGTCAGCTGGTGGATGGAGCCGCCGTTCTTGACCAGCTCCTTCTTGAGGGTCCTGGGGGAGGGCAGAGCCCAGCGTGCGGCAGTGCCCTGGCTGTCGGGGCAGTGCAGGGTGGTGTCGGAGGTGAAGCAGTGGCCCTTGGTCTCCTGCAGGAGGCTGCCCTCGCTGTGCGTGCGGCGCCGCAGCGAGCCCTGTACGCTCAGGGTGTAGCCGGGCTGCCCGCCCGTCTCGATCATGCTGCTGCGCTTCAGCTCGTTCCTCTCCAGGTACTGCTCGTCGCTG
The DNA here is from genome assembly GCA_013398715.1 of Nesospiza acunhae. Classification (NCBI taxonomy): domain Eukaryota; kingdom Metazoa; phylum Chordata; class Aves; order Passeriformes; family Thraupidae; genus Nesospiza; species Nesospiza acunhae. Next base: position 7,358 of record VZSU01002146.1, read on the forward strand.
TCCTCCTCCTCCTCGTCCTCCTCGTCCTCATCTTCCTCCTCATCCTCCTCCTCGTCCTCCTTCTCGTCCTCGCCGTCCGTGGCGCCGCCCGTGCCCGCGGCGCTCTGGCTGAAGGTGCTGTCCAGCCGCAGCTCGGGGATGACAAAGGCGGGCAGGGAGCTGGGCTGTTCCTCTCCCTTTGCCGTGGCCACCGGCTGCTTTTCCGCCGGGAGAGGAGCCTGGGTGGCCCCCAGAGCGTCCCAGGGCTCGGCCAGAGCCGCTGCCTTGGCAGCCAGAGGGGCATCACCCACTGCTGCCTTCCCATCCTCCGAGGGCATCTGCCCCGGCTTCTCGGCGTCCGTCTCCAGCATCTGCCAGAGGAGAAAATAAAGATGGATGAAAGCAGAAGCACCCCAAATCTCTCTGGCACCCTCCTGGGGAGCCTTTCACCTCCTCACACCCCACTCACAATGCTGGCACCGATTTGTACAACACTAACAGTGCTCTGGTGGGGTGGGATGGCATCGTCCCCATGTCCCCAGGCGATGCCAAATCACCCATTGCTCTGTCAGCAGCCAGCCCTGCTCCTGAGCCCTGGAACACCAGGTCCCCCAGCTGGCAGGAGCAGGATGGCGGCACTCAGCTCCCGGCAGCACCGGGGGCTCTGAGGAATCCCAGGGCGCCGGCCGGGCTCCAGCCACAGAGGCAGAGTCGTGGCAGCATCCTCACCCCGATGGCTGCTGCGAGCTGCTGCCCTGCAGGGATCCCCCAGGGGCTGCAGAGAAACCCAGCAGCTCCTCGGCAGCTCTGGCCCCTCCTGCACGGCGTTATCATCAAATGCCGAAGGGAAGGGCCGGGCTCTGCCCAGGCATTGCCCCAGCTCAGCCCCAGGCTCTGCGCAAGCCCTACAAAACCACAGCCACTCCTGCCAGCCCCTGGCGGGATTTGCGCCTTGGGGGCTGGTTTTTCCAAGTCTCTTTGCAGCTGGGGAAGACCTGAGCAAGCTCTGTCCTTTCAAAGGGAAAAGTCCAAGGGAAAGAAGCTCCAAGGTTGTTTTTGTGAGCAGGGGGAGCCTCTGATGAGCCGTCCCTTGCCAGAGCAGGGTCCTGTGTGTTTTTTGTGTCTAAGCCAAAGGGGCAAAAACAGCCCAGCAGGGAAAAAAAGACCAAATGAGAGAAAATCCTCATTTTAAGAAGCAATTCCCTCCTACACAGATCCTGAGGCAGGGACTATTCCACAGGACCACCCCCAGCTAACAAATCACCCGGATAAGAAGTCACTGTATCCCCTGAAATCCAAGCATTTTCACAGACCTAGTGGCAACCAAAAAGCTGGAGTTAACAAAGACATCCCCTCTGTATAAATTGACTTCAGCTTCCAAAGAGGCAGCAGCCCCAGGAGTTGGCCCATACAGCCTCACATCCCCTTGGGAAGAGACACACACAGAGCGGACAGAGGTTCCATCCCCGTGGAGGTCCCAGCCTGTGACAGCCCCCCCAGGAGAGCCACCCTGCAGGGGACACCCCTCATCCCCCAGAGCACAGAGGGGAGGGATAACCAGCCCTGGACATCCCCAGGCAGCTGTGTGCAGATGTTGGGCTGCAGAAGCTGCTGTCACCTCCAGGAAACACCCAAGGGGTGCGAGCCCCCTGTGCACAGAGGGGACAGCACAGACACCACCCAACCTGCACTCAGGGGGCAAAGAGCTGGGCAGGTTTCCAGGAAGATGCTGGAGCTGAGTGCCACAGCCAACTGGGCAGGAGCCCACATGTGTCCAGCTGTGCCTTGTCCTGCTTTATCACACCCAAAGGGTCCCTGTGTCACCTGTAGCACAGAGAGCACCAGCTCTGTCCCATCCAGCCTGGCTCACCCAGCAGCAATTCAGCATTACCTGAACTCCCCCAGTGAGTCAGAACACAAAAATTCAGAGACCACGTTGTGCTTGGTCCCTTCATGGCATCGCTCTGCCCATGAAACAGCTGGATTTGGTATCAGGCACAAAGCCAACACTCCCTCACCCCACCCTTGGGGTGAAATTACACATTAATTCCCTGTAAGAAGGGAATGTTCCCAGCCCTGCCCTGCCAGGCTGCCCATTTGCACCAGCCTGTGCCTCAATGATGCTGCTGATGTTTTATTTGTCTTGCAATCACTGTCATCATTATCTCATGAAATAATTAGAGGAAAAACCCACACAGCCCTCGAGTCAGTCCCCACAAAGCCCTCCCCCAACATTGCCTATCTGCCCAGTCCTGCTCACAGTGCTGGGTGCCTGCATCTGATAAGGTCCTAGAAGGAAATGAACAGGCTCCTTTAAAATGAGAGACATTTGGGGATTAAATTAAATCCTTGCACTAATTCAATCAGAGCCTCTGCTGCTCTTCTCTGGCATGGAGGGGATGAGCAGCAGCCTCACCATGAGCCAGGGTTGGTTCCATCTCAGGCTGAGAGCATCACCAGGGCTGTGAAATGCTGTGTGCACAGGGCTGAGCTCTGCTCAGCATCACCTGGGCTGGGGAGAGGCAGCAATGCCATCACTGCCAGCCCACAGATCTGCTCCTGGCTGGGACTTCCTCAGCACCAGGGACTACATCAGCCAAGGCCACCTTGCTGCCCAAAGCTGACTTGGGACCTCAAGGATGGGGATGTGACCAGGTTTCACAAGCTCACAGAATGGTTTGGGTTGGAAGGGACCTAAAGACCATCTTATCCCACCCCCTTCCATGGGGTTCACTGTCCCAGGCTGCTCCAAGCACCAGCCAGCCTGGCCTTGGGCACTGCCAGGGATCCAGGGGCAGCCACAGCTGCTCTGGGCACCCTGTGCCAGGAATTCCTCCCAAGTATCCCATCCATCCCTGCCCTCTGGCAGTGGGAGCCATTCCCTGTGTCCTGTCACTCCAGGCCCTTGTCCCCAGTCCCTCTCCAGCTCTCTTGGAGCCCCTTTAGGCCCTGGCAGGGGCTCTGAGCTCTCCCTGGAGCCATTGAGCAGCCTCTCCAGTGCGTGAGGGGGACTGACACCTTCTCATCCCTTCATGTGGCCAAGGGGCTGCTGGAGGAGGCAGCAGTGGAGGCAGTGCTGGTGCAGTCTGAGGGAGCTGCTGTCCTTCCACCTCACAGACTCTCCCCAAACATCCCCTGCTCTCACTGCAGCAGCAGCAGCTCAGGAGCCAGCAGCCAACATCTGCATTTCTCCATTCCCAGTGCCTTGGTCTCACTGCTCTCAGCATCTGGGTGCCCCTGACCTCCATGTACAGATTTCCCTTTTTTCACCACCTGCACCCAACAAAGTGGTTTTGCCATTCCCAGCCTCTGGGTTTCCCTGTCTGCATCAGGGCAGGTCCAGGGGCTGAGGGGATTTACTCCATCCTCCCTGGAGGATCTCACACTTCACTCCTCCAGTTTCTGTCTCAGACTGAGAGGCCAAGGCAGCATTTCCTGAGAAGGGGAAGAGAAAGCAGAAGCAAGAGCTGCCTCCAAAGCCCAGGATGGCTCTCTGGGGTCATTTTAGGGAAGGAGGATGATAGGTCTGAGAGCAGATCAATAGCAAGAGAGTTCCTGAGAATGATCTCCTCATTGAGCAAATATCAACACACTCCAAAAAAAAAGCCAACACTGCCCTGCCTGCTCCAACATCCTCAAACCTTGCACCTGTTACCCACTCCCTGTGTTCTCTTTGCAATCAAGGATCACTCATTATCTCAAAAATTAGTTTTTTTCAAGTTTTTAAAGTTTTATTGAAACCAAGACAGGGCAGAAGAACTGCAAACCCTCTGCTCCTTGGTCTGTACCTCGAGCAGGTTTTTCTGCTGCTCACATCCAGGACAGTTCCAGCTCACCAGGAGAGAAAATTTCAATGAGCACCAGCACAATCTCAACTTCTCCAACATTTCTTTAAATAATGTGGCCTTGCTGCTGGCTTGCAGCTGGGGCTTCCAGCTGGGAAAACCCCAGCCATGGAGACAGCACAGCTGAGAGCTGGAGCCTGCCCTGCCCTTGCCCTGGTGCTGCTGCCAGCTCTCCCACTGCCAGAAGTGCTGGCACAGGTGGCATTCCCTGGAATCCCCAGCAAGGGGAGGTCAGGGATTTTTGGGTTTTGAGGCTCTCAGTTTCTTATTTCAAAGCCTCTGCTCCTCTCAGTCATGGAGCCACTGTGGCTCAAGGAATGCCTGGCCACAGGGATATTTAATTGAGTCTTTCCTGACTCCTGATGGGGATGCTCAGGTTTTCTCTCTCTTTTGTGGTGATGCTGAGGAAGAGGAGGCAAAACACAGCTCAGAGAGCTGCCCTGCACCCAGGTACCTCCTCAGCCAAAAACAGGGATTGGGAAAAGCAGGGAAGTCCCTGCAGGCTGTTGGACATGGATGTGAGCAGGAGAGCAAGGGATGTGCTGCTCCAGCTGTGCTCTCACCAGGCGGGTGAATGAACCTTCTGGGACTCTGCAGGAGGAGCCAATCTTGTGGCTGTCCCCAACCACAGCAGCTCCATCCTCCCTGTGTCCCGCTCTGGCTCCTGCTGCCCTTCAAAGACCTTTATTCTGACATGCCTCACCTGTTCCCAAAAGCCTGTTCCCATTTAACTCCATGGGAATGAGACCAAGGTTGTTTTGGGAGAGGTGCAGACAGCAGTGGGTTCCTTGTGCTGGAGGCAATATCCCACCCCAGATGGATTGCAGCTGATGCAAAAAAGAGCACCCACATCATCCAGGAAAACCAATCTTTCCAAATTAGATCTTTCCTAAAGCAGAAGGAAAATATTTTACAATTTGGGTTCTTAGCATGGGACAAACTGTGCCTGGATCCACCACACTGGAAACTTCTGTGAAAGGCTGTTGAGCGCTTCAGGATTTAAAAGTGACTTCTAAGAACCAAGGAAGCTCACAGCTACAGGGAACAGCATCTAAAGCACAGCACGGGGCTGAGGGGAAGAAAGCAAAGCCAGAAATGCAAAGCAGAACTACCAAAACTTGAGAAAATCTTCGTGGGAGTCATTGTGAAAGTGCTCACAAGGAGCATTCCCCGAGCTCTGCTCCTCACCCAGCGAGGCCGGCCAGAGCCCCACTCCCTGCTTCATTACTGCACAATGAATAATTGATCCCGGACAATTAGCAGAACAGCAAAAGCAGCGCAGGTGTCTGAGCCCAAGCAGCAGGGCCGGCAGTGCCTGGGGCAGGGCAGGGAGGGTGGAGGCGCAGATGGGAGATGGGGGGTGATGTTTGTACCGCCCCAAAACCCGGCCGGGGCTGCCTCAGAGCCCTGGCAGGAGAAGCCCTCCTCGGGGAGGAAGCACGGGAGGATCCCTGCCTGTAGGAGCGTCAGGGGGTAGGACCAGAGATCTCTGAGCCAGGTCGTGGAACTTGGGGTTTATTGCAGAGGGTCTGGGTGCAGGGCCCTGCTGGGAGCTGCCAGCCACAGCTCAGAGCAGGGCTGAGAGAAGAGAGGGGGAGAGAGGATGAGAGGATAAGAGCATAAAAGCAAGAGGGGCAAGAAGGGCAAGAGCTAAGAGAGTAAAAAAGGTAAGAGAGTAAGAGAGGCAAAGTTCCCATTACAATACAATAAATCTTCTGTGTTGAATATTCTAATTCTCACTAACCAATCTGGTACAAGATACAAATCCTATAGCATTTACATACAGCCTATAAGAATCATTACATTACCATCCTGTGTTACATTTTAAACCCTAAAAACTCCTCTTTGGGCCCCTTCTGCCAAGCTAGCAGGGTCTGCCCTGACCCTTGGACCTGTCTGCAAGCAGAGGGTGTTGTTCCATCAAAAGGGGATTACCTTCAGCTGGCCACACCATTGTTTTCCAGTTGTTCAGTAACTGAGGGATCTCAAAGCTTGCTTTCATTTCAATTTCACTTATAGTTTCTGTATTCTCAAAATCTTTTGCCAGACAATCATATTTATAAGGCTTTCCTGTTTCATCTTTCCCGACACCTGCCCAAATCCCGATCCCCATCCCTGCATTCCCGGGGGTCGCTGCGCACAGGGCTCTGCCCAGCTCCAGCCCAGCCCTGCGGCCCCGGGGCCGCTCTCNCGACCCGCAGCTGCCCCCGCAGCCCCAGCTGCGCATCCCAGCCCATCCCTACCCGGGGCCCGCCATCCCCAGCGAGACTCCGAACATGCCACGGCTGCAATTCCAGCCTGAACCTGCTGGTTGGCCCCCAGTGCCAGTCCAGGGACGGTATCCAAAATGCTGCAAAAGTCCCGGAGCAGAAAATCCACATTGTGGGCACATTGCGGTGCTGATCCCACAGCAAGAGCCAGCTGGTGCCGACGGCACAGCCGTGCACAGCCCAAATTTGAGGGGGAACCTCAAAACATCCCCGCAGTACAAATGCCCGTTCGCTCTCCCTGGATGCCCCTTACCAACCCTCAAGCCCAGCCTGGTGGCAGATGAGCCGTGCAGGAGCCACAGTTCCCCAGGAGAGAGCAGGGCAGGGAGCAGAGCCTTGGATCCCCAAGGACATCAGCGCTCCTGGCACCCCATGCGGCTCCCTCAGCCTGAGCCGGATCCTGCCCAGCCCCGGCTCCGGCCCTCAGCTGCATCCTTCGCTTGTAACACCTACCAACCGCGGCCCCTGAGCTGCATCCCCCGGGCCGAGCGAGCGGCTCCTCCGCCGGCAGCCCCGGCCATGTGCCCGCGGCGGCGCTCGGCTACTGCTGGCTCCGGCTCTGCCCTGCTGTTATTAATGGCCGTGTCAAGCGGCGGCTGAAGCCGCCCCAGCCTCCCCCAGACGCGGCTCACTCGTGCCCCTCGTGCTATTTCTGGCTCTGCCGGCTGTCCCCGGAGGGGCTGTTACCTGCTGACAGCAGCGCACGGCCGCTGTGCCCTGAGGAAGGGCCATGCATCACCCTCCGCTTCTCCTGCCCTGTCCTGCCCCCGGCGACACCGAGCGCAGAGATCCCGGCGCTTCCTGCTTAAGGAAATTCTGCTGCAAGTTCGCTGTTCGTGGGGTTTTTTTCCCAGACTGTTTTCTGTAGCAAAGTGACAGCTCTGGAGTGGGGGATGCTCTGCAATGGGGAGCTCTGCCTTGGCATCCCAACCTCTGTGAGCAGCTCGACCCCAACGGGCAGGGACAGGGAAAATAAACAGGCAGGATGGCGGATGGTGTCCAACCAGTGGACAGCCCACGGGTGACCATCTGCCCCTCCTCTGCTCCTGCAAGGCCAGGGCCTCTCGTAGCACCCCCATGCAGATGGGGCTGGGGACCCGACCCCAGGTTGGGCATTCTACCTCACTGACAGAGACAGGCAAGTGTCCTGATGGTTCCAGACAGAGAGAACCCAGTGTGTGCACAGCCACTCCCAGACACGTGCTGGTTTTATCTGCCCCACAGCCACCCCTCACTGCTGCAGTGACAGTCTGAGCTCAGCTCTGCCTCCAGCACAGACCTTGGGCACCCACACATCCCCTGCTCAGCCAGCTGAATGCTCCTGGGATGGAGCAGGACTGTGCTGCCTCCTCTGCCTCACAGGTAGCCACAGCTTTGCAGTGGCACAGGAAATGTGGAAGCTCCCTGGTGTCACTGGACACAGAGCTGAGCTCAGCTACTCGTGGTCACCATGGACAGCAGTGACTTGGCACAGCCACACCCACAGCTGTGCCCAGCTCCCATCCTGCCTGCACTGCTGAAGGCAGCTGGCCCTGGGGGGGTTGGGCCTGTTCCCTCTCTGAGGCCACCTGGCTGGCTGCAGGTCTGTGGGACACAGGATGTCGCCACACTGGGGGTGCCTGGATGTCCCTGAGACTTGGAGCACCCCAGTCCCCGGGGCCTCTCAGTGAGGAATGACCCAGCCACGAGCCCAGCCTGCCCACACCCACTGCTCTGTGCCCATTGTGAGGGAGAAACAGCTCCAGAGCCAGGCTCCAGCTGCTGCCTGCAGCCTCATCACTGCAGGGCAGGTGCCGGGGGACCCGGAGCTGTGAGATGATGTCTGGGTCATAAATATCCCTGGCACTAAAAATCCAGAGTGGTGGGAAAGGGGGAGGAAGGAGCAGATCCTGTCACTGCCATTCAGCCCACAGAACCCTTTCCCTTTGGTGCTACTCAGCAGGGAATCTCTGCAGCAGAGCTCTGTCCCCTGGGCATGAGGGGGGTGACAACCAGAGCCTGATGCATTCAGCCACTGCAGATCCACTGGGAAGGACTCATCCCAACACCACTTACACAGGACCACGAGGCTGGTGCTGGAAGCTGCTCCTGCTGCCAGCAGAGACCACTGGAAGGAAACATCCACCAGGAGGAGAGGACCTGGCAGAGCAGCTCTGCTGTGACTGCCTCCAACAGGACCATGGCCAGAGCCACACACAGGAGGGAGGAATCCCAAACGGTCCCAAACCCAACACTGGTGGCTCCAAAGGCACACAGAGCCCTCCTGCAGTGGTGCTGGCAGGCCTTGCCCTGCTGCTGCATAGGAAGGTGCTTGTTCAGGGCCAGACACCAAGCCTGGTAGAGGGCCAGGGTGCCACAGGGACAGGATGAAGCTGTGCCTACCAGTCCCACACCACTCTGGGCATCACCACGCAAAGCCCCCTGGAATTTTGAATAGATCCTTTAACTCTGCAGAGATATCAGGGTTTGGGTAACTTTTGCATGAAGTTACTTGAACTTGGCTTCGGAGGCTGCCCAGCCACATGCTTACAGTCCCCCACCATGCCCGGGGGGAAGAGAAGGAGCAGCCACCAGAGGCAGGAGGTGTTTGGGCACAGAAGAACAGGGCTCCAGCCTGGCAGGCTGCAAGAAGCACTTGCAGCACCTTCATTAAATCACAGCAGTGCTGGCTCAGAGCACTCAGCTCTGCCCACCCTGTGCAGATGATCTCACCCTGCTCAGCCCCCCCAGCTGCTGCTGCCAGCACCTTCCCCTTCCCAGCCCTTCTGGGGATGGCCAGGAACAGCCCTTCAGGGTTTAACACTGCCTCTGGCCATGATGGAAGCCTTGGCAGCTGCTCCTGCCCGGCTCCCCCCAGCCTTGCTGCTGCTGGGGGTGAGGGGGTGCGGGCTGGCCGGGAGAGATCTGCCCGAGGAACCACTGGGAGGGGGGACAGCTCTGCTCTGCTCATGGCTCAGGAGCCCAGCCAAGCAAAGGAACGAACCCAAGGGAGCTGTGGCTCTGGGCCCATCTGCTCCACTCCTTCTGCCCCTGCCTCGGGCATTGGGGGCTCCTCAGTGGCACCAGGAACGGCACCAGGAGCCTCAGGGCTGGCAGTGAGGCCAGGGGAGCCAGGGTCAGTGACCCAGGGCTCAGGGGAGGTGATAAACAGAGCAGCACCCAGCCCAGCATCTCATCCAGCCCACAGGCACAGCCCAGCCCAGCATCCCATCCAGCCCACAGGCACAGCCCAGCTCCCTGGGACCTTGGGACGTGTCCTTGCAGGCTGGAAGGCAACTGATGTGCAGCTGCTCAGCCTGGAGAAGAGAAGGTTCTGGGGAGAACTTAGAGCCCCTTCCAGTGTTTAAAGGGGCTCCAGGAGAGCTGGAGAGGGACTGGGGACAAGGGCCTGAAGTGACAGAACACAGGGAAATGGCCTTAAGCTGAAGGAACCAGGATTGGGTCAGGTATTAGGAAAAAATTCTTTACTGTGGAGGTGCAGAGGCCCTGGCACAGGGTGCCCAGAGCAGCTGTGGCTGCCCCTGGATCCCTGGCAGTGCCCAAGGCCAGGTTGGACAGGGCTTAGAGCAACCTGGGACAGGGGGAGGTGTCCCTGCCCATGGCAGATGATTTTAAAGATTCCTTCCAACCCAAACCAGTCTGTAGCTCCATGTTCAAGGAGGGACAGCTTCCTCCAGATTTTTAAGTGGACAGAGCTGCACTGGACCCTGACTCAGAGAGGAGGAGCATCTCTGGTCCCACAGATCCATGGAGCCTTTGGCTGTCCTCAGCAATGAGTTTCCCCAGTCCAGGGCAAGATCTGGGCTGTCCTCCCTGGTGTGGAACATTGGAACAAGACTTTGTTTTGGTCTTGTGACCTGGCTGCACATCCTGCTTTAACCCTCATTGGGGCAGAATCACCCTCAAGGTTTCTCCCCTCTTTGAGCCCCCTGACAGCCCAGTTAGGTGTTTGGAGGGTATGGCCAGGTTCAGGTTGGCCCTCGAGGTGCTGCTGTGCTGTGCTCAGCTTTGGCCAGCCTCTCGTGTTGGTATGTGGCAGGAAAGGCTGTGGTGAAGCTCCAGGTTTCCTGCACCCTTGGCCATGTCCTGCCCCACAGCAGCAGATGAGCAGAACCCCCTGGAGCAAATGGCACCCATGGGTCAGCAGGTTCCCAGCCCAAAATGGGAAGACTTTGTCCAGAAACAAAATGAGAAAGTACAAAATCCTCCCCTCCTTCCCCATCAAAGAGCTGATCACACTGTGGCTAAACTGCTGTGAGTGAAGCACCTGCTCAGTCACAGGGAGGAACGGGGCTGTCCACACTTGTCCCCAAGTGCTGTCACAGCCACCCCAGAGCCTGGTGCTGGACTGTGCAAGGAGGGCCGGGAGATGCCCCAGTGCAAGGAAAAGGGATTTCCTGGGGCAGCGGGTGCCAAGGAGCAGAGATTGTGGGGGGAAAGGGGGCAAAGCAGGGTGGGTGCCTGGGGTGCTCGGGATGAGGAGGAGGAGGGGGGGGGTGGGATAGGAGAGGGGGGACCCCCACTGAAGCCGCTGCAGGTGCTGGGGGCAGCCCCGGAGCCCTCCCAGCCCTGGTTTCAATCAGCCCTCCATCACACACTGTTTGCTTTTGCCGACAGCTCATTTACGCGCACTTGTCAAGCACGTTGTAAATAAGTGAGAGAAACAGCCCTGCCCTTCCTGAGCAGAGGCACGGCCAGGAAGGGGCCGGTCCCCCCGCCGCTCATTCCCAGCACCGGAGCCAGCGCTGCCAGGAGGGGCCGGGTCATCCACGCTGCTCCCAGCGGGGCTGGGAAAGCGCTGAGCATCCACCACCGCCCTCGGGAAACAAGGGGAGCACCCGTCCTGGACTCCCAAAGTCCACGCCACCGAGTGTCCGTAATTATTTAGCTTAAGGGTAATCTGCATCTCTCAGATACAGCCAGCCATCATCTCCGAGGTAATCTCAGGTCACGGAGCCAGAAGGGAAGAGTAATCAGCCGTTCTGAGTGTGGAAGACACAAAGAAACAAGCAGTGAGAATCAGACGGTGGCAGCAGGTCCGTCACACAGAGGGGTATGCTGTGTGTGGAGCTTTTCCATCACACACAGGGGTTTGTGTGTGGAGCTTTTCCCTGGCAGCCAAAGCAGCTGGAGCAGCTCCAGCCCGGTTGCCTGCCCTGCCCCTGCTCTGCATTTGCCCTCTCCTCCTCCAGCCAGGCTGAATTTCCCCAGCTGGTGCAGCAATGTGAGGGGAGCCCGGCACTGATGGTCAGCACCCGAGCCGGGGTTAACTCGGTTAAAGCACAAAGCTGCTCCTCTGTAATCACATTGCCGTGCTGTGGTTCCTGGCAGCCCCAGCCAGCCTCCAGGCTCCAGTGGGGAAGGTTTGCTGCAAGCTGGGGATGTGTTTTACAGGGACTGGCTCAGCACAGTCACGGGGCAGGGGGCAGCACCCCAGAGCAGACCTGGGCACAAGAGAGGAGGAAGGCTCTTCAGGTACAGAAAATACCCACCGGGCAATTCCTGGGAGCTGCTGCAGCTGCCTGGGTGGGTTTGCAGCTCAGGGGAGTTCAGCCAAGTCTTACAGTGGTAGCAGAGCCCATTTGCACTACATCCCTGACGCTGATACCTGACACTGGGGACCACAGCTGGACCACACCAGCCACGCTGTCCCCAGAGCTCCTCCTGCCCTGACTCTGGCAGGAAAAGCCCACTGGGAACAGGGCTGGACTATCACAGCTGCATCCCTCATGGATGTCTCTTCCTCCATCTCCAGAAGCAGATGCTGCATTTGCTTAAGTCCCCCAGAAACCAAAAGCTTTGCTCCAAATCCAGCTCTGAAAGCAGCAGTGCCAACACAGCCCCTGCAGGGCTCATCCTCCTGGCCTGACACCATCCTCCCTGGGGACACTGCCAGGGGCACTGCCAGAGGCACTGACAGCTCTGCAGAGCCTGGCCCTGAGCCACAGGGACCTTCCTGCCCTTAGTGCTGCCCTGCCCAGGGGAGCTCAGGGGGGCCTTGAAAAACAGGAGGCACCACCCCAAAGCCCCAAATCTGCCTGATCTCTGCACAGCTTGAAGGTTGTCACTGGTGGCAGTCATGGAGGCTCCTGAGGAGCTGCTCTGTGCTCGGACAGTGTCCCTTTTCCTGGCTCCAGCACACAGGTGGCACATGGCACAGCTCTGCTGGCACCAAGGCTGTGCTGGCCCTTCATTCCCACCCCAGAGCAAAGCCCACATCCCTTTGGCCAGACTGTGGCCACAGCAAAACGAGCTGCCTCTTGCTGAGCTGGAGCAGTTTTGAAGGCTTTGCAAATCAGATTCCTGGCCAGGCTGATATTTCCAGCTTAATTTGTCTGTTCACAGAGCACAGACACTGGGTTTTTTCCCTAAATAGCCCTAGTATCAAATGACTGGTAAGCCAAGCTAATGGATAAGTTCTCCCTTGCAAGAAGCAGCTGATTTTCCCAGCTCCTGCCTCCCACTGCTCTGGCATCCCCAGAGAGGTCTGTCCTGACAAACCAGCCTGGACACAGCCCCAGCTGCAGCTCTCCCAGGTCAGGCTCCTGCCTAGCCCTGTGTGCCCACCCTGCCCCAAGCACCCTCCCCTGTCCCCTCAGGATCTCCTTCCCCACTGCTCCTTCTTGCATTTCACACCAGATTTGATTTTAAATTGCATCCTGGGCTCTTTACACCTTGCTGGCATGTCAATGATGCTATAAACTCAATTTACAGTGCCTGGTAGTTGCTGTCACGCTCCTTTTCTCCCTCCTGACCCCACACCCCAGCAGTGGGATTTCCATTAGCTTTGGCAAGCCAAGATAAACCCCCTTTGTCATGACTTCGGAGGGCCCATGATGGCTCTCCACAGCACCCTCTTGGCTATTGAGGCACAGAAAAGCTTTTGAAAGAGATGTGATGTGTTCTGGAGCACTTTTTCACCTGTCCAGTGGCCAGGCTCCTTCCATAGCTCAGGGAGCAGAGGCTCCAGGCTTCGCTGCGAGCACAGCCCCACGCCCTGCCATGAACAGTCTGGGCTGGGGAGGGCAAACAGCACCATGCCCTGAAAGCCCCAAGAGCCCAGAGCTCCTGCCATGATGGAGCCCCACCAAGATGTCCCTTTGAGATGCTCAGATTGGAAATGTCCCTGCACAGCTCCACCCTGGATGATCCCAGCCCGTGGCAGGATCACAGCCAGCCCAGCGCAGAGTCATGCCAAGGGTCAGTGGGTTCCAGCAGGGCCCCGTGCCCGGGCAGTGCCAGCTGGGTGCCCCAGGGCCAGCAGAGGTGGCCGAGCTGTCACCTGTGTGCATCAGCGGCCCAGGGCAGCCCGCAGAGCAGGAGCTTGGGCTGGTAACGAGGTTCTCAGGCTTTGAGCACTGCTGTTGCTATTTTAGTCTGCCTGAAAAGGAATCCGGAGGCTGTGTCTCCTGCGGAGCTGTTTGTGCTGACCCACTTTGGGAGCCTGTGGAGCCGCAGCTCCGGGGCCGGGGCCGGGCAGCGCCGGCCGGGCTGGGCCGCAGCTCCGGGAGGAGCCACCCGCCCTGGGCCTGCAGGGGACAGAGACCCACACGGGGACAGCCACCCGCCCTGGGCCTGCAGGGGACAGAGACCCACAAGAGGACAGCCACCAACACGGGCACAGGGCCCACAAGGGGACAGGCACTCACACGGGGACAGCCACCAACACGGGGACAGGCACCCACCCTGGGCCAGCAGGGGACAGGGCCCACAGGGGGACAGGCACCCACACGGGGACAGGAGCTGCTCTACCACCCTGCACCAGCCAAGGGAGGGATCTGGGCATTTTACCCCCGAAATCCCCATCTGCAGCACTTAAAGCTCCTCAAACACCCAGCACAGGGGTTTCTCCTCTCCCAGAGCAGTGTCACTCTCCAGGGGTTTCTCCTCTCCCAGAGCAGTGTCACTCTCCAGCAATCCAAACCCCGGGACACAACATGACCCAGCAGAGAGTGCCACAGTCCCACGCAGCTCTGTGGGGCAGCCCCAGCCCCAGAGGAGGTGGGTGAGGGTGTTCACTGCACCCACAGAGGGCAGGCAGAGCCTCAGAGCCCTGCTCACACACATTTCTCTGCCACAGCTGCTGAAACAGCACTCCTGGGCCAGGCTGGAACTCCTCAGAGTGGGAAAAGTGCTGGGGCTGCCTCACTGGGCATGAAAAACAGCACTGCCCAAACGAGCCCTCTGTGCTTTGAGGACATCTGTGGGGTCAGGATCAAACACCTGAGCCCACCCAAGTGCACAGAAGGGCCACATCTCTGCCCCACTACTCCCATCACCTCAGCCTTTTCATCAGCACCCAGATATCCCAGCTTGAACCTCTCCCTCTGCTCTCCATCCTGCCCCAGAGGCTCTCAGAGCAGGCTGGCCACGGGGTTGTGGAGCCTCAGCTGCCCAAACATCCAAATGCAGATGCTGGGAGGTGTCAGCCCAGCCTGCCTCAGCTCCAGCCAGCAGATGCAAATACAGCCACTGCTCCCCAGGCAGGGCAGGAAGCTGCAGACACAGCAGTGCCTGAACACAAACTCCCTGCTCACCTGGCAAACAAAGAGCCTCCCGCACACCCTCCTGGCAGGAGCATTCCTGAGCAAAGCCCCCCAGAGGCAGAGCCTGCCGTGCTCCAGGCAAGAATCCACAGCTCCTGTGGCTCTCTTACCTTGCTCTCCGTAGGAGCCGCTGCCGGATGTTGCTGCTTGGTGATGTTCTCAGCCAGACACCAGCAGATCCTCTTCTTCTGCTCCTGGGAGTAAGCCTCCAAACTTAATAAGCACTCCGACTTCTGACGTAAAGGAAACACAGGCAGGGAGAAGGTCATTAGCTGTGTGTCACAGGCTTTGCAAACTCCTCTGTCCCCACACACCACAGCAGAGCAGGGGACAGCTCTCAGCCCTGTCCTGCACCCTGGGCACAGGAGAGGCAAAGGGACTGGAGATCAGCTCCCTCCAGGGACAGGGAGAGCACTGCAGGGCTGCTTCCATGAGCAGGAGTGGAGCAGCACAGGCAGAGCACAGGCAGTCCTGCACCCTGTGCCACTGCAGGGGAAACCGAGGGTGGAAATTGCTCTTTGCCATATGCAAACATTAATGAGGCACCAGAGCATGAAGTGGTGAGAACAAGAGCCTTTGGGCTGGGTGGGGCTGGGAGGAAGAGCTCAGGGAAGATCCAGAGCAGCCTCATTGTCCTGCTCCTCACTGAACACCAGGATGAATTTGGGGATAAAATCCAGAGCAGCCTCCCCATCCTGTTCCTCACTGAACACCAGGATGAATTTGGGGATAAACTCCAGAGCAGCCTCCCCATCCTGTTCCTCACTTAACACCAGGATGAATTTGGGGATAAACTCCAGCCTCCCTGTCCTGTTCCTCACCAGGATGAATGTGGGGATGAAGCTCCAGCTCTGGTCACACACTGTCTGTTAGCAACATGCAGCAAGGAAGGAATTCAGAGAAATTATGAGAAGTCATCCCAGCTGAGCCCACCTCCTCTTGTGTCCTTCCCTGCACACACCTTCTGTTCCTCTTGGACAGGTTTTCTTTGGGCCAAATCTCACTCACTTATGGAACTTTCTGACCAAGTCCCCTCAGCAGCTGTCTCCCAGCCCTTCAACTGCTTATCTCTCATGCTAAAAATTAAGCATTATAACATCTGCTGCCTGCTGGGATTTTGCACGTTTCACTTTATAAAGAAATGCCCAAAGTTGGATCATCTCCTTAAGTGGCCAGAGGGGAAGAGGAAAAAAAATCAAAGCACAACTTTAGGACAGACTGCAAATAAAAGAAAAAGAGTCGTTCACTGAGGGCCATAAAAAAGACCTTTTCTTTCCCCCCAGAATTTCCTTCCAGAAGGGCAGGTCCCCTGTAGCTGGTTTTTTCCCAGAAAGGTCAGAGAGAACCTGCAGCTTTGTGACTCCAGAGACATAACACAGCCAGAAGGTGAAATGCTCTTTAGTCACACCATTTAAATCAGTGTTTGCATTGGATGGGAATTCATTCATGTTCCATCCAAAATCCCCTGAAGTGGTAAATAAACCAAGCTCCCACATCACCTCCTGGGAAAGAGGGCTCTGGCTCAGTCCTTTGCCCCTGCAAGGACGCTTCCATGTAGGAGAAAGTTTGAGCTTTCTTATGCCTGGACATCCCCACAGTTATTCCTACAGGTTTTAACACTGAAAATTCCTTCTCAGGCACAATCAGAATGAGCCTGAGGTTTGGGATTCAGGGACAGGAAGTGGAGGGGCTCCCCCTTGCCCCCAAATCCTGGGTGGCAGTGATGCTCAGAGCATCCCTGGAGTGTCACAGTGAGTTTTTCCCATCCTGGATGTCCCAGTCTCTCCCAGTCCCACACCAGCAGGTCACCAGGCTGCACCACTGTGATACCCACTCATCCCTAGGAAGTCATTCCCACTTTAGAGGGGAGGATGGGCACCCTTTGCCAGGATGGAATCCAGGCTGGCACTTCCCTGCCCCACTCTTGTGGTCAGAAGAGAAGGAAGCAGGAGCTCAGCAGAGCCCCAAAGCCCTGGGCAGCCCTGAGGAGCCCACCCTGGTGCTGGAATTGCTGCACACTCCCAGCCCTGCCAAGCTCCTGTGGCTCCCCTGGAGCGAGGCTCAAAGCAGTTCCAAGGACATCTCTGTCCCCTGGCTGTGACAGACACAGAGCTCACCTAGCCCTGCCCTGAGCCCCTCCCTGATTCAATTACAGCCCATGTCTTTGATTGAATTTAGCGCTCAGCCACGCTCAGCTCCTGCTGGCTGCTGAAAGCAAAGTGCCCCCTGCTCCCCCTGAGCTGCTGCAGGCTCCCTGACCTCGGCCACCCAGGAGTGGCACAGCCAGGAGGGCACATCTCCCTCTGCTCCAGAACTCAGGGAAAGGAACCAGCCCAAAGTGTGTGCCAGGTACTGTGGGCAAGGCTGAGGGGGGACCTGAACAGCCAAAATGTACATTTATCCAACATGTACATTTCTTATTATCACCACAGTGACATTTAACTTCTCCAATGTACATTTCCCAAGGAAAGAGCTCTGTTTTTCCCTCTCACATTAACCTGCCCTCCCAAAAGCTTTCACTGGACTGGGAAAAGCCCAACCTGCAGGGGCTGAGCACCCATGGCTGCCTCCAAACCCAGGCAAAGCCCTTTGGGATGCAGCCAGGTGAAGGGTTGGGTGTTATTTGGGATAAAACTCGTGTCCCTGGAGCCTGGTCCATGCTGGGCACTGAGCTGCCCACCCAGGGGAGGCTGGGGAGGGGTCAGGGAGCTGTGCCTGCACACGCTGCCCTGTGAGCTGGGAACAGCCTCCCCTGATTGTTTTCCTTCAGGGAGGCTGCTGCTGGCCTGCCAATATTTACAGAGAGAAAACGGGGTTTGATCTCCAGGGCTGGGAAAGGAGGATGCAGATGGTGTGAAGGGGGCTTTTGCCACCTGATAAAGGCACTGACTGAAGTGGCTGCCAGTGGCTTTCTGCCACTGTCCCCAGTGACAAACATGTTATTGCAGGTGCTGTGTGCTCAGGAGCCACTGCTGAGCCAGGGCAGTCCCAGCACCCCACACAGCCCAAGGGAGGGCAGGAGAACACAGCAGGTATTGCAGAGGATGGCCCAAGCCAGCCAGCACCAGCCCCAGACAGGCCATGCCACAGCCAAGGATGATCTGCAGGAAAAGTTCCTTCTGCTCCATGGGAACAACTCCCCCAGCAGACACCACACAAGGAGGGGTTCTGCACTCTGCAGCCCATAAATTATGAGAGGAGCCCCCAGAGAATGGCAGCATCACAGGAGGAGCCCCCAGACCCCACACACCGAGCCCCTGCCTGCAGACACCCCTCTGTGCAGGGCCCCCTGGGGCTCTGTGTGACACTGCAAAGCTGAGACACCACAGGAATGAGGAGCCAGACTCAGTCTGACACCTCTGGTGCCCTGAGCTCAGTGCCCAGCAGAGCCCAGGGCTGTTCTCTCACCACTGTCTGTCCTGGCTGTGTGAGAGACACATTCCCAGGCTGGGAGGGAGGGGTCATGTCACACAATCCCAGACTGCTCTGAGGTGCAAGGGACCCTAAAGCCCATCCAGTGCCACCCCTGCCATGGCAGGGACACCTCCCACTGTCCCAGCTGCTCCCAGCCCTGTCCAGCCTGGCCTTGGGCACTGCCAGGGATCCAGGGGCAGCCACAGCTGTTCTGGGCACTCTCCTCCCATGGATCCAGGGATGCACTGGTGCTCCTTCCCCGGGCTCTGTCCCCAGGGCTGGTGGCAGGGTGCTTTGGGAACGGGCTCCCAGCCCAGCCCTGGCAGGCCCTGCCCTCCAAGTCTCAGGGGTTGGGCCCCGGCCAAGGGCAGCAGAGATCCCAGAGGGGAAGTACCTCGGAAACTGCTCCAGACTACAATGGCTCCAAATCACAGAGCAAACCTTCCCAGGGAGAAACAGCCAGCCCTGGGAATATCCTGTGCACAAAACAGGGCACTGCTGCCTGCTGACTTCATGCTCCACCAACCAAGGGATGCTGAGAAAGTTCTGTTTGCTCCCTGCTGGGGGAGTGGGGGGGACCAGGGCTCTTCCTGTGGGTTTTGGACTGCTGTGCACACTGGTGATGCCCAAAAAACAAACCCTGGCACTAACAGCAGGGGCCCTGCTAGAGCTGGGATGCCCAAAAGGTGCCAGGAGTGCTGCAGGAGAGGATGTGCATGGAGATAACACTGGCAGGACACAGCAATCCCTGCACGGCTCTGCTCTGGGTCTTGTTTTTGGGAGCACTGATGATGGCACAGCCCAGGGGATGCCCAGAGGGTGTGGATGCCACATCCCTGGACATGTCCAAGGCCAGGCTGGACAGCACCCTGAAAACCCTGATCCAGGGAGAGGCAACCTGGCCATGGCAGGGCTGGAACAAGATGAGCTCTAAGGTCCAACCCAACCCAACCCATTCTGTTTCTCCATGGTTCTCTGTTAAACCTCCAGGACGAAAATCAGCCTGAAGCACCTTTTCCACCCCCTGTGGAGCAGCCAGTGAGGACACGGGGCTGTTTTCCAGGTCAGGCAGTTGTCTTTACACGGCTCATCAGGTAAAAGCCTTCCCAGGAATCCCTGAGAGGAGCCAGGCACGGAGCTCCCACTGGCAAACAGAGAGCAGGGCCAGCACCTTCCTGATCTGCAGACATCCTTTCCTCTCAGGGAAGAGAACAACAGCTCAGAGCTGAGTGGCCCCAGCAGCACCAAGCTCACCCACCCAGGGCCAGCACAGCCCCAGAGCTTTCCCAGAGCTTTCCATGCCTCTTCCCTATTGCAGCCCCCTGGGCAGAGAGCTCCAGCCAGTGCAAACAGCCCAGGGCCCTCTGAAATCCTCACCCCGTGCTGCCTGGGCCTTTTTAAAATTTCTCTAGCACCGTAACTGCATCATATCAACTCTTCTTTTTGCCAACATCTGGGAAATGTGACCCTAAAATTAAAGCTGGGGGGGAAAAAACCTCACAATTTTGACTATCTCAACATTCAGGGTCAGGCTGTGCTGTGTAAAGATGCACAAAACCAGGAGAGCAGAGTGTCCCTGTTTATCTGCTCCCCCAGCTGGGACAGGAGCACTCCCTGCTCTGCTGAAGAGCCCTGAGCTGGGAGCTGGCAGTGCCCAGGAGCTGCCCTGTGCCCAGGCTCTGGGTCATGCCAGCCTGGGGCTTCTGCTGCTGGTGTCACCCAACATCTGACCCAGGGAAAGCCCCCAGGCCAAGAGGTGAAGCCCAGGGTCTGTCTGCACAGAGCAGCAGCCTGGCCACCAGCTCCAGAGCCACTGCCATGGGTGTCCCAGCTCCAGGGACATCCCAGGAGACAGCAGGGCCAGGGGGACATTGCCACTGGAACCTGGGGCTGCCATGGCCATGCTGGGTTGGGCAGCTCTGGAACACCTCAGCATCTGGAGCAATCTGCACGTGGGCTCATGCCACAGCATCCTCCAGAGGGGCTCCTCCACAGGCTGGCATTGCTCCAACCTTGCCTCCTTGCACCTGCAGCTGGGACTGCTCAGCACCACCCAGAGAAATGCAGGGGCTGGGACCTGATGGCCTTTGGAGGGGGAAAATGGAAAGCTCAGTTCAGGAATGAGTGAAGCTGCTGCTGTGAGTGTGACATGGCAGAGGGACTCAGTGTCCAGCTCTCAGGGGCAACTCAAGGCTTGGGGAACCTCTCCAGCAGCCCAGAAAGAAGCCATGGAGGAAACAAAGGCAATTTAGAGAGCAGGAAAGGATTTTTCATTGGGTAACATCTCCTGGCCACCAGCAGCAGAAGGGAGCAAAGGGAGTCACCCCTTCCCCTGAACAGGATGGGAGCAGAGGTGCACAGTTCTGTTCTCTCACAATATTCATGTCACAAAACTGGTGAGAACAAGGAGTCTCCAGGCTGCCTCTACCCCAAGTCCTGGGAGTGATCCCAGCCCTGCCTGCAGGGCCTCCCCCCACAGCCCAGGGATTCTTCCCCTGTGCAGGACAAGCCCATCAGACAAATTACAGCCACAAACCTGACAAGCACCATCTCTTGTCCTCTTGTGAATGAGAGGAAACTGAGATACACTTCCAGCACAGTGCAGAGCCCATTTCCCACACAAAGGCTCATCTCCACTCCCTTCTCACTGAACAAATTCCCCTCACCTGTTCACTTGGGCTCCTAGCTTTGATGTCACCCCCAGCCCTGCCCTTTTGCCCTCTCCCTATCACCAAACCATCTGCCCAAGGGCCCTCTAGGTCTGCCAAGACAGTGCCCAAAATGCTCCTTGCAAACTCTGCTGATGACGTGTCCAGAACAGCCAGCTCCAAAATTACCCAGGTGTTTAAAATCTGCCAGAGTGTCCCTGAGACTTGTCCTCTGTGCCATCAGGAAATTGCTTTTCCCAGCATTCAGATTTGCTGTTTGGAGACAGAACCTGGGCTCTCCCTGGCTCCTCCCTTTGGGCCAATGCCACATCCCAAAGGGCACCCAGTGAGCAGAGAACACCTTGGGAAATGAATGCTGCTGTGGAATGAGCTGGGCCATGGATGGAGAGAGGCACATTACCCAGGCAACAGCATTCTGTGATCCATTTGTCCAAAGCATTCCCTTGGCACAGCTGAGGTGGGAACAGGAACAGGAGCAGGACCCTGGAGCAGGGATGTGCCCACACAGAGCCAGGCTGCCCAGAGCAGCTGTGGATCCCTGGATCCCTGGCAGTGAGTGCCATCCCTGGCCATGGCAGGGCTGGGACAAGATGATCTTTAAAGTCCCTCCCAAGCCAAACCAGTCTGGGATTCTCTGATGGCCAAGGTGGGGGACAGTGGCATTTCCCTGGCACTTGTCCAGAGGCTCTCCTGTGCAGGATGGGCATGTCCAAGGCAAAGCCAGCTCAGGCACAGAGTCACAGCATCAATTTGCTCAGCTCTGGATGAGTGCTCACCACAGCAGCACAAGGAGCTGCTACTGGAAGGATTTTCTGTTTCCCAAGACAAACTCCTGTGTCTGCACATGAAAACTTCCAGAGGAAAAAAAATATCAGATTTGCCAGTGCTTTTCAAAGGAGAAACTTACTGAGCTGTTTGGTTTTAAGTCGATTTGGTCTGAATATGTTGGGCTGGAATCAAACACTTGTAACAATGCATTAAACCCCTGACCTGCAGTTTCCTCTCAGCAGGATATTTCCGGAGCAGGGAAGGGTGTGAATGCAGCCCTGGAGCACTCACAGCTCCACACAGCTCCCTCTGAGGCTGCCCATTCCCAGCAGGCAGCAAACATTCCCTGCTGACAGCTTGTACACATCCCATGAGATGTGTGTGTCCTGCAGGGAATGGGGAATGGGGAAAATGCAGACAAACTCCCACACTCCAAATCCTGTGGGGTGCAGAAATGTGGGTCCACACTGAATCCCAGAATCCCAGACTGGTTTGGGTTGGAAGGGACCTTAAAGCTCATCCCATCCCACCCCCTGCCATGGCAGGGACACCTTCCACTGTCCCAGGCTGCTCCAAGCCCCGTCCAACACTTGGGCACTGCCAGGGATCCAAGGGCAGCTACAGCTGCTCTGAGCACCCTGTGCCAGCTCCACCTATTGCAGTGCTCAAATCAGCCAGAGGCTGTCACAGGCAGGGCCTGTTCAACTTCAGACTGTGCTCTTTGGATTTAAAATCCTGAAAGGAAAGATGCCCAGGCCAGGTCTCAGTGCACTGCCAGGACTTTTTAACATTTCAGCTGGCAAATAGGAAAATTAGAGGAGCTGTACTGGCCACAAACTGAAACACAAAGAGTTCCACCCAACATGAGGAAGAACATTTCTCCATGAGGGTGGCAGAGCTCTGGAACAGCTGTCCGGGGAGGGTGTGGGGTGTCCCTCTCTGGAGACATCCCAAACCCACCTGGACACCTTCCTGTGACACCTGCTCCAGGTGCCCCTGCCTTGGCTGTTCTGGGACTCTGTGATCCCAGCTACACACTCAGGCATTCCT
>VZSU01002146.1:29948-48009 GCA_013398715.1 Nesospiza acunhae
CTTGTGTCTGTGCTGGGGCTATCACAGCCACCAGAAGGAACAAAACTCCCACAGGGGACAGCTCAGTGCAGAACATCCCTCTGCTTTCACATATTTTCCAATCCCATTCTACTTTCAGCCTTTCCAGGATACCAAGTGCCCCTCCAGAACTGTGTCCATGCTCACTCAGGATCCCCAAACACTGCAATTCTCACCTTGCAGAGGCTGTAAAACCAACACCCTTCATGCTGGAACCCACAGCAGGCTCTGCAGCTCCTGCTAGCTCTGCCTGCAATCAGCCAGGCTGCCCAGGGAGTCAACTCTGTGCAGTGATTTATTACACACAATTAGACAGGATGACCAGCAGTAGCTTTTTTTGTGACACTTCCTGAAGGTTGGAATTGTCTCTCTTGTTTATAATAAATTAAGGAACTCACAGGTATTAGAACATACTTTCATTTTGTAACGTGTCAGATCCAAATGCAAATTCGTGACCTTATGGGTCAGAACATTACTCAGAAACCGTCAAGATGAGCAATAGCAGGAGGCTGCAGCTCAAGGCTTCAGCAGAGAGCTCTTCCTGCAGCAAAGGCAGCAGCAGCCTGGCCCCGTGGGCTCCTCTCAGCTCTCAGCAGCACTAAATACATTAGTGCTCATTCAGATGATTTGTGGGCAACAAACAGCAGCTCAAGAGCTTCCTCCGACCTCCCAGCCCATCCCAGCAGCACAATGGATGTGTCTGCCCAGCCCATGGCGACAGGAGCCCAGCTGAGAGTGGCCACAAACCCCCCTGAGCCATCAGCAGCAGGGACAGAGCCAGGAGAGGGCTCAGGGCACACAGAGCTGCTGCCAGGCCAGGCATGGAGCAGGTCACAATGGGGAGAGACGCCTGAGGGTGACACGGGGCCAAAAAGCGTTGAGAGCCCACACATCCTGCCCCTATCCATTCTCATCCCTTCCACCAGCCACGGGCTGGGCAGCCAGGCAGTCCTGACCCCCTCAGGAACCTGAACATGTCCCCAGGGCACAGCCAGCCCCTGTCCCCAGGGCACAGCCAGCCCCTCTCAAAGGGAATTTCTGTCCCCAGGGCACAGCCAGCCCTCTCAAAGGGAATTTCTGTCCCCAGGGCACAGCCAGCCCTCTCAAAGGGAATTTCTGTCCCCAGGGCACAGCCAGCCCCTCTCCAGAGGAATTTCTGTCCCCAGGGCACAGCCAGCCCCTCAGGGGAGCCCATCTTTGCAGAGGGCTGCTCCCACAGCCAGGGAGGAGGCTGAGTTTTTCAGCAGGGCAAAAGAAGGTGCCACAAGCAGAGTGTGGCACCCACTGGACACCAGACCTGCCAGGTGATGGGGAGAGCTGCACAGGGATGGCCCAGGGACTGCTGCAAGTGCCACTTCCCACTGCCCAGCCCCAGCCCTCATCTGAGAGCAGGCCCACTGTAAAAATCACCTTATCACACAAACCCAGCCTCCCACCAGGCCAGAGAGGCACCCACAGCATCCCCACTGTCCCCCTGCAGCGTTTCTGTGAGGGCCAGCCTGCAGGGACACCTCTGAAGGGACTGTCCCCTCCCAGCCTCCCGGTGACACCCCCACAGGCCTGTAAGCAAAGATCTGCTCCCAAAATGTGAATGCAAAGAAGAAAAGAGACAACCTGAAGGAAATGCTCTTGTTGGCTTCCCTGCAGGAATCAGATGCTGGAAGGCTCCCAGGCTGGCTCCCAGAACATCCCATCCCTTCAGAAGAGCCCCTCTCTCCACCTGGGGCCAAAGGCACGACCCCTGTGCTGCACATCTGGGAGGTTCCTGCTCTCCTGCTCCATCCCCAGCCCCTGCAGCCCTGTCACCCCCTCCCTGTGGCTCCTGGGGAGGTGACCTGCAGGTCACAGGTCACTGCTTCCCAGAAGAGAAGTCTGAGAGAGGTCTGCTGGGAGAGCCCCATCCTGCCTGGCTCACTGCTGACTCACAGACACATCCCCACCTTGTTCTCCTTTCAAACACCAATTTCCCACTGCTGGAGAGCCCCAGGGCACCCACAGCTGGCAGGTTCCTGTCCCCTCCACCTTTGAGCCATCTGCTCCCTCTGGCCAGGACAGAGCAGCAGCCATGGGCTGGGAAGGATGAAAGTTTGACAAGAAAGTCTCAAAGGTATGTGTGCTTGGCAGAAAGATTTTTGAATGTAGGATCTGAAGAAGGAAGGAGTATAGAGATATAGAGAATAGAGATGGAAGCAAGTTTTGATATAGAAGAAAAGAGTTGCTGAGCCAGTCTCACTGGATAACCAAGGAGGCAAAAAGTATGCTAGTTAGAAGGGGTTTTTATGGCTTAAAGCAAAGGATAAACCCACCTCAAACAAGATGTTTTTCCCAAACAGAAAGACAGCACAGGCAAACAAGTCAGCAAAGTTGCAAGTAAAAAAAAGTCTCAGAATTTTCCACTGCAAGAAAACTGAAAAAGAACTTCTAGCTTAAACTGTAATGTACTAACTTTTAGTGATTGGAGAGTAGTAACATGAATATGGTAATTATAGTAGTTATGATAGGCTATACAAAATAGTTAAGGTATAGATTGGTTCTACTGTATTAAGATGCTCAGCAAAGAAAAGTCTATAATGCATTGTAACCAAAACCAAAGGGTCTCCAGGCCTGCCTGCAGCTGGAGCTGACAGCTGTAGGCACAGCTCTGTCACCCACGACTCTGGACTGCTGTAACCTCTTGGATACAATAAACTGCATTTTGTATACAATAAACTGCATTTTGGAGAGCCCCTGGAGTCCCACATCTCTCATTTCGGCTCTTACAGCCGTGGGGCTGGGAGGGAAGGGTGGCACAGGGCATGTCCTGCTTGGCAAGGTGCTGTCCCTGAGCCAGGGCTGCCAGTGTCACCTCAGAGCCTGGGCTGGCAGTGCAGGGGGTGATCACCCACCCATGGGGTCCAGCATGTGGCAGAGCTGGTCACCATGGGCTCCACTCCCCTTGTGAGTGCCCCAAAGCAGCCCAGGAGGAGCAGCCAGGGTTTGCAGAGTCCCACAGCATGGCCAGTCCAGAACTGCTCAAGTCTGTGGGGGAACAGGAGGTGGGAAAGCAAAAATCTCACATTTTCTATCCAAGTGCTCCACTGCAGCCACAGCAATGCCAGGGATCTCCATAATCAGAGTTCTCACAGCCAATTAGACCCCTCAGAAGAAAGCCCAGCCCTTCATTACAGCCTGACAAAGACACCTCTTCACATCTCAAGATCTCATGAAACACAGCCACCTCTGTTTTGCTCACTTCTACTTAGGGGCACCAAGCTTCCAAACCAAATATCAGACTCTGACTGCATTTTTCCAAGTGCCTGAGAAAATGCTGGAGAGCCTCATCCAAGCACCCAGCACAGCCTGGCTGAGTCACAGCCCAGCTGTCACCAGCCCAGGGTGACATTGCCCTGGGACACACACTGAGCAAAGCCAGGGGGGGCTCAGCCCCTGCCCAGCCACAAAGCACACAGGAGACCAGGAAGGAGCAGGAGGGAAGGAACAGGAACAGGAGAGGAGTGCAGGATTCTGCAGTGAGTCGTGCCCTGGCCCAGCTCCAGCCTCTCAAGGTGAACAACTTCCACACTGAGCATTTGCACCCAGCCTTCACAATGGCTCATTATTGCACAATGCTGCTAAGCAGTGTCTGCCTTTCTCCTCTGTGCCCTGGGGAGCTTTCCCAGACCCACCTTTCCACCTCAGAGAGTACAAGGCCTTGAAAGCAGGAACACAGCAAAGTCTCTGCAAAAGCAAAAAACTCATGGCCTTCAATGGTTAGGGAGGTCCAGGGTGAACCAATTCTGCAGAGTCCTTGACTTGACAAAAGGGACTGTGCCAAAGCCTGGGTGACTGCAAATCTGCTTAGAGCACTCAGCTACATGTGGGTTTACAGCTATGATTCTGCTTTCACACTGGGCTTCCTTATTTTATTTGAGGGCTCCAAACCTGGATGTTTGAAGACAAGAAAATCATGGTGCCTAAAAATAATGACAAAACATTTGGCAAAGAAATCTGCCCCCAGGGGTAAGAATCCTAAGAGAAACAAAAGTGAGATGTCTCAAGGAAAATCCAAAGGGAGAAGGGGAAAAGAAAACTGTTCTAGTGCTGCCCAAGCTCCTTTTAGCATCTTCTTATTCACATATTCTACAGACATTACATTTATTTTCCAGGCTTCTGGCAAATTCATTTAAAGAGAAGTTAAAATCAATTTTTTCAGTGCTCCTTGCCCCAGAAAAAGGATGAGAGCTGTCAGTACCTGCCCAGCTCTTACTGGAAGGTTAAAGTGGAAATCAGCACCACTCACCTCTGCCAGGTAAAGGATGCAGAACTTGCGATCTTCTGAACCTACAGGGAAGAAAAACCAGGATCAGAGCGAAGCTGCAGCTGCATTTTTGCAAGAGGAGCCACTGGCAGGCGAACTGGCTGAGAGACAGCCCTGAATGAGTGTTTGTTGTTGTCCCCAGTACCAGGCTGTGACCTGGGTGATGTCTGTGGCATCTGCCAGGGCCGGGCACGGCGGGGCCCTGCAGGGACTCAGTGCCCTGGCAGGGATCCTCTGGGGGTTCCTCCTTTGGAAAAGGGTTTGCTGCATTCAGAGGCCCCTGCAGGCTCTGCTGCCCAACCTGCCTTGGCACCTGCAGCCCGTGGGAGCATCCCAGGGCCTGCATAGGACCAGCAGCACCCACAGCCATCCTGGGAATCAGGGATGGGTCTCTCCGTCCTATCCCTGGGGGCACTTCGCCACCAGGAGGACTCACAGAGAAACTCCTGTTCCCGCATCTCATTCCCAGCTTCTTGCCCAAGTCCTGGCTGGTCCTGGTGGTCCTGCTGTCTGTCCCAGCCTCCCCCAGTGCCAGCAGCTGGGGCCCTGCCTCTGCAAGGGGATGGAGCCAAATCCCAGAGCAATGGGAAGCAGCAGGATGGGGCAGGGGGAGGAGCTCATCCTGCTCTTTTGGGCTGAGGACAAACTGCCCAGCATGGGGACACCAGGGAGACCCAGCCAAGGAACTTCCACAGCTTTGTGCAAGGAGATGGTGCTGGGACAACACAATCACCAACTCTGCCATCCACCTCCTGCTAAATGATGGAGCAGCCCAGAGCAGCTCCTCAGCTTGCTGCCAGACATCCCAGGAGATGTGTCAGACTCCAGCTGCTGAGCCAGGCTGCTCCCTGCAGGTCCAGCCTTCCCCGCACCCAACCAAAAGCCGTTCCTGAAGATTTGCCCTGGCCCTGGTGTGTCCCCAGCCTCGAGGGAAGCCAGCTCCAGGCATACACCAGCCCCACAGGAGGACATGGAACTGCCCCAGGACAGGGTCACCTCAGCTCTGGAGCAGGATAGCCCATCTCCAGGGCAGGACATCCCTTTTCCAGAGCAGGACATCCCATCTCCAGAGCAGGACATCCCTTCTCCAGAGCAGAACATCCCATCTCCAGGGCAGGACATCCCATCTCCAGAGCAGAACATCCCATCTCCAGGAGCTGGCTGGCCCCTTCACAGTAGCCCTGCCCTTGGCAGCACCGTGGGGCTGCTGCTTCCCTGACCCTCCTAATGACATTATCTGTGCCAGGAGCTCAGGGCTGCAGCCTGGGCATGGCTGCAGATCCCACTGCAAGTGGTGTCAGCACAAGCTCTGCTTCATTTCAGCAGCCTGAGCTGCTGGATGGGAACAGGCTCTGCACAGGGCTGGAAACACCCTGTTCCCTGGAGGAAAACAATTCTCCTGCTGCAGGCAGCAGCCCAAATATCCAGATAAGAGCTGTGACCCACTGAGGGACTCGGCGCCTCTTGAGTCACTCCCTGGGCCACGTGAAACCTATGAAGAACTGGCCTGGAGCTCTTTGCTGGGTGTCTATTCCAGCTGTCCTTTGTGGGGTCACACCTCTGCCTCCACTGCCAACTTCAGTTTTAATGCATTTTGCAGGATTTGGGCTGGAAAATCCCTACAGGGACACCAGGACACTGTGACACAGTGGCTGCTGGAGCCCAGCACCACTGGGAGTGCTGCTGCGGCCCTCTCAGGTGAGGAGCCCTGTGTGTTCCCAAAACCTTCCCCAGCTCCCCCAGGGCTGCCCCTCCACATCCTCATTCCCAGGAGGGGAGGGGTGCTGGATCCTGGCAGCAGGAGCAGCTGGGCCTGGCTGGGAGCCCATCCCTCCCCTCTGCCCACAGAGAAACACCCTCTGCTCCCATGGCAGTGCCTGAGTGCTCCCAGCCCCTCTCCCATCACTCCCAGCAGGACCATCAGGCAGCATTTTCCCTGTGGAGCCCTTTGGAGCCCCTCACCCTGTGCTTTTCCCCTCGGAAAAGGCAGAGTTTGGAAGCAGGATCTGTGCCTGCTGCTGGCACACCACGAGTCCTGCTGCTCCTGCTTCTCCTGAGCTGGGCCCTGCTCTTCCCTGCCCCAGGACCTCTCGAGGCTGACTGGCAGAGCAGGTCACAGAGGACCAGCACATCCCAGCTGTGTTTCCTCAGGGGCTTTAACCAGGTTTTCCCTGATGATGTTGTTATAGATACATATTATAATATTGGCTTTTCACAAATATTAAAATGGATTTTATATGAGTAGCGTTAAAGTAACTTTGTTATAAAGATATAGTTTTTATTTCTGTTATTAATTAAGCTTAGATATAGTAGTGAAATAGCTATACTTGTATTAAAATGCCTACTTAGATAACAGCCAATGAACATATGAAGAAGACACCTACTATAGATGTGCCAACAATCAGCACTCACCATGGAGTGTCACAGTGTGGACCAAGGCCCTAAAACTAGAAGTAATAAAAACAGACTAAAACCACAACCAAAAAATGCACATACTCTAAAAAAAACAGATCCAAGGAGCAGATATGCTAAACAATTCTTAGAACATGTAAACTAATTTGGGGGGAAATTTAGTATGCATAAGGGTCTGTGAATATGCAACAAACTGATGTAATTAAAAGGTATTTAAGGGGTATCCCCAAAGATAACACTTAGGTGCCAAGATGCACCCAGCCCTAATAACCTTTGCTCCATGGTCCTTGTCTCCTATTGTCCTTTATTAAATTTTTTACATTTTCACAGGAGAGTTTTTCACAGTGTGAGGATCTTCATAAAGGAAGGTCCTGTGGGACTGTGACAGCCCAGGGAATGGCCCTGCTCCCCTTGGACCTCTGTGGATTCCTTCTGCAGTAACAACTGATCCTGACAAGGTGCAAACCCACCAAAATTAAGTTCCCTTTCAAATTCCTGTCCCTTGAGCTGTGAATCCTGGCACCAGCAGCCTCCAGCTGCTGTTCCTGTCCCTCCAGGACTCACTGCCACACATGGCCCAGCAGCTCAGTGCCTACAGGACACACAAAGCAGGGAGCCACTCTGGGCTAAGGAATTGCTTAAATCCCATTTTCTACCAGCCTTTAGGGAGAACTTCAGTAATGAACTGGCTGCCCATCCCAGCAGCTAGGCTGGAGGCAGGGCTGATCCCTGGCAAGGCACAGGGGGAGGCTGGAGGGCGATGGCAGAGCCAGGTAGGGCTGACCTGGGGGCAGATTTCACCACAAACCAGGTTTGCCAGGATTCCTTCCATGTTTTCAAGTCTCTGGAGGGTCAGGGTGGAGCAGCAGAGCCTGATGTGTCCAGAGCCCAGAAATACACAGGAGAGGCAGAAGCTGGCACTGGAGAGGTAGCAGATACCTGGGATGATCCCCAGCTCTGCTCCCCACAGCTCTTGTGACAGCAGCACAGCACATTCCCTCAGCCAAAGTCAGGGAAAAGCAAAAAATAAATAAGCAGGAGGAAAAAACTCACTTGGAGGTATTTCCTTCTCTTCCTGTTGTGCTGAGCTGGGACTGGTTTGCCTTCCAGAGTGACGTGAGCTGAGCCTGTGCCAGGCTGGGCACGAGGCTCAGAGGGAGCTCTGCAGGGACACGTCCCCTCTCCAGCTAAGCCCTGTCCTGCACACCCACACTGCCTGAGCCAGACAGCAGCTCCTCTCTGCCTCTGCCACTTCCCTGAGCAGCCCATGGAAAGCACCTGCTGCTCTCAGGATTTGGGGGTGCATGCCTGGTGTTGGGTCAGAAAGATGGGAAAAGAGGGAAGCTGGTCCTGTGGCTGTGGCAATGCCCTGGTGAGGGCAGGCACCCCAACCCCAAATCCTCATCTCTGCTCAGCAAGGCTGGGACTGCACCCAGCAGCCAGGACAAGGTACTGCCAGGCCCTGGGTGTGTGGGAAGGGAGGCAGCTGCTGAGCATATCCAAACCCAGCTGCCAGGAGGGGACAAACTCGTCCCACTGGGGGAGTGTGGCAGGGTGCAAGCCCTGAGTGCTCCCCAGCATCCCCAGGAAGCACAGGAGGCCCATCAATCCCACTCTTGCCCCTTGAGCTGCACAACACAGCAGGCTGGGATGTCAAGAAGCCCTTGTTTGCAGGATCCCAGCTGGGGATGGGCTCCCAGAGTGGGGATAAAGCAAAGCTCCTCTCTGTCCCAAAGCTGAGCACACCCACGGCAGGGCGAGCCAGGATCCCGGAGCGTGGAAATTCCCACAGTGCCTGCTGAGGAAGCCAGCCCTGTGTCACTGGGAGCCAGCTCATCAGCCTGTGCCGGGCTTGTGAAGCAGGAAGAGGGAGCATTGTGAGGCAGATCAGACTGATTTGCTTTCGCACAGAGCAGCGAGCGGCAGGAACAGGAAACAGCACAATGGCCCTGAGCGCACCGGAGATGTCTCAATTGTTGGAGGCAGCCACACGCCTGTTCCTATTCATGGCCTTTCAGTCATTCAGGAGAGCAGCAGCAAATCCCTGCCAAGAGGGACAGGCAACTCCGAGCTCTCTCCAGCCGCCTTTGAAGCAGCCCTGCCCCAAGCAGGAGGGCTTGAGCTGCCTGAACAGCAGCTGGGCTGGAGTCCCAGTGCACGGGGGGTGGCTCAGTGCTGCAGGGACCCCATCTCCTTTGGAGAGCCTTGGGAAGCTATTCCAGACAAGATCCAGCCGAGTTATTACGGCAACAAGGAAATAAGTGACAGAAAACTGCTCACAAATCCACCGTGCCCGAGGTGAGGAGGCACAATCTTGTGCTGCTGCAAACAGAGCTCGGTGTGCAGAGCCAGGAGCAGCACCAGGGAAGCTGATTTCTCCAAGCAGAGCTGTTCCCCAGCCTTTGGGAGCAGCCAGGGGCAGCACACACACACACACATGCGATCCAGGAGCTGACCAAAAGCACTTTAACAAGGAACAATTTCTTTTGTCCCTTTCTTAGAAATAAGCAGTGCTGAGAATACACTCGACAAAGCCCAGGGAGACTTCAATGGCTTTTCTCAGTGGCTCGTGGCTGTGGTGCTCCATGTCCCTCCCCTGTGCTTCTGCTCCCACCAAATAGGTCAGGGAATTCATCTGGAAACAGAAACGTTGCTGGAAATGGGAAATAACAAGTGACAGGCAGCCTGTGGTGTCCAGCACTGAGTTCAGAACAACGAGATGCATGTGGAGAGACACAGTCCATCCACAGGGCTCGTGGCTCAGCTGGGAAAAGTCATGGGAAGCAGCAAAATTCACCCAGAAAAGGATCCCTTTGGAGAAGCAGCCCAGATCTGGATTCGCTCCTTTTGGTCAGGGCCACAGGACTGCATAAAGACATTGGCTCATCATTTCCAGAGTAATTTGGGTTGGAAGGGGCCTCTTCAGTGGGCTCTGGAGTCCAATCCCTGACCAAGCACCCAGACCAGGGCACTCAGGGGTCCTGAATGCCTCCAGGCATGGAGATCCCACAACCTGGGATCTCAAGTCACTCAATATCCTGCCAACCTCATGACAGGAAAGTTTCTCCTTCTATCTCATCCTGGTTTCCCTGTGGGGTCCCAGGGCAGCTGCCTGGGCTGGAGGAGGAGCTGTGGCAGAGTCAGGTAACTGTACATAGAACAAGCCCATACCCAAAAGCAACCACACCACACAAGGAACAAGGTGAAACTGGGCCCAGGGCCAACAAGTGGCTCCACCATAGCAAATAGGATGTGGTAGAGCAATTCCCTTATTCCTCTTTAGACCATGAGGAGCTAAAGGGAGTCTTTTGTACAGCCTGAAATAACCCATTTCCAGTCACCCCTGCCCTAGAAACCCTCCCTGAGCTCTCAGCTGGACACAAAAGGTGTCAGCCAAGGTGCAGGGTGAGGGCAAGGTCCCCAGCCCTGCTCTGAGGGTTTGAGGGGTGAGCAGGGGGATGGATGTGAGCAACAGGGAAACCGTGGGCAGCTGAAGAGAGAAGTAGCAGAGCAAAGCAGCAAAGTCAAGGTCATCAGAGCTTGGCCAGCCACGCTTGGAGCCAATCTCTGAACTCCCTCGAGGCATCATGGGGGAAACCTCAAAGTTCAGTTCCCTTTCCCAGCCTTGGCCAGTCCCTGCTGTGAGAGTGTGACACCACTCGGGGAATGCCAGCGTGGATCCTGAGCCGTGCACCCAGAAAGGCTGGAAAGGGCCTGGGTGCTCCTGAGGTGTGCCAGGAGATGGAGCTCCCAGGTAAATGCAGGGGCAGCAGGGGTGGTGCTGGCACCCCAGCAAGGATGACCTGGAAGCACCAGGACAGCAGGGTGCTGCTGGCCAGAAGCCTTTGCAGCCAGCAGCCAGAAAACCCCCAAAATGCCTCCAGCTGCTGCCGCAGCCACTCACCCTCCTGGAGCTTGACACTGTGCAGGTACAGAGGGTTCCTCAGCACGTTGCAGCGCCCGGGCTCATCCTCCTTGGTGAAGAGCAGCAGGTCGGAGTACACAAAGACAGTCACCTGGAAGCACAGGAGCAGCACAGGGGAAGATATAGGGAGCTCATCTCTTGGCACTGAGTGTCCTGGAAATGTCCTCTGCCCTGGGGAGAGGCACCAGGGAGCCCAGACAGCCCTTCCCAAGGGGCTGCTGGCTGCTGCACCCAGTGAGCTTCAGATGAAGCTCCCTCACTTGGCAGCCGCTTCCTGAGGCTTGTGAGTCCTGTGACAGGAGGGATAAACCTGCCTGGAAGTTCCACAGCACACAAACACACCCTCTCTGCTCCCTCCTGTCACTTTTCTCTTACACCAGTTACAAATCACAGCAGGAGGAGGGAAGAAGTTGCCGACTAATCCCAGCACTCTGCAGAAGTTGCAGCCTGAAAGCAAATCTGATCCCTCTGATCACCCTCACAGAGGAGCTCCTCGCTGCTCTCAGTGAGAAAGTAAATTTTGGTTTTTACAAGAGCGGGACCACGGAGAGCAGCTGCAGGGGACAAACCCAACACCTCAAACCACGGTGGGGGTGGACAGGAAACACCGCCCAAATGTGTCCCAGAGCTGTGCTCCAGCAGAGCCTCAGGTGTCCCAGGGGCTGGGGGCTCCTCCAGGCCAGGGGGAAAAGCCTTGCCTGAGGTCCCCAGTCCAATCAGTTCAGATTAATGGGACCTTGAATACAAGAATGGGTCTCTGCACTGCACTGGAGATCCTGGACCCAGAAGCCCCCCAGGGATGAGAAGCTTGGTGTGAGCCTGTCCTGGCCTCCAGGAGCTGGGGCACACAGAAAGCCTCAAATATCAAAAAATCATGGAATCACAGGATGTCCTGAGCTGGAAGGGACCCACCGGGATCCCCCAGCCCAGCCCCTGTCCCTGCCCAGCCCCCTCAGCAACCCCACCCTGGGCATCCCTGGCAGCGCTGGCCAAAGGCTCCTGGAGCTCTGGCAGCCTCGGGGCCGTGCCCATTCCCTGGGCAGCCTGGGCAGTGCCAGCACCCTCTGGGGGAAGAACCTTGCCCTGAGCTCCAGCCTGAGCTGCCCTGGCCCAGCCCCAGCCCCAGCCGTACCCTGGCTGTCCCTGGTCACCAGAGATGCCAGGGAGCAGCTGCAAGGTGGCAATGGCACGGTGGCACGGTGGCACGGTGGGTGCCAGATCTGCTCAGGATGAGGGCCTTGCAGGGCCCCCCAAAACCCCCCACAACAAAGGGAAAGCTTTGCAACACTGAGCCGCAGCAAGGAAGGGTTTGTGGTCTTTTATCAAAAGGAGACAACGCCCAGAATCCAGAGGGCTGGGAGGGAGCACAGAGAGGCGACTCTGCTCCCACAGGGACCAAGTCCCAGCTGACAGCACAGTTTGTGTCTGTGGCTCATGGACACATCCTGAGGAGGACAAGCTGGGTAACAGTGTCACATGCTGGGGAGTCTCACATCAGGGAAGAGCATCTGGCTGCAAATCCAAAACCAAGCCCTTGCCACAAGATTTCTCCTTGCAGTGCAAGTTCATTTTTGTGGGATTCTCAGTAAGTACAAAGCTGCTGGTGGAGCTTTAATTGACAATGAAACCAGGGAGGGGATGATCTTGTCTGTGTTATTTGGAAAATCCCTTCCTCTGCTCTCAACACTCAGCTGGCCTTGTGCCCACATCCACCCTCTTCATTCCTTCTGATCTTGTTGGTAACACAAGGAATAACCAGGTAGAAACTGCACTACAACCCTCATCCCATGCCCACCTTGTGCCAAAGGTGTGCCATTTTCTGGGACGTGTCTGCTGCCATCTCAGGCCCCTCAACCCCAAAGAAGAGATGCTGAAGGGATTTTGGGATAGCAACCCAAAGTAAAGGAGATAAAAGCACAATCAGCTAACAGTCACACAGAAAAGGAGGAAATAAACTGAAAACCTGTGGAAGTTTAAAGGGTAGAAGAAAGAGTGGGAGCAGCAGGAAAATCACTTCAAAACCAAGCCAGTTTCAATAGGCAATCTTGGAAATGGAATTACATGACTAAGAATGTACAGGTATTGACCTTTTACAGGAAAAATGGGACAGATTGTATTCAGGATGTAGAAGGTAAAAGCACAAAAGTGCAGGTTTTGTAGGAACATCTCTGTCAGATACTGCTTCCAGGAAGACAATTGATCTGAGAGCAGTTGATAGAGGTGCCTCTGCTCCTCCAGGCTGTTGGGAGGAAAAATAAAAGTGCCCCTTCCACCCACAGAGGCAGGGGCAGAATCAGGGGCAGGGACAGGGACAGGAGCAGAATCAGGGACAGGGGCAGAGACAGGGGCAGGGGCAGAATCAGGGACAGGGACAGAGGCAGGGACAGGGACAGAGGCAGGGACAGGGACAGAGGCAGGGGCACTGGCAGCCCAGTACTGTGGGGCCTGGGGGTCTGGCAGACCCAGAGGTTGGAGCTGGACACCTGAGAGCTGAGGAGGGGACTCAGGGATGAGCCCAGGGCAGCAGGGGTAAGGGGAGACTGGAGGAGTAACGTGGAGCTCTGCTCTGGGCTGCCATCCCACACTCACAGGCTGTGACCTGTCTGTAACAGCCCTTGGCAAACAGATCTACCCTGAAAAACCACAGGGCTCCTAAAAGTCAAGAGCAAACAAACAAATACACACAATGTCTGGGCTCACCCAGGCAAGTCACAGAATTCACCAGAGTTGCTCCCTGGAGGGTCACAGTAGCTTCGGGTATTTAGCAGAAGTCATTTCCTACCCCACAGTCAGAAATCCAGGAGCTGCCAGGACAGAAGGACTCTCTGAAGACAGGGATGGGCACTCTGGGTCATTGCTGCAGTGATTGAGGACACATGGCCATTGTCACATGGACCTTTTAGGGGGGGTCTGAGAAGATTTTACAGGGGGGAAATGTTGTTAATAGAGGCTGACCCTGATGTCTCCACACTGCTCATCTGGGTGTGCTCTGCACCACGAACAGCAAAGCCTCTTCTGCTGAGGGACCTGAGCAGCTACAGGACATAACTGGCAAAGCACTGGCACAGGAGACAGGGACACATTTAAACAGGGAAATGAGGAGAAACTGAAAGCCAAGAGGGAAGGCAGGAGCAATGGGCCAGTGTGCTGGCCAAGGGAGATAACCCTGGGACTGCCACTGAGCCCTGCCCTGGGCAGGAGGGAGCCAATATCACACCTGGGGAAGAAAAATGTGGCAACAAAATCACTGTGAAAAGGTGCCCAGAAATGCAGCCTTGAAGAGAGAAAGAGGAGAAAGCCTCCTGCTCTACAGAGAGGAGCATAAACCCAGCCAAGCCCATCCATGAGGCTGCAGGACTCAGGAGGCTCATCCTGACCTGAAGACCCTGCCAGAGTGGCAGAAAGGAGGGATGAGGAGGGCAGGAGTGTGGCCCACACTGAGCAGACACCTCAGGGCTTTGGGAAGCCTCCAGATCCATTGGAGATGGATGGACAAGGCCAGAAGCCACCGTGAAACACCCCATGGGCCATTGCCCGCTGGCTCCTCTGGCACTCCACGGGCTGGAGGGATTTCAGGAGGCCATAAAATGGGAATTGCAGCAAAGTCTAGACAGGATGTGATTAAGGCCTGAATAAGGATTGCCCCAGAGGTAAGGTCAGGGAAAGGACAGACCCTGGCAAGCCTCCAGAGAGATAGGTTGACTCCTTGAGGAGATGGGAGAGAGTTTGCTCAGGGACAAGGATGCAGTGCCTGATGTGGAAACTGCCACAGGGAAAAGATTCTGGGGGTTTGGGAAAGAAAGAAAGGAGCAGGAGCTGCAGCTCCAGGCCCTGCACCCAGGCCTTCCTCTCTTGAGCCTCTCAGACAAAGCAGATTAAAAATACACAGAGAACTGTCCTGCAAAGCACAGGAGCCCAGCTGGAGAGAGGCTGTGTGGGAAGAGCAGTGGGAAAACAGAAAACCTCATGGAGCAAGGAAGAAAGAAAGGACTGATTGGACACAAGACAGCCTCAGAGAAAGCAGAGAGGGAAAGAACTCAAGTCCAGCAAAGAGAGGAGTCAGAGCCCTCCTGCACCGGGGGAGCTCTGTGGTGTACAGGCTGTTTTAGGTGTTGCTGGCTGCAGAGGTTCAGGTTCTCTCCCCTCACAGCCCAGCAGGACCAAAGCAGAGCCTGGCACTCCAGACAGACCTGCAGGAGCTCCTTGGAGCTCCACAGAGCCTTCCATGGCTGTGCCACACACTGAGACAGGAGAGAACCCTTCCCAAGGACCACAGATGACATCCCAGCCTTGCTCTCTCCACTTGAGTCTCTGCCAGCAGGGGCTCAGCACCACGGGCTGTTCCCTTCAGCACTTCTCATTTCTCATCCCACTGACTCAGCCCTCCTGCCCTGCCCCTGTGCCAGCTCACCCAGACAGCACAGCCCCAGGGCACCAGCATTCCCAAACACTGCCTCACTCCTGGTCTGCATCCTGCCCTTGCCTGGCACCAGCTCCAGCTGGGAAATCCTCTCCTGTCAGAACTCAGTGCATCCCTCTGGGTGTCCAGAGCTGCCAAGGACCCCGCGGGGGGGTTCAGAGACCCTGGCACACAGCCCAGAACACCTGGGGATTTGATTTTGACCCTTGGAGCAAGTTACCAGCTTTGTATGAGGACCTGAAAGTCACACAGGTTTGAATAGTGTAATAACAAAATGATCACAAGGTGAAAATGTAGATTTTAAGATTTTTGGTATGGGAGTTGTAGAGACAAGATGGAAGAACTTAAGCATGTCTAGCCTTTCTTCTTCTTCTTCTTCTTCTTCTTGTTCTCCATTTTTTGCAGTGATGTTGGTACTTTGGGATTGGTTTAGAGTAGAAGTGCACTGTCTAACATAGATGATGGGTATTGGGAATTAAGTGTAAATATGTTATATGTAGTTTGTAGTATAAAAGGACAGCACTGCCTCGGGGGCGGTCAGAGTGCCTGTGGCTGCCCTGCTGAGCAGATCCCAGCTGGGCAGAAAGAAAATTTTATAGATAAGAATTAATAAACAACCTCAAGACCAAAAAGTGAAGAGTCCAGACTCGTTCTTCAGCCGCGTGGGCCGAAACAGAGACAGAAACAGAGACACCCTGCACATCTCGGGGCTGCAATTATCAATCAGCTACCCGAGACTCTCCCAGCTCCAGGCTCATCCCAAGAGCATCATAGGCAGAGTCCTTTCCCTGAGACATTTTCCCCCTGACCCTGCCCACAGTGGGGTCTCTGCTCCTCCATACACACTTTTCCTGGGGTTCTTCATCACCCCCGTGTGCACAAATACCCCACCCAGGCTGCAAACAGCATTAATTATCCATAAATATTCCACATGTGGCTGCTGCTCCAAATATCTGAGCCTGACCTGAAGGCAGCTCAACCAACCCAGCCAGGAGGAGCTCCCTGACTTCAGCTGCACCCCCAAGCCATCCAGCACAGCGGGGCCACACAACCAGCAGTTTACCTGGGTTTCAGTCCTGCAGGTGCCCAGAAGAGTCTGAGCAGCACAGAGCAGCAGGGCAGACAGGGAAAGGGGTTTAGTTAAAAGGTAGTGCCACATTTTCTAATCAATCATGGATTTTTTTCATGTACTTTTTGGCAGGAAAAAAAAAAAAAAAAAAGGAAAAGTTGTTCAAGTCAAAGCAAGGGATGAATTACACAATGAAAACCAGAAAGAGAGAGTCACTTTGCACAACCCTCTGCTGGTTTGTACTGGCCAGTGATGAGAATTGGCTCTTGCCTTCTACTGTTGGCCACCCAGAAACTAAACCAGTGAAGCAGAACTTTCTCTCTACAGATCTGTGGAGATGACACATTGTTCACTCCTACTGAATTCAACCCCAAATTACTCTGTGAGAGCCTCTGAAATTACCCACAAGAAATGTTTCTGGTTAGCAGTGCACGAGTGGGCTCTGCCTCTCTCCCAAATTCCAAGGCTTTGCAGACTTTGCAGTTGGATGCAAGTGAAGCCAACAGCAAATGTGATCAACACATCCAAATCCTGCCAGTTTGGTAAGAGCTGTCTCATCCCCAGGGTGCCAAAGTCCTGTTGTGCCCCCAGAGTTCCAACAGCTCTCCAACAACATGGCAGAAAAGTAGAAGTAAGAAGAACGAGAGGAATTTGGGCAGGACACGTGAGTTGTTTCAGGAACTGAAATTCTGAGAACATCTGCAGCAAGTTCTCTGTCTGCTTCTAGTTCTAGTGGATTCTCCTTCCCTAGAGATGCTGCAAAGCCATGTGGACACAATCCTGAGTGACTTCAGGGGACCCCAGAACAAGGGGATGAGACTGGATGACCTCCAGTGGTGCCTTTCAGCCTGAAACACTCTGTGCTTCTCTAAGCTGGCACAAAACATCCTTAAACCCCCTCCTCCTGAGCCTGCTGGGCTGTCACTGATGTGCATTTGCCACCCACAGTTTCCTCTCTCTGAGCCCAAAGACAACAGGAACAACAGTTGATTTTTAGCACAGAGAGTTTTGATATTTAGTTTATCCCACAATAAACTGTCCAGAAGTCTTTCCAAATATCATATCAATACAATCACTGCACAATGAAACATTTCCCTTCTCCATGTAATGAGGAGTCCTTTCCAAGTCCCTTCTCAAAGTTCCCTCCAGGGCCTAAAGGGGCCCCAGGAGAACTGGAGAGGGACTGGGGACAAGGGATGGAGGGACAGGGCGCAGGGAATGGCTCCCACTGCCAGGGGGCAGGGATGGGTGGGATATTGGGCAGGAATTGTTCCCTGGCAGGGTGGGCAAGCCCTGGAAAAGGGTGCCCAGAGCATCTGTGGCTGCCCCTGGATCCCTGGCAGTGCCCAAGGCCAGGCTGGACAGGGCTGGGAGCAGCTGGGACAGTGAGAGGTGTCACTGCCATGGAATGGCACTGGATGAGCTTAAGGTCCCTTCCAACCCAAAGCAGGTGATTCTACGATTCAATCCTCTATGTAACAGAGCAGAAGAGCAGGTTTGGAGAGCTCAGAGTATGTGGAAGAGTTTTACCTGTGTGGTCCTGTTCCTGCTCTCGAGAAGGAGCAGCTCCTCCGACAGCAGCAGAGTCCGGGCTGGGTTGCAAAGATCCAGGGGCTACATTTGGATGGGAAAATAAAAAAAAGGAAACAAAAGAAACAGTCAAACCTTCCAGTGGCAGTGTGGTTAGTGAGATACACTTTCCACCCACCAAACCCACTGTGTCTCACTTTGAGCTGTAACTCACATGGGGCGAAGCCACCCCCCACTGTGCTCAGAAGGACACAAAGTCTGCCGAGTCCAGTGAGAGGAGAAAGCAGAGCCTCGCACTCACACCTCCAGCAGCCCAGCTGTGAAAAGAGCAGCAGCCCTGGCCTCTGACAGGGGCTGCTCTCAGCGGGGGTTACGGGTGTTTGTCAGCAG
>VZSU01002146.1:48055-99122 GCA_013398715.1 Nesospiza acunhae
TCAGGCACCACTATTTGTACCTGGTGTGCATGATGGTGTGCATCACTCCGAAAGCAACTTTTAGGAATTCCTGTCCCTTCCCGTGCCACACCCAGCTCAGTGCTGGAGAATGGGACAGGTTCACATGTCCTGAGTGCACAACAAACCCTGCAGCAGCAGCCTGGGGAGCAGCAGAGTGGGAACAGGAGGGATCTGCACAGGGCCCTGCAGGGGGACAGTGCAGGGGGAAAAAGCAGCTCCTGAAGGGGCAGATTCCCAGGCACAATCCAGGATGAGGTTTGGGTAAGGAGGCAGAAAGTTCCAGTTGTGTTCCTGCCAAAACAAGCTGAGGCTCACCCAGGGGCCATAGGGAGGAGGGAGATGATCAAACATCTGCCCCCAGCTCCAGCCCAGCCCACACTGGCCTCAGGCAGCCCAGGGCTCAGGCAGGAGGGACAGGGAATGGGGACCATGGCTTCAGGCTGGGCTGGGGTGACAGTGCCACTGCCACTGGCACAGGAGGACAAAGGGCTCCCCACAGGCTCAGAAAGGAAGGGATTCATCAGCAATGTTCTTAAATAAATGGAGCAGGTGAGATTTTTGGGGTTCTGGCCACATAAAGGACAAAATGAAGGACACAGAGGGAGTTAGAGCTACCATCACCAAATTCAGGGCTGTTGTCTTAAAACAGCTCATGGGACTGCAGAGGCAGAACATTCCCTGTCAAGCCATTACTCTGAATCCTTGTCCTCTGCTCTGGAGCCAGCCTGGGAGAGCTGGGGGTGCTCACCTGGAGAGGAGAAGCTCCAGGGAGAGCTCAGAGCCCATTGCAGGGCCTAAAGGGGCTCCAGGAGAGCTGGAGAGGGACTGGGGACAAGGGATGGAGGGACAGGACACAGGGAATGGCTCCCACTGCCAGAGGGCAGGGCTGGATGGGATATTGGAGAGAAATCCTTCCCTGTGAGGATGGTGAGGCCCTGGCACAGGCTGCCCAAATTTTGGTGTGACCACAGCTAAATTAAAACACCTTTGCACTCACTGCCAGCACAAAGAACCATCAAGAAGAACCACATTGATCTGCAATTCCAAGGTCAGCTCTGAAACCCAAAAACTGGGACACATCCTCCTGACCCAAGCAAGTACCAAGGGCCAGATTTGAAAGCTGAAAAGGAGAAAAGATAAATCCAACATAGAATTGCTTGGGCAGGACACAATTCTGTTTGAGACAGCCTCAGCACTGTGCCAAGTGCAGCCAGCTCCAGAGCACAGCTGAGCATGGCAGGGATCCTGCCGAGAGGGAGATCCTTGTGTGGATACCCAGCTGGGCACTCCTGGAGCTCAGATTGGGCACTGATCACATCCAGCCCTGTGGCTGCACAAAGATGGGGAACTGACCTGCACAAAGATGGGGAACACCAGCACTTTGGGGGCCAGGGTCACGTAGGTGCCGTAGGAATGGGGGATGTGAGGCCTCACTATGGTGCAGTTCTGGTAGTTCCCATAGCTCTTCATGCTCTGCACAGTCTTCATCAGCCTGGATTTCCTCCCAGAGCCCGTGTGGGATTTCCCTTTAGAGCCATTCCCTGGATGGACACAGGAGGCAGAAGGAAGCACAGGATGAGGAGGGAGCTCCAGCTCTGTCACTCCAGCTCAGTCCTGCTCTCCCAGGCTGGAGCAGGGCTTGGGAATCCTGGGGAGCTGCTGGGGCCAGGAGCTGCAGGGACAGGCATCACTCAGCTACCCAGGAGTCCCAGGGATTCAAGGAATAACAGCACTGATCCATTGTTTCTAATGGCAAACAAGAGGCCCCTGAGTGGTTTTGTTCCAGAGCTGTTTGCTTGGTGGCTTCAGTGGGTGCCACCAGCAGCACAGACACGGCTGGGAAGGTACAAACAGACCCCAGGGAGGCCACAGCAAGCTCTGCTTCAGGCCAGCTCATCCCACCAGTGCTCTGCCCTCTGAGTCTCCCCCTGCAGTGCTCTGTCCACCCTGGGGTCCCAGCCCAGCAAGGACCTGGAGCTGCTGGATGAGTCCAGAGGAGACCCCTGGGATGCTCCCAGGGCTGGAGCCAGGCTGGGAGAGCTGGGGGTGCTCACCTGGAGAGGAGAAGTTCCAGGGAGAGCTCAGAGCCCCTGCCAGGGCTAAAGGGGCTCCGGGAGAGGAACTTCAGCATTTTTATCCACACAGGTCCTGCCTGGTCTGGATGCTGGGCATGGAATTAGCAAAGTGCAGGAACGCCATGAACGGGGCAGTGGGTTAGTGACATTCTCAGAAGATATTGGGATTGGAGGTGTCAGAGAAACAGGCAGGAGTTACAAACACTCATGGCTGGATCAATCCCAGCTGCTGCCAGCAGTAGTTTCTCAGACACTGGGTGTATTTATAAAGGATGAGCTCACTGTTCATGAGGCTGGCATCACATCATCCTCTGTTTTCCAGCGTTACATTCTGGGCTGGAAAAGGCCCAAGCAGCCTGACTGGCTTTCAGTCTGTCCCTCTTCCCTGAGGAGAGTTATCCTCACTGAAAGGAGGGATTTCAGGAGCCATTCTCCTGCACCCTCCGACCCCTCCTGAGCAGAGCCCAGACCACGTCCTGCTGGACCCCAGCAACCTAAAACTGCCCTAAAACTCACAGGCAACAGATCCAACAGGAACTGCATGGCTCTCTAACCAAAATTCACACCTTCAGAAGAAGCCCCACTGAAAAATCAACATATTTCCTTCCTCTCCTCCTGTAGCTGATGAACTGAGCCAGCTTCGGGCTGCAGGCAGAGCTCTCCCCTGGGATTG
The DNA here is from genome assembly GCA_013398715.1 of Nesospiza acunhae. Taxonomy (NCBI): domain Eukaryota; kingdom Metazoa; phylum Chordata; class Aves; order Passeriformes; family Thraupidae; genus Nesospiza; species Nesospiza acunhae. The sequence continues at coordinate 50,825 of VZSU01002146.1, forward strand.
AACCTATCCAGGTGAGGAGCTGGAGCATTCTCCTTCTCCCCCCCAGGGATGTCTCAGGAACAGGAATGAGCATCCCTCCTGCAGCTCCCTGGGGACTCCCAGCATCTCTCCTTCCCTCCCTGCAGCCACCCCAGAGCTCCTGCTCCCACCACAGAGCTTCTGGAGCTCCTTTTACCACCACAGAGCTTCTGGAGCTCCTTTTTACTACCACAGAGCTTTTGGAGCTCCTGCTCCCACCCAGAGCCTTTTACCCTCGCACTGTGAGGGATGCCCAGCACCTTCCCAGGCAGAAATGAGCCAAAACACTCCTGACCATGGCCCAGGGCAGATAAGGTCTGGTCCAAAGCAAACACACAAAGCTGCCCAGCATTACATATTCCATTAAGCATTAGGAAATAGCACATTTACTCCCAGATAAAGGCAGCAGAGGCAGCCAGCCTGGGCTGGGAAGCCAGCTTGGCTGTTTACTGCTGGCTGGAGCAGCTGCCTTTGCTGGGGGCACCCTCATGACCTAAGAGCTTGTTTCCACTTCTAAGTGCATTAGTCCTGACATTTTCCCTTTCCCTTTTTCCTGGTTGCCCTGGCAGATAACATCAAAGCTCAAGAGACAGCTCAGCACAGGCCAGATAAGATCTGTCTGGGCTGTTCAAGATTTGCTTTTGCTCTTATCCCTAAATCACCTCGTTCTAGCAGAGGAAATAATCACCTGCACAGGTCCTGGCACAGAAACACACCCAGATGTCAGCTCCTGCCACTGGGTGGGCAGCTCTGTGCTGCCACACTTCATCCCTGCTCAGGTTAACTGATACCTCCCTCCCCCTGAACTTAACATTAAATAATTAAAAACATATCCATAAAAATCCAAAATTTGCCACGGGAAGAAGGCCAAGCCTTTCAAATCCCACCCCACTGTAAAACAAGTCCCCCTGGTCCAGCTCATCTTTTCACAGATCCCCAAACAGCAGGAAAGAGCTGCAATTATCCACAGAACAAAAACATCCCCTGCAGCTGAGAGTGGAAAATTCTCCTGGTGCAGAGCTCCAGAGCTGGGAGCTCCCAAGGCAGGGGGGCCTGGCCCCCACTGCCCCCTCCTGCTCCCCAGCACTCCCCCATGGCTCTGCCAGCCCCACTCTTGGCTTTCTCTGGACACAGCCCCACCTCAGAGACAGCACCAAGTTTGCCAGCTGTGCCCTCACCAGACAGGGAATGCTGAGGGGCTCACATCCTCCAGGAGCTCAGCTCATCCTGAGGGCATCCAGACAGGCCAGGGCAAGCACAGCCTCCCAAAGCTCCCAAATCCATGAGCAGACAAGGGGGATTTCCACATGGACCTGGATTCCTGCAGGGCCCAGCCCTGCCACCACCTCAGCCCACTCTTCCCACAGGTCCATCCATCCCCAGGGAGCTCCAGGCACTCCACACACACCTGTCACAGTTGTGGTTCATGTTGTGAGCTTATGTTTCAAAGGTTTTTTGAGGAGAGCTGGCCTAGAGACTTTGCAGCAGCCCAGGGCTTGAATATTCCCCAAATCTGGCACAGCTGCTGGCACTGATGTGAGGCACAGCCACCCTCACTCCTGGGGCACTGAAGGAGTCTCAGAGCAGGGAGCAGCTCTCCCAGCAAGGCCTCGTGGATGAGAACACGTGGGAAGCAGGATGCTCGGAGGCCTCACCCTGCCCTGGGAGGTTCCCACCATGAGAGCCCTCTGAGAGCTCCCCAGACCCCTCTGCCTCACACCTCACGGGGTGTGAGGCTCACCCTGTGCCCAGCTCCCCTCTGCTTTTGTGTTCAATGATTCCAAAGCCCCTGGGCTGCTGCCCCTGCCCTCAAAGCCCAGCTCTGCAGGGTTGGCACAGGGAGCTGATGGTGCCAGGAGGCCCAGCCTGGAGCTGGGTGCTCTGAGCAGCTCCCCCAGCCCAGGCACACTCACCCACAGTGGTGCTGTCCTCCTGGTACACGGGCCTCAGCAGCTGTGGGGGACAGAGGCAGGGACACGGTCACCGGCAGCAGGCCTCAGGGACAGTGACACAAGCAGCTACAGAAGTCAACATGCCAAACCCAGCCAAGCCAGAGCACTTCAGAGAGGGGAAAAAACCGTTTTTGCAGCAGAAAAGGACAGCAATGACCCACAGTGTGGTTTTGTGAAGTGGGAACAAGACAGCGGGCTGTGACTGTGATCCCCACGGGTAATGAGTGGAAAGGGCGCTAAAAGGCAGCCAGATGGAGCCAAGGCTCTGGAACACTCCCCAAGTCCTCCCCACACCCCTGGGGCGAGCCCTGAGGGGAGGCAGCAGGGAAATGCTTTAGGAAAACAGTGAAAGGGGACAGAGGTGTGGCTTGTAAAACTGGCAAATATTCAGAGATGATGCTGGATAAGGCTGAAGCAGGAGGGGCTGCAGCCCCGGGCCATGCACAGCCCCAGCCCTACCTGGCTGCCGGGGTTCAGCGGGGCCAGGATGATGTAGTTCTGGTCGGCAGCAGAGGGCACCCGGGACAGGGCGGGCAGGGTGTTCGGGCCCCGCTTGCCCAGCTCCGTGTACCTGTCCCAGGTGTGCAGGCCCAGCCCCTCGGTGCCATCGTAGAGGATGTGGCAGCTGCGGCGCTGCTCCGCCTGCGCGGGGCCGCTCTTCTCCCGCTTCTGCGGAGGGGACTGCAGGTCGTAGGCGGATTTGCAGGAGGACCTGCGGGGCATGGCCTCGTGGGCCGGCTTCACCTGCGGCACCAGCCTCCACACCAGCAGGATGATCTCCGTGGGACAGTTCCTGGCACAGATGGGTGGGGAAATCAGGGCTGGAGCCTCGTGTCCTGCACCGAGCCCTGCAGCCCTTCCTCCCTCCAAAGCCTCTGCCCCTCTCCTGTGTTCCCCAGGGAATCCTTTCCTGCATCCTTTCTTCCTCTCCAGGGAATCCTTTCCTGCATCCTTCCCCTCCAGGGAATCCCGTCCCTGTGTCCTGCATCCCTCAGAGCTTTCCCCCTCCCACAGTCTCTCAGTGCTCTCCCTGCCCTGAGGTTTTTGGGGAGCACTCACCGGATTTCGTGGGCCAGCTCCACACATTTCCAGTGCTCCACAGGCTGCTCGTTCAGCTGCAGCACCGTGTCCAGCTGCTGCAGCCCTGCCTTCTCTGCTGGACCACCTGAGGGGACAAATTCATCACCTGCCAGGCAGGAGGGTGATGGGAGGGGGAGGAGAAGCCTTGGAGCTTGGAGACCCCCAGAGAGCTCCACAGCTTGCAGCCCTCACTCCCCCAAACCGCACCTGACACCCACACCCGAAAATGAAGTGGGGTCAGCCAAGCTGGAGCTTCACCTTGGAGCACATCCACACACACAGAGCACCAGGACAGAGCCATCAGTGCTCCCTCAGAGCTACTGCATGAAACTCCCACGTTTCCTGGGGTACAGTCGGAAGCAACAGAGTACTGTTGCTGGCACAGAGCTGGCAACAGAGCACAGAGACTGGCAACAGAGCACAGAGACTGGAGACACCAGTCCATCCCACAGGTCCACAGCAAGAGGTTCTACTCAGGGAACTGAGGATTCCCACAATCCTGCTCCCCTCTGACCTGTTTTCCCCCCAAATGATTTCTGAAGGTCACCCAACCAGACAGACAGTTCTCAGGTTGGAGAGGGAAGGGAACAAAATCTCTGCAAATTACTGGAAAACACTGCCAAAATAGTGACACGGAGCTAACCCAGGGGCCTCTGACCTCATTAGAGGCAACAGAGAATTCATCTAATGAAGTTTCTTGGAAGTACCCAGAGTCCTGCAAGGCATGGGAGCTCCAGAATCACAACCAGATCTGGGAAGCAAAAAAGGAGCAAGAATTCATTCAAATCAAGAGGGATGGAAAGGATCCAGTCTCTTACCAGAGTCCACAGCCTGCACACGGACTGGGGCGTCGCAGCAGATGGTGAAGCCAAAGCCGTCAGTGCCCCGAGGGATGGTGATCTGCAGGGAGACACCTGTCAGGTGGGAGAGCAGCCACTGGGTGTGATCCTCACTCCCACACTGCCCCACAGCCCCTGGAAATGCTGGCACATGGCATTGGAGAGATGGGGAAGGGCTGTCACTGAGACCCCCACGGGTGGAATGGGAGCTGAAAGGCAGTGCCAGATGGGGCCAAGGCTCTCTGGAACACCACAAAAGGAGTGTTTGTTTAGCACACACTCTGAACCAGCCCTTCCAAGTGTAAGGAAAGGTCTGAGCAGCCATTGGAAAGGAAAACCTGGCAGTCTGGCCCTGACACTGACTTCTCTAAGCAAATCACTTAAACATTTCATTTCCTGTTGGAGAATACAGAAATAGCAGCACTCCCCTGCTCCAGAGGGAGCTGCGAGCTCAGCACGGTCCTGTCCTCCAGACATCTGTGTGCATCACCCCCTTCTCTGGGCTGAGTGTGTTTTCCCTCACTGAGTTTGGAGAGGATGGATGCTGCGTTGATTTAGGCTCATTTCTCCTCCTGATTCGAGGAGTATTGAGCTTATTAATAAAATTATACTTATTTTTTGATGTTGGCTTCCAGCAGCAGCTCAGCGTGACAGATCCTGTAAATACCTGATTAGCCCCCAAAACATTAGTCAAGATGCTTGTTTTACTGACAGAGAAAAGAAAATTACAAATCCTACATCTGACCTGTATTATTTTGAGAACAAACAGGCAGAAGGAAGATGAGGAATTCAGCAGAAGTTGCCAAGGAGGTGATATGGTTCCTCACTCCTTTACCATGGGAGGGCAAAGCAGTGAGATTTCATTTCCCTGCGCCTTCCCTGACTGACTGCTCAGCATAAAATCAGGCTTCAAAAGAGAAACTGGCTTGCCCTGGCAGGACCAAACACAGATCCAGTCCCACTGCACTGTTTTTCTTTCTGGAGTTTGCTGGTTCCTCAAAGAGGTGGCTCTGCACCTTTGAATGAACCAGGACTCCATGGTCCCTGTGAGTCCGTTCCAGCCCAGGATATTCCAGATCCTACAATTTCATCTCCAACACCAAGCACTGGCACCAGGAGCCAGCCCAGCATCTCTCCCACCACGGAGACTCCACAGGCACTTCCCAGCCCGAGGTTTCCCTGGGTCAGGGCTCCCACTCCTTCTCCCTGAGCTGGCTGACCTTGCCCCCCACCTGCTCTGTGGTGCTGAAGAGCAGCTTCTCCCTGCTGATGCTCCTCAGCTCCCACCACCATGGCCATCTCAGACAATCGTTGACCCTTTTTTGCCCAGTTTTCCCAATTTTTGCCCATTTGTGCTGCCATGCACAAAGCTAAAGAACTATGAGCATCTGCCATGAGCTGGGAGGTGGGTGGGGAGGCTTGACGTACCCAAACTTTGCCAGAAAACACAGAGGAAATCTTCAAAATAAAGACTTGAGGAGCTCTAAGAGACAAAGCAGAGTCAGTTGTTATTCAGCCAAGGCAGAGCAGCACAAGATGGTCACCACAGCCCTGGCAAGGAGGGGCAGTTGGGTTTGGAATTCTGCAGCTTTTGTAATTCCCAGTGTTTGCTGTCCCCCACAGCAGCTTTGGAATAACCTGCACCATGAACTCAGGAGCACAGGGAGAAGCTGACCCTGAGCTGGGAGTCCCAATCCAAACCACAGAGAGAATATTTCTTTGAAATTCAGGAGACTGGGACCTGCACATGGAAAAGCAGCAGCTGGCATTGTGCACTGGGAGAACTGGAACCAGCACAGCAAGCTACTCCCCAGGAAACAAGTGCTGGTGGCTCCCAAAAACACTAAAATCATTTTAAAAGAGGCAGTAGCAGCCTGCTGTGCCTGCTTCTTCCCTAATAAGGGGAAAATTAAGACAACACCTTGCAGCTTAACACTGTTACCATCAGCATGCTACATGCAAGTTGTACAGTAAATATTTTTTTATATTTGCATTTTTTATATTTCTATAATATTTCTATTTATATTTCTAAAATATTTCTATATTTTAATAATTTATATATATTTAAAAAGCACCCCTCCCTGCCCATTTCTCCACTGCAGCAACAAGCAGAGACCAGCCACAGGCACCCATGTGAAGATGCTTTCCTTCTACCCTCACTGTAATTTACCAATTGTAACAATATCAAGTCAATGCCTCACAAGCAGCACCCACAGAGTCCATTTGTCAGGTTATGCCCTTTTCTGACCCAGAGATGGGGCAACTGAGAGACATTTTAAAAATTTTTATTCCATTTTCAGTCTCATGTGAAGGGTAAGACAATACAGATGTTATAATTCACACCATCACAATCAGAAGCTAATTATTTCCTAATTACAATACTCTATTGGTGTTTCTTGGCCTATCAGCTTTTTGCCACACCATGATGTAAATGCCTTAAAGTCAATTATCTAAAATTACCCCTCATGGGTCCCACTACAATGCATCTTTCATAGTTCTATTTCTCCAAAGTATCCAGTCTTATTTACAAGGCCGTGCTTTGAAACTTATTTCTAGCTCCATTCCTCTCACAACAATATCTGTCCTATTCTATGACATTTCTAAGTCAGCATTTCTTATCTCAAAGTTTATATACTATGTGAGCTTTCTGTCAAGCTTTAAGAATCCTCTACAAATCCACTCCCCACATCCAGCCCTACAAATCTATTCCTCACATCCAGCCCTACAAATCCATTTGCCACATCCAGCCTTACAAATCCATTCCCCACGTCCAGCCATGGCAAGAGAGCTGCCAGGCACTCAGGGATCTGCCCCGGGGTTGGTGCCAGGGGATACAGACCTGCCGGTACCTCGGCTCCGAGCACACTTTGCAGAGTCCATGGAAGCGGTTCATGGCTGTGCCCCCCGAGCCCATGAAAACCCCGCGGCTCCTGCGGCACTCCCGGACTGCTGGGGCTGGAAGGAGCCCCAGTCACGCTGGCATGACCGCCCATGGGAACCCAGCTCCCGAGAAGAATGGCAGGAAGCCACCTTTCACCTCCCCGGCCCCTGCGAGCGCTGTATGCCGCTCCACGATAAGCCAGAGGCTTCCTGAAAGCCCTCACTGACGGGGAAGGGAGAGAGTTTTATATTAAAATTCCTGTCAACTCTTTAGTATTCCCCAGTCCCAGCTCTGTTGATGTGGCTTTTGTTCCCGTGGCATTCTTGGGGCGCACGGAGCACTTTGTTATTGCGACGTTCTCACAAACACTTGGAGGATGTTTGAGCGGCGTTTCACAGGACTGGCTGTGAGAGCCTCGCTCCATGAAGGACATGACTCCACACTCATAAAAAAATCAGAGGTTTGGGTTTGTAGAAGCAAATAAAAAAAAAGAAAAAGTTTGTTTTTGAAAGCACAGACCCAGAGGATATGCACGTCCCCGTGCTTTGTGCTCATAAAGTCACCAAGGGGGAAGCACCAAGGTCAACTGAGCTGCATCCATGGTGGAATTTGGGAATTAAAGGCCAAGAGGAACTCTGAGCACAGGCAGCAGCAGGATACCCAGCAAGGCTCAGCTGCCCCTCTGCCAGAGTTGGGCACAACTCCTTGGAGATGAGCTTCCAACAGAGAAGAGAACACCTTCCACACTCCTACAAGGGGATGATAAAGGAGGGAAGGCTGGAGAGAACCCAAAATCTAGGTTCTCCTGCACAGTAACCAGGGTGGCAGGGCCAGGGAGGCCAGGCAGGGAGCTGAGGAGCCTCAGCACTGCCAGGGGAGCTGTGGTGGCAGAGCCATCAGAGCATTGTCAGGGTGGCCACACTGCCAGGCTTGGGCTGGGGCTGGGGCTGGGAGGAGGAGCAGCTTTCCTTCCCAGCCAGCACTGCTCAAGCCAGTGGCGACCGCCGGGGAGGAAGGGAGGAGAGGGGCGCTGGCTTTGTTTGTCTTGCTCAGCCCTGTGCTGTAAAACAAATAACTGCAAATGCAGCTGAGGGAAGCGCAGGGCGGAATTCGGCACAGATAAATCACGGGGCCGCCCGAGCCCCGTTTCCGATGTAAACCATGTGTTTGTGTTCCCATTTCCCATCCTTGCCGCTCCTATAAATCACCCAGGCTCCACCATGGGCCTTTCCCTTCCCAGAGCACACGGTCCTGGAAGGAGGAGAGGAGCAGACGTGTCCAAGGAGCCGCAGAACCAGGCAGGGGCCCATGGTGTGGGGCAGCAGCCCACCAGCCCAGCCCACCAGCCCAGGCACTGCTGGTGCTTTGTCTGGAGTGGGAATACTCTGGAAAACAGGAGCTCCCTGGGGCAATGGGGGTTAGCACCCAAATCACCCCCCCAACCAGCTGGGGCCTAGCTGGGGTGACAAATTGCCTGTGACAGCCGTGGTGTGACAGAGAGGTGACAGAGCTCCCTCATCCCAGCATCACCCTCACTGAAACACTGTCCCTTGGTGTAGCCATGATATTTTCTGAAAAATCCTTTCCTTAGGATTTTTTCTCCTGAGAAGCTGAGAGGCCTCAGGAACAAAATGCAAACATTGATTATCTGCTGCTGTGGAATGCAACAGGTGCATCTGTGATTGGTCTCATGTGGTTGTTTCTAATTAATGACCAATCACAGTCAGCTGTCTGGACTGTCTTGGTCAGTCACAAGCCTTTGTTATCATTCTTTCCTTTTCTATTCTTAGCTAGCCTTCTGATTAAATCCTTTCTTCTATTCTTTTAGTATAATTTTAATATCTATCATAAAATAATTAATCAAGCCTTCTGAAACATGGAGTCAACATTCTCATCTCTTCCCTGATCCTAAGACCCCTACAAACACCACCACCCCTTGGCTCTCTGGAAACCCCTCAGGCAGGCACCCAGCCCCACATCTTCCCAGTGCTGTGGGTCACAGCCCTGTCACACCCACCTTCAGCTGCTGCAGGGTCACTGTGTCCTGGCTCTCCTGGGCTGCACTTTGACTTCCTGGCTTGACTTCTGAAATTATTTTTAAAACATGTTTTAAGAAGGAAAAGGCAAAGGAGTGTGACAGCACATCTGACAATCCCACACTGCACATGAGACCTTTACGTGGCATGGGCACATCCCCTCCAGGCAGCAGCTCAAGGGTGGCTGCACACCTGGGACAGGCACTGCTGCCCCACCCTGCCCCGTGCCAGCCTCAGCTCCTCCACACCCTGGCAGCACTGCGAGACCAAGGCAGGAGAAAAAGCCCTCAAACATCCAGCCCAGACCCCAGGGGCAAAGAGAGAGTGGCCACAGCAACGAGCCCCAAGTCTGAGAGGCAGGAGGCAGCATGAGAACAAGCCAAGCAAGAGAGAGAGATGTGGCTGCAGGGGTTCCCAAAGAGCCCCAGAAGTGAGGCTGAAGGGGAGAGCAGGGGCTGCTGACCCAGCCAAAATCCCCACCCCACAAGATTTTGGGATGCCAGAGCCCACTGAGCATCACAGGGCAGGGTGCAGTGGGGCTGGGGCTGCTTCACACACAGGCTCAGACACAGCTGTGACTCCCCTTGCAAGCCTTGCCAACACCCCTGGGATATTCCTGTGGTGGGACACACCTGTGCTCTGCTTCAGCCTCCTCATGGCCACCTTCAGGTGCTTGGTCCTGCCCAGGTCCTCCCCGAGGAGATAATACCATCCACTGATCTCCTGTGAGGAGGGAAGCAGCTGTGCATCAGGGCAGATGTGCATCAGGGCAGGTGTGCATGCAGGGCAGCTGTGCATGCAGGGCAGCTGTGCATCAGGGCAGCTGTGCATCAGGGCAGCTGCTCTGCCCCCCTGCACCCAGCCAGGGCAGGAGCTGCCCCAGGTACAGCCACAGAGGCGCCCAGACGTGCTCACACACACACACACACACACACACACAGAGCCCCCAGTCCTGCTCCCAGACACAGCTAAAATTCCATCCTCCCTGCAAGGGGGAATGAGCAACACTGAAGCACCAAGATTCCAGGTTTTTAGAGGAATATTCAGCAGATTCCAGGTTTTTAGAGGGATATCCAGCAGATTCCACGTTTTTAGAGGGATACCCAGCAGATTCCAGGTTTTTAGAGGGATACCCAGCAGTATCATGCAGCAGCCAGGGGACAGGACCTCATGTCAGCCTTGCTGAGGTCCTGTGACCACCAAACTGTTTTAAAAACCTGCACCTCACTGGTCCAAATTTTAGAGGCGGCCATGCTTCACCCACTTCTCACCTACCTCTCAGGCCACCACCACCAACAGCTCCTTTTTAGTCTCCTGCTATGCAGAAAACATCCCCACCTCAGCTGTGAAACTTTAAAAAGTCAAGGAGCTTTTGGACAATGCTCTCAGGCACCAGGTGGGATTGTCTGTGCAGGACTTGGACTTAATGCTCCCTGTGGGTGTCTTCAGGGTGTTCTGTGAGCTTGGGGGATGTATTAACACTTCCATGAAACCCCTCCAGCTTGCTGGCACATTCTGCTGCCCAGGGACAGAACCCCTCCCCGCTGGGCACTGGGATGGAGCATTCCCATGGGATGGAGCATTCCCATGGGGTGGAGCGTTGCCCTGGGATGAAGCATTCCCATGGGATGAAGAGTTCAGTGGGATGGAGCATTCCCCTGGGATGAAGAGTTCCCTTGGGATGAAGCATTCCCATGGGATGAAGAGTTCCCCTGGGATGGAGCATTCCCAGGCTTTGGCGCTCGCTGGGAGCCCTGCCCGGGAAGGCAGAGCCGGCTGCACTGACCAGCAGCAGCCAGGCTGGGGCAGCAGCGCTGTGACCAAACCCTCGGCAGCAGAGACAGGATTCTGGCACAGAATTCCTGCAGGAACAGCCTAAAAAAACCTCTGCGACTGCCCTCGGCCCATCAGCACTCTGCTGGGAATCCTGAATGTGTCCCACCATCACACCCCCTGACCCGCGTGTCAGACGTGACCCATGCCAGCCTGGCCCCATGTCCTGTGTCCCACCCCTGCAAACTGGGCAGGCAGCCTGTGCTGGGGACAGCTCTGAGCAGCCTGTGCTGGGGACAGCTCTGTGCACCCGCAGTCGCTGCCACTCTGTGCCCCTGCCAAAGGCAGTGACCCCCCCTGTGCCAGGATCCCTCCTCTGACAGCCTCCCCACCACCTCCAGCGCCCTCCCCCAGCCCAGACTCTCACTGCCCATCCACACTGCGAATGGGAGCAGGGAACTCCCGAGGCACCTCCTCCCACCGTGGGAAAAGCCTTTTCATCCACCCAGAGAGCTTAGAGAGCCCAGGGAGCCCTGCCCCAGCCCCACACCCTGCACTGGGACACGGAGGTACCTTGTCCAGGGACAGGAGGGACTTCACACCAAAGCTCATGCAGCCAACGAGTTCACTCTGCCTGCAGGACAACCAGAGTTCAGGGACTGTCAGCAGACGCCTGTTGGAGCACCAGATCCCCCCTGGCACCACTTTTCAGGGAGCCCCCAACATCCCTGCCCATGCTGGGTGCTAGGCAGTGCCCAGGACGTGCCCCTGGTGTGAGCAGACCTGCAGGGCAAGGAGGAGCTGGGCTGAAGCCCCTGGTCAACTCCAGCCCACCTGGTGCTGGCAGGAGCTTGGCCAAGGTGGCACTTGCTGGGCTGGCAGCACAGCCTGCAAGGTGCCAGCCCTTGTGCCCTCCCTGCATTGTCCCCAGAGGGAGGGGAGGTCCCAACCCCACCTGCTTTTGGCCAACAGTGCAGGCACAAGTGGCCACAGGGGTTTAAATGCTGGCCCAGCTGGTGGCTACCAGGCAGCACCAACAGAGTGCCAAGGGCAGGGTTTGCTGCCCGTGATGCTCCCCAGCACTGGCTGCCCACAAGTGTGACCCAGCTGGGACATCCCTGGCCCAAGGCCTTGAGCAGAGCAGCCCTGAGGTCAGGGCCAGCCCTGGGGGCCCTGGAGGAGCTCACATGGGGTGAACAGAGCTGGGGGCAGGGTCTCTGCCACAACAGCCCCATCTGAAAAGGATCCTATGACAGCTGGCAGCCCCTTACCTGGAATTCCTCTCTCTGTTCCAGACTGTGACCAGGAGACGCTTCTGCTCATCCTCCTCCTTCATGGGGCTGTAACAAGAGGGCACAGCCCATCAGCCTCCCCAGGGGCACTCAGCAAGGGCTGCCCTCACAGCCACAGGCTCCTCAGCCTCCTCACAGCCAGGTGTTCTCCTCCAGTCCCTGCACAGAGCACTGCAGCACCTCCCCAGAGAGCAACCTGCTCACTCCTTGCAGCTGCAAGGGGATGTGACCCTCCTGGACAGGTGTGGGGACACCACTCACGTGGCTTCAGGGGGGAAATGATCTTGCAGGAAGACACATCCAGCACCAAAGACTAAATGCAAGGGACAAGCCCCAGTTCATGCTCTGAAAGGACCACCCTGTGCCAAATCCAGCTCCCTGCATGGGTCAGAGGGCTGGCACAGCAGTGACAAGCTCTACTCAAACACTAAGCCATGCAGCTCCTTCCCCATGCAGAGACGTGCTGGAGCTGTAGGAAACCCTTTTACCTTCCTCAGTCACACTATCGCAGGTGGCAGGTCTAGGAAATGCAGTGTGTTTGTCCAGCTCCTGCCCAGCAAGAAGGTGTGAGCATGCAGGAGCAGCACACCATGCTGTGTGTGCTGAGAGCTCTGCAGAGCTCTGCCCAAAAGTTCAAGGCACTTCAGCTACAAAAAGCAGCAGAATAATGTCTGTCACTCCTCATCTCAGCAGCAGAGCTGCTCAGGCATGCTGAGTGTTTATTAGAGATCACAAAGCAAAAGCAAACACAGGGCTGTGGCGTGGGGAGGGAGCCCTGGGACAGTGGCACGGGGTCTCCAGGGCTCTGTGTGACACGGGCATGGCCCAGAGCTGCCTCTGCCCTGCCATACTCACAACACAAAGTGCTCATGGAACACAGGATTTTTGCTGTCTGGCACTGTCTTCGTCTTTTGCCTGCACTTGAAGCCAGCATCTGGCACAATGGACATCTTTGGGAGGAAAACAAGCCGCATGTTAACATTCCCAGAGCACATTCCCAGCTGCGCTGGCAGGACACTGGCACAGGCACTTGTACGGATGGCTGAGCTCAAAGATCCTGCTGAGCCGGTGCTAAGGGCTGGTTGGGATCACCCCACCCTTCTGCCCGCCAGGTAATTGCATTTCAAAACCCCTTGGGGCAGGAGAGGGAGGGAACAGAGCAGAAAAATCAGGAGTGATGTACACAAGTGTGGCTGGCTGGGGTCTGACCCACACCCCTCTCAGGGGAGCTGCTTCCTGCACTGTGCCCATCCCAGCAGGAGACCCATCCCAGCAGGAGACCCACCCTGTGCCAGCAAACATCCCCACCAGGCCTGGGGCAACCTCTGGGGTGTTCTTGCAAGGAATGGTTGGCACAGCCCTCAGCAGGGTCCTGTCCTCCCCTTTTCTGCTTCATCCAGACACTGCCAACAAAACCCACGAGCTGTCCCTGCATGCTGGGGATGCTCTTCCAGAGCAGGATGGAGAAGGAAGGGGAAGGGAAAAACAGTGCAGAGCAAGCTTGGAGGAGCCAGCCACAAAATTCTCCCCAAAAAGCACAAAGGTCCCTGAGCTAAGCCCCCCAGGAGGACCCACCTTCACGTAGGAGTCGCACGCACGGCCCTCTGCTCCCATCAGACCTTTTGCTTCCATGACTGGAAAGGAAATGAAAGTGTCACATCCCAAAGCAGGGGGGGCATCTCCCTACCCCACATCCCTCTGCTCCCCAGGCTGATCCCTCCCTGTGGGGCAGAACCCCCTCAGACAGGGGCAGGGGTTAATGGCACTCTAACACACCCTGGGCTGAGCCGGTGGCAGAGCAGTTCAGCATTCAGGTGGCACAAACAGCACTGCCTCTGCCTGACCTCCCCAGCCCTGCTCTCCCTCCCCTGGAGCCAAACAGATCCTCCAGTTAAACATCAACAGCCCATCCTGGCACTGCCCAGGCACTGCAGTGACACTGACACTGCCCTGGCACTGCCCCACGCTGCTTGGCCCCACTGCCTCAGCCCCACTGCTGGGACCCTGCGGCTGCTTGGGGCAAGGGGTGTGCCAGGATGTGCCAGGGATGTGCCAGGATGTGCCAGGGATTTGTTAGGGCTGTGTCAGGGATGTACCAGGGATGTACCAGGGATATGCCAGGGATGTGCCAGGGGTGTGCCAGGACAAGACCCTATCACTCACACCCAGCTCACTCTGGGGCTGCTCCAGATGGAGGGATTTGGGGTAAAGCCTGTGCCAGACCCTCAGAGAGGTGTTTCCCAAAAAAAAGAGATAATTCTGACACTGCCATTGGCCTCTCTGATAATCACCATCAAAACACCTTCATTGGAGAAATACTGCTGGTGTTAAAAACTGCAGCATTTGGAGGTAACAGAATAGTTTGGAAATCCTGCCACATATGGCAAAAGGGTTTTGGCAGAGACAAAGCATTTCAGACTTTCCAAATTGTATTTGCCTTTTTTCTCTTCATGTGGAACAAAGAAAAGTAATTTATACACATGGGTGCAGACACATTAAGGTCTCTGGAAATTTCAGTTTGGTCTGTTAATCAAAGAGCTCCCTGGTTGTGCCACTGCACCACAGGGCTGTTCCCAGCAGGACCAAGAAGGAAGAGCCTGCAGTGCTGTCCCACCCCAGCCCAGTGTGGCTCATTGGGGATGCCTCAGGCACACTCACCGTGCAGCACCAGCGTCCGGCCCCGCACCTCGATGGACAGCTTCAGCTGGCCTGGGGACACCAGGGGACAGGCTGAGGGACAGACTGAGGGACTCAGCCACCCCTCAGCTGCAAGGCCCACACAGGGCCAGACACATCCTGCCTCCCCCAGGCAGGGAGCTGAGGAAAGCAGCCCAGCTCAGGCTGGAGGTCAGCACTGCCTGCACTGTCACCCCCAGCCCTGGGCAGGAGAGCCAGGTGTGCCCTGCTGGGCAAGGGCACAGCACCCAGGGCAGCACCACTGCTCTGCCAGCCTGCTCACACCCATTCCCTCGCTCTTCCAAGCACTGGCAGCTCTGCATCAGCCCAGAAATCCCCCCACAAGGCCCAGACTGACAGAGGGCTCGGCCCATGGTGATTTCACGGTCGGGGTGTGATGGTTATGGGGTGCAGGGTGAGCTGCTCCCCTCTGGGTGTGATGGTTACAGGGTGTGATGGTTACAGGGTGCAATGGTTACAGGGTGTGATGGTTATGGGGTGTGATGGTTACAGGGTGCAATGGTTATGGGGTGTGATGCTTATGGGGTGTGATGGTTACAGGGTGTGATGGTTACAGGGTGCAGGGTGAGCTGCTCCCCTCTGGGTGTGATGGTTACAGGGTGTGATTGTTACAGGGTGCAATGGTTACAGGGTGTGATGGTTATGGGGTGTGATGGTTACAGGGTGTGATGGTTACAGGGTGCGATGGTTATGGGGTGTGATGGTTATGGGGTGTGATGGTTACAGGGTGTGATGGTTACAGGGTGTGATGGTTACAGGGTGCAGGGTGAGCTGCTCCCCTCTGGGTGTCTTCCCTAAAGGTTCCCCAGGAGCTGGGCCTGCAAGCCTCAATAGGTTGTGCAGATTTTAATGGCAATGAAAGCTGTCTAATCATGTAACTGTTCTACATCCACCCATTTCCCAACAGCCTTGGAGAATCCAAGGACTGAAACCATCACTGCTACGTTTCCCTTAGTCCAAAGCAAAGATCCCATTTTCACTTCTTCCCCCGTTTACAAAACACAGCAAACAAGTGAGTAAACATAATTTACAGGTGAGTAAACATAACATACAGACACATCAACATCTTGCAAGTTAAAACCCAACATTTCATTTTGTTAAAGACACACCCAAGGGCTTGGGCTTGCTTGGGAGGGGATATCTGATGGGATTGTTTAACCTGAAACAATTCAGAGAACACATTTTTCACTCAAAAAAAAAAAACCAAAAAAAAAACGGTCCAAGCTCTGAGCAGCTCACGTGTGCATGGACACGTGGAAATGGTGTCTGTGTGCATTTGCACAAGTGCAAGGTAAGGGAGCAAAGGCAGGAGCTGGGTGGGTGAGTCAGGACAGCTCTAACACTGATTTGCCACAGAAAGAACACTGTCCCCCAGTGCCATCCTCCCACTACAGGCTTTGGGCACAAGGCTGGAACCCCTCTGCCACCTGCAGACCTCTGGGGCTGTGGGAACCCTCTGGGGACAGCTCTGTGCACCCGCAGTCGCTGCCACTCTGTGCCCCTGCCAAAGGCAGTGACACCCCCTGTGCCAGGATCCCTCCTCTGACAGCCTCCCCACCACCTCCAGCACCCTCACCCAGCCCAGACTCACACTGCCCATCCACACTGCGAATGGGAGCAGGGAACTCCCGAGGCACCTCCTCCCACCGTGGGAAAAGCCTTTTCATCCACCCAGAGAGCCCAGAGAGCCCAGAGAGCCCTGCCCCAGCCCCACAGCCCTGCCTGCTCTGCTGTTAGCACACCACAGATGTTACAGCACAAAGGAAACTGCCCCAGTGCAGCCCAGCATGAGGAGGAGTCAGGGGGATGAAGGGAGAGGAAGTTTTTGTGCTGGGTGATTTGGGGGATGCCAGTTTGGGAACTGTCCTGCCCTGGGGTGCCTGGGGCTGCTCCTGGGGAGCTCAGGGGCCAAGGGTTTGCACAGTGAGGGATGGGGTCACCCCTGCCCCGTGTGTGTCACTGCTGTGGGGACAGGGTCCCCAGTACCAAGGACAGGAGAGCAGGGAGAAGAGGGACAGCTCTGCCTTTTTGGGGAGAAACAGAAATTGGCCATAGTAGGGTTTGGGATTTTAGGTGCTCTCCCCTCTGTGAGGAGCAGAGGATGTTTCCCTCTTAATGCATTTGCTGCTGAGTGTCTCCCAAGCACATGAAGGGACAAATCAAAACCCCCAGCACGCCCCAGCCCCTGCCTGACCCCAGGCACTCACTGGCTTGTGTAGGACCAGGATCAGAGAGGGAAGCTGCTCTGGGAGGAATGATCTGGCCAAAGCTGGTGGGAGGGACGTGCTGTGCCAAGGTCTGTGCTCACACAGAGCTGAGGTGCTCTGTCAGAGGAGCAGAGCAGGGAGCTGGGGCCACACCTGGGTGGGCAGGAGCACAACCCCTGTCAAGGCAGGTCCATGGGCTGCATTCCCACCTCAGTCCACGTGCAGAGGGTCAGAGAAACCCTTTCCCCTGATTTATCTCCTGATACATCCCTAACAAGAACTGAGGGAAACAAGCCCCAGCAGAGAGGCCCTGACACAGCTTGCCCAGGTCCTCACTGTTAAATAAAGGTTAATATAAATTAAACTAAGTGCAGAAGAAGGGCAGAGGGAGAAGCCACATGCAGCTCCTGGGTGAACATCCCATCACAGAGCAGGGCTCAGCCAGGCTTGCAGGGGTGCAGCACAGAGAGCTCCCAGCCCCATCCAGCTGGACCCACAGGGCCAGGAGAGGCAATTCCTGCCAAGGAACAAAGTTGGCACAAGGAGAACAGGGGAAAATGGGCATGAACAAGGACAAGATGGTAATCAAACAGGTTCCCACCCATAAGAGAAGTTTGCCAGGCTAAGGGAGGGGACAGGGCAACCTTCTATGGGAGCAGAAAAGCAGGGAAACCTGTTCCTTACTGATGGTCTCTGACAAATGGAAAATTTGGGGTTCTTCTTAAATGCTTTTCTGCTTTACTGTAGGAAAAACACAGTGTCGGGCCTGGCTGGGACAGCCAAGAACATCTATCAAATGGCAGTGGGGATTCCTGCCAGAGGACACAGTGTCAGATCCTGCCTGGGTGGGAGGTCCCATGGGCACAAGGCCCCCGAAAATCAGCATCTGCAGTCTCTGCCCTGGCACCAGCCCTTTGGTACACTCTCTCCTCAGTGAGAGGGCAGTGCTGGCCCTGTCCTGCCAGGCTCTGCGGCTCAGAACGCAACTCCACATCTCACCAGTGATGCTCAGCCCATGAGGGGAACTGTGGCTGCAGAGATGATGTTTGGCCTGCTCTTGGTTACAGAGCCAGGAAGCACCACAGAACCCACATTATTTGGCCCTTATCCTATAGACAGAGACAGGAGGATTTCAGCTTCCAGGCTGTCCTCAGCACTTTGGCACTCAGAAGGCCAAAATGGGAAGGAGCAGCATCCCTGGGAAGGGGCAACATCCCTAGGAAGGAGCTCACTGTGTGGTCACCTCACAACAGCAAGAGAAGCTTTGAAAGAAAACAAAACTGCTGATTTGAAAGCAGCACCCAGAAGGGGCACCCAGGTGCCCTGTGTGACACTGCTGCCAGGACAGTCCTGGCACAGCGGCTACGACATCCACAAGAAATCCAAATTCCCCCGGGGCCCGCAGCGAGCCAGGGCCGGGCCAGCTCCGCCCGCAGAGCCAGCGCTGCCAGGGGCCACCAAACCCACCCTGCACACCTGAGGCAGCCACAGAGAGACCCCCGAGGAGAGAAAAGGAAAGTGGGGCTCTGCCCGGACAGGGCACAGCTGCAGCCAGCCCTACCCCAGCTCCGGTCCATCCAGGGCAGATCGGGCTGGGCGCGGGCACCGGGAGCGCTCCCGCCCCGCACCGGGCTCAGGGCGCTCCTGCTCCGGCCGTTACCGCGGCTCAGCGAGGCGGGAGCTGCTGCCCGGCCCCGGTTCCTGCGAGGAGCCGCTCCCCAGCCGGGGTGGCACCCCCGGGCTCCCCGGGCTCCCCGGGCTCGGGGCTCCGCGCTTACCCAACGTGCTGAGGCAGAAGGACGCGCCCGAGACGGGACCGGCCCGGCGGGAGCAGAGCGAGACCCTGCGCACACCGCCGGCCTCCATGGCACGGCACGGCAGCGCTAATTAGGGGCCGCACTAATTGGAGCCGTGCCCGCCGAGCCGGGCTTGCCACGGGACACGGAACAACCGCCGCGGTTTGAACGGAGCGGCTCCCATCGGCCCCGGGGCTGGAACGGGAGGGCAGCTGGGCCAGTGCCAGGGCGGGGACAGTGCCTGGATGGGGAAAGTGCCAGTGCCGGGGTGGGGACAGTGCCAGGAAGGGGACAGTGCCCTGCCCTGCCTGTGGCAGCGTGGGGACAGTGCCTGTATGGGGACAGTACCAGGGCGGGTACAGCACCAGGATCGGGACAGTGCCTGGATGGGGGCAGTCCTGGATGGGGACAGTGCCAGGGAGGGGACAGTGCCAGGGAGGGGACAGTGCCAGTGCCGGGGTGGGGACAGTGCCAGGGTGGGGACAGTGCCGGGGAGGGGACAGTGCCAGGGAGGGGACCGTGCCGGGGTGGGGACTGTGCCTGGATAGGGATAGTACCACGGTGGGGACAAATGCCAGGGTGGGCACAGTGCCCTGCCCGCCCCATGGACCCCGGAGCCACCCCGCGATGGAGCCCCAGGAATGAGCTGCAGGGCAAAGAGAAGACCCTCGCTGGTGTCAGCAGCCCCTGGGCCCGCCCGTGCGGGTTTGCTGGCACATCTCAGCTGCTCCATACGGGGCAGGAGCTGGCACAGCCCCCTGGGGACATTGCTGCAGCAGAACTGGTCTGGGAGGGTGAGCCAGAGCAGGGGGATGGCAGGGCATGGGTGACCTGCTAGGCTCTCATGTGACAGGGAAAGAGCCCCTCAGCCCCCCAGGCTTATGGGGTCACCCTGCAAGAGCCCAGAGCAGCCCGTTCCATCACCCAGGAGGTGGGTGCACCCACCGGCCCTGGGTGCTGCAGCACAGCTCACCAGGAGGCACCAGGGATGAGCTCCAGCTCTGGAGGGTGTGGAGGAATGGTGGAGATTGTTCCTGGGGGAAAAACACTCCCCAAAGGCTGGGCTGTGCCAGATCTCTCTGGGATGGAAAAGAACAAGATCTCTGTGCAGCCCAGACTGCTGAACACACACGCCCCTGCCCTGCCTGCGATGACCCCTGCACAGAGCCCTGGCCAGGGCTGAGCCCAGAGCCCCCCTGCAGGAGTGACAGCGGGTGGGGCAGTTGGGGTGGACGGAGATGAGAATTTCTGAAGTTTGGGTTTGGAACTTGCAGTCTATTGCCAAGGGCCTGGGTGCAGGGCCCTGCTGGGAGCTGCCACAGCTCAGAGCAGGGCCCAGAGAGGGAGAGAGAGGTAAAGAGAGAGAAGGCAAGAGTGTGTAAAGAGGATGAGAGACAGTGAGGTTCCCGTTACAATACAATAAATCTTCTTCTGTGTTCAATGTTCTAATTCTCACTAACCAATCTAGTCCAAGATACAAATCCTATAGCATTTACATACAGCCTATAAGAATCATTACATTACCATCCTGTGTTACATTTAAAACCCTAAAAATTCCTCTTTTGGCCCCTTCTGCCAAGCTGGCAGGGTCTGCCCTGACCCTTGGACCTGTCTGCAAGCAGAGGGTGTTGTTCCATCAAAAGGGGATCACCTTCAACTGGCCATGCCATTGTTTTCCAGTTGTTCAATAACTGAGGGATCTCAAAGCTGCTTTCATTTCAATCTCACTTATAGTTTCCATATTCTCAAAGTCTTTTGCCAGACAATCATATTTATAAGGCTTTCCTGTTTCATCTTCCCCATCACCGTCCCCACACCCCTCACTCACCTTTCCCTTTCACTCGGGCACGGCTGATCCTCCTCCTGCTCCCCGAGGCTCCCGGCAGCCGGGGCTGCCCGGCCTGCTGCGGCCCCCTGGATGATGGAAGAGGCTCCAGCACCGCGGGACTCTGCCCTGGACCTGCCGGGGAAAGAGGAGATGAGAACAGGACCCGGCAGGACCGGGACAGGGACAGCAGGGACCTCACAGGCTCTGCTGCAGCCTCACTTTTATCTTCCCCAGGGGTTTGTGCTCACCTTGCCCCAGCTTTCCCCGTGAGCACAGAGGAGAGGAACGATGGCAATTCACTCGATGCAGAGGCACAGAGGGGACAGAGCCACGTTCAGAGGGACTCACCCCTGGCAGGAGCCCCATCTGCAGCCTTGGCCGCGGCCCTTCCCATCCCACACACCAAGTGCATCCCAGAGGCTCTGCTCAGAACAGTTTTATTTTATTTAGAACAGATGACCAGCCTTGTCAGGGCTTTGTTCATGTGTAAGCAGCTGTCCAGGACACTGGAGATGCTGCCCTGAATTGAGTGTTCAGGACAGGCTGAGAATCACAGAATGGAAGGGTTGGAAGGGACCTCAAAGACCATTCAGTTCCATGCCTGCTTCAATTATCCAAGGTTACTCCCAGCCCTGCCCAGCCTGGCCTTGGGCACTGCCAGGGATCCAGGGGCAGCCACAGCTGCTCTGGGCACCCTGTGTCAGGGCCTGCCCACCCTCACAGGGAACAATTCCCAATTCCCAATATCCCATCCAGCCCTGCCCTCTGGCAGTGGGAACCATTCCCTGTGTCCTGTCCCTCCATCCCTTGTCCCCAGTCCCTCTCCAGCTCTCCTGGAGCCCCTTTAGGCCCTGGCAGGGGCTCTGAGGTCTCCCTGGAGCTTCTCCTCTCCAGGTGAGCACCCCCAGCTCTCCCAGCCTGGCTCCAGAGCAGAGGCTCCAGCCCTGGAGCAGCTCCGTGGCCTCCTCTGGATCTCTCCAGCATCTCCAGGTCCTCCTGTGGGTGGCCCCAGAGCTGAACACTCTTGCAGGATTCTGGCTCAGACCCAGCTCCAGCCCACCCCTGCTGATGTGCTGGGGCTCAGAGGAGGCTCCACAAAAGGGGGAATTGGATGTTTTCCTCATGTCCAGCACACTGAAAACGCCCCAGCAGCCCCAGCCTGGCCCTCCTCACTCACAGCCATCCCAACCTGACGCAGGATCTGATGCTGAGACAGACAAAAGTGCTCAGACCCAGAACTGGGAGCCTTGGAGGAGAGATCTCCCAGCCCAGCACAGAGCAGAGGAGCCAGCACAGCCCAGGAACATCTGCCCAGGACCAGGAACATCTGCCCAGGCTTCTTCCAAAGGGATGAGCAGGGTGGGACTGGTGAGGCAAAGCTGTTTTACACTGCCCTTAAGGCAGAGCCAGCTGTGGAGCCCCAGATGGGGGGTCCCCAGTTCTGGAGCCCCAGAACTCCCTGGAAGGGCAGTGGGGCAGAGCAGTGTCCCTCAGCCCTGATGGAGCCACTCTCACAGCAGCTGTAAAGGCAAAAGAGCCTCAGCTGGGATTTTGGTGTCCCTCAGCCCTGTGCCAGTGTGTACCAGGATGGACAGATGGACAGCACCCACCACACCCTGCCCAGGGCCTCCAGCACCCCAAAATATCTCCAGCTCCATCTCCACAGCCCCTAGGCAGATGCACTTGGAAAAGCTGTTTGCTCACTGGAAAAGCCTTTTACCCCAAAGGTTGCCAGGGGCACTGCTTTGATTCAGCTGAACTTCCACCAGTAAAACTGCCTGAAACTGAAGGAAAAGCAACAGGAGGGACACAGAGCAAACAAGGGAGGGAAGGAGGGAGGAATGCTCTGCACAGCCCAACCCATCACTGCCACAGACCCCTATTGTACCACTGCCATAAATCCAGGCCCCTTTGGGCACTGATGGAGACAAAAACCACCCCAGCAGCCTCTGAAGCCTCTGGACAAAGAGCAGAGCTCTGCTGGGGCTGCCTGTGCCTGCAGGGTCAGCCTGAGCCCAGCACCCTGCAGGAGGCAGCAGCACTGCCCGGGGCCGGGGCTGTTCAGAGCTGGGGAGGGCCTGGCAGGGACTCTGCTGCCAGCTCCCACACCAGGCTCCTGCTTTCCTGGGGCAGAGGGGCCAGGAGCCTCCTTTTCCCTCCTTCCCACAGCCCAGCAGTGAGGCACCAGCCAGGATGGGAGCAGGGCAGTGTAGGGTGGAAAAGGCCCAGAGCTGAGTCCCCTTGGGCTGTGAGAGTCCCTGTGCAGCCCTGGGAAACACCCAGAGCCATGGCCACGGCTGCTGTGCTGCTGGAGCCCCCTGCACACACAGCCCAAGGGCAGAGGCACCTCTGAGGGCACAGCTGGGCTGCTCAGCACTCCCACATCTGTGGGCACAGCCCTGTGCCTCCAGCCTCGGGATCCAGGGCTCAGTGGGCTGCTCAGCACTCCCACATGGGCACAGCTGGGCTGCTCAGCACTCCCACAGCTCCCCCTCCCCTCCTGTGCCTCCAGCCTCGGGATCCAGGGCTCAGGGTGGGCTGAGGAACAGAGCTGTGATTTATCTGGAGCTGCTGAGTGTCTGTGCAGCACAGCAGAGCCTTTGCTGCCCTCATCACAGGGCAGGGGGGGCACAGGCAGGGCAGGGCAGAGAGCAGGAGCAGCTGTGAGACAGCACCAGGAGCTCCCCAGCAGCCACAGCACATCTGGCTGCTCCCACAGCACATCTGCCCATTCCCACAGCACATCTGGCTGGAGCCCAGGGGAAGCTGGATCCCCTTTCCCAGCTGGCAGTGCCAGAGGTGTGGGAGGTGATCAGAAGGTGCAGCCTGGTCACACTGATCCCTGCCAGTCTAGGCCACCACGTACATTCTCCTGTCTGCCTGGTGGCCCCAAAACCCCCAGAGTTGCCCTGCAGCCTCTGGCATCCGTCAGGACCCAGGAACCCCCAGGGAAGCCACAGCTCCTGCCTCCCCACCAGGGACTTGAAGCAGCAAGGCCAGGACAAGGTCTGCTGGAATGTGGTGGCACAGGAGGGGAGAGGCTGCCCCAGCAGCTCTGCCCAGAGCAAGAACCTGCTTCCCACATCTGGCACAGCTGCTTTGCATGTCCTTGAGGAAGGGATCCATGCAGTTATCAAAACCCAGAAGCCCAAGGAGGGAAGCAGAGAGAGGGAGGGGTTCCTTTTCCAATGGGCAGGAGGAATCCCTGCATCCCAGGCAGCTCTGCAGCCAGGAGCCAACCTGGCCAGGCACACAGCCAATGCCACAGCATCCCCCAGGGGCCTGCTCCAGCTGCCCAAGTTGATATTTGCACCTTGGCATTCCCAAACACATCCCATGGCCTGCTCCAGGCTCTCCCTGCAGACAGGCACAGCCCAGGCAGCAGCTCTGGCTCTCCCCAGGAGCAAAGCCCCGAGCTCCAGCACAGCTCACCAACATCAGAGCTCCTCCCAGATATGACAGGGTGACACTGGACATATCACATCCTCTACACATCCTGCAGGCAAGAGAGCCCAGGATACAGAGCTGGGGTGGGGATGGACCCTTTAATCCCACCCTCATTTTCATCCCATCCTCAACAAGCAGAAATGGGAAAGGAACTGAAGTGTGTTTATGCTACAGAATGTTCCAAGAGCTCTCTTGTCCTGCCCACAGGGAGGGTCTGGGGACCCCTCATCATCCCAGCCCTGGGGTCAGCAGAGAAACCCCACAAAGGCTCAAACTGCCTCTCTCATGGGTATGTTTATAATGCAGAGGGAGAGGCCCTGGGCTGCCTGGGGTCACTGTCAGTGCTGGTGTCACCTCCTGAACAGGAGGGCTGAAGAACAACCCTGCCACAGCCCCCTCTGTCCCTGGCCACGTGCCCCAGCAGCTCTGCTGATGCCAGACAGACACAGGCAAATGACACCAAAGCTCTGTCCTGGACAGACAGCAACCAGCACACAGGTGGGATGGCCCTGCTCAGGGGTCCAGGGCCATTCCTAAGGCACTTCTGAATGTTCCTCCTTTCAGAATAATCAGAAACTGTTCATTTGTTCAGCTGAATCCATTTGCTGACATTCCCAGTGATCTCCATCTGCCACCCACAAAAATTAAAGCTTTTTCCCAGCAAATGTATTTGCACTTGGGAAAAACCAAACCAAACCAAACCAAACCAATCTGGGATTGCACCTGGGAAAAACCAAACAAATCTGGGATTGCACCTGGGAAAAACCAAACCAAACCAATCTGGGATTTTTCACTGCACAGCTCAGCCCACAGGACAGACAACACCAAGCAGCTTCCTGAGCGAGCAGCAAACAATTCCCTCCACAATCCCAGGCATCCTGAACCTCTGCAATGGGAGCAGGGTTTGTACCTGCCCAGCCTGGCCGTGTCCTGGTCCCTGTGACAGCCCCAGCACCCAGCACCATGGTTTATGTGGCTCCTCTCAGCAGCACCAGCAGCTCTCCCAGCACTCAGAGGTGTTTGCACTCCCCCTGTCTCCCAGGAGCTCCCCAGGCTCACACAAAGCCTCCTCTCTCTCTCTCTCTCATTGCAAAAGGCTTTTAAGAGGCAAACAGGACAGTAATAAATGCTCAGTCTCTCCAGCTAAAGCAGGCAGTCTCACAGCTTGGGTGAAAGAGTCCCAGGGGACAGGGCTTTCAAAATAATAATAAATAAATTATAGTAAAGGGTTTCTGTGGGACTCCCAGGCCACAGAGCTCTCCTTGCCCATCTTCCAGGGGGTTTGAGGCTCTCTGGCTGCAGAAATCACTCCTAACACACAAACCCAGGAGATTCAAATCCCCTCTATCCTGCAGCACAGAGAGCCCTGAGATCAAACATGATCCCACAGGGAGCTGGGCATCTCCAGCCCCCCACAACAGGCATGGGGGAGATACAGACCCTGATCTCCTCCAGGCACCAGGATCTGGCTGCCATGAGCAGCCACCCTCAGAGCCATCACCCATCTGTGACCGTGCTCACAGGGGTCTGAGGATGAGGGAAGAGACGAGGATCTGACTCCATGCTGCAGAAGGCTTGATTTGTTATTCTATGATATATATTACATTAAAACTATACTAAAAGAATAGAAGAAAGGATTTCATCAGAAGGCTAGCTAAGAATAGAATAAGAAGGAAATGATAAAGGTTTGTGGCTCGGACTCTCTGTCTGAGCCAGCTGACTGTGATTGGCCATTAATTAGAAACAACCACATGAGACCAATCCCAGATGCACCTGTTGCATTCCACAGCAGCAGATAATCAATGTTTACATTTTGTTCCTGAGGCCTCTCAGCTTCTCAGGAGGAAAAATCCTAAGGAAAGGATTTTTCATAAAAGATGTGTGTGCCGCCCATCCCTCCCCCCTCCTGCCCAGGGAATGAGCGGTGCTGCAAAGGCAGAGGAGTCCCGAGCACTCACGGGCGAGCCCCGGCTGCTCCATGGCTCCCTCGCAGGTCAGATCCTCTCCAGCGATGGCCCAGGGGAGATTCAGCTGCCAGAGCCTTTGGTCGTGGTACCACTGCAGGGGGAGGGGGAAACCCCAACCCAAACCAGTATAAAAATGTCGCAAGGGAGCAGAGATCCAGTCTGGGGAGGCACAAATTAAACTGTAAGCTGGGAGGAGATGGTGGTCCTGCAACAGCTCTGTTCTCTCCTGGATCCCAACAGCAAGGAATCAACTTCTCCTAAGTTCCTTCTCACATTCCAGCCCTGGGATTGACCTTAACCTGCAGTTCTGTTGGCGTCTCCAGCAAACTGCCCATTCAGCTGGTTGGCCTGGGAGTTAATTACTTTCTTTTAAAATTTAACACCGTTCTCCATCACAGATTTCAGTCTGCCAGCACCAGGGTCTGCCTTTGCCTGGATATTCAAATCCAAACACGTGCTTAGACTGTAATTCCAGGCAAAAGGGTAACATATGCACACAGAAAACCCACAGGGTTGGGGCTGCCTTTGGAAATAAAGAAACTAAATCAGGCTGGGAAAAATTATCTGGCTTCCCAGATGGTAAGAGGATTGCAAGAAGGAGGGTTTGGGCTATTTCAGGGCAATCCTGATGGCAGATTTCTGGGATTAACACAGCCTGGCATATAGGGCAGACACACAAACCATTCCAGCAGTGGGAACACTGCAGCCCCTCTTCCCCAGGGCCCAGCTGAGGTGCTGCTGTCCCTGACACCACCTCTGCAGCAGGCACAGCTGAGCTTCTCCCTGGAAAACTCCAGTTAGGAGCCCAACAAGGAGGCAGAATGGCACATTAGCAAATCCTTTTCCAATCTGAGCTCCAAGAAAGGTTTCTCCTCCTTCTCAGGGTATTTTAGGTACACCACCCCTTCTCTGCCCACATCCCAGAGTGTGAGCATCCTGTTAGAGGCCAGATCTGAGCCAGAGCAGCAGCAACATCCCCAATGTAGTCTTTGCTGCTGCCTTGGCCACCCTGCAGCTCCCTTGTCTCCACCTTTCCAGGCAGATGCACTCAGGACTCCGCACTCCTGGAAAATGGCCCCTCCCAGCCAGGAGAGGACAGAGCACTGGATGTCAAAGCAGCACAGCCCCAGCCTCATGGGCTGATCCCCCACTGCACAAAACCATCCTTCCCCTTCCTCAGTGCCCCCACAGCCAGCACATGATCCCAGCACAGCACTCAGCTCAGCTGCTGCAAAATATCAGAGTCTTGGCAACATCCAGAGTCTGACAAGAACTGTGTCTCTGCCTCTCCACAGGAGTTCATGTGTTTGGCCTTTTGCACCCATCGTTTGGGGTAACAAATTCTTGGGCTGATCTCTTTTCTAAACCTCCCTCTGTGCCCCTTCTCCATGAAATGCAGAGTCTGAGCATGCAAAGGGAGCAGCCACAGCCCTCCCTGGGCTCTGAGGCGTGGCTGTAAGAGCTCAGGATGGAAGCACAGAGTATTTCTAGGGCAGGCAGAGGCTCTGTGACAAACCCCACGTGAGCAGGAGCTGGCACAGCCCCTGGTGGCTCACCAGGGATGCAGAGCACAGAACAGTCTCCATGCACAACCACTTGTTCTGTGCCCATCCTTCAGCAGGGCCAGCTTGCTGGAAACAGTTCATCTTGTCCCTTTGCCATTGCTAAACTGGCTGAAACCAAGGCAGCTGTGACCACAGCATGGTTTGTACAAGAGCTGCTCCATAAACCAGCTCCTCTGCAGGAGGAGAGCAGCAGGGAAAAGATGGGAGAGCAAGAAGCTCTTGTTTTATTTCAGTTCAGATTTTCACCCATCTGAACACTCTAAACCTGCAGAAACTGCCTGGCTTCTTCCCATGCTGCCCTGGGGCTGGTTAGGGAGACATCCAGGGTGAATTCAGGAGAGGGATCCCTTTGGGGCACAGGGATGCTCCCTGATCCCTCCAGAAACATCCTGTACAGAGCATCTCCTCTGGGGCTGGAGGAGCCTCCACTGCCACCCTCAACACAAGGATCAGCAATCACAGAGAGCAGCAGCCACCAGAGAACCACAGGCTGCCTGTGTGGGGTGGATTCCCCTGGATCCCTGGCAGTGCCCCAGGCCAGGCTGGACAGGGCTGGGAGCAGCCTAGGACAGTGGGAGGTGTCCCTGCCATGGCTGGGGTGGCACTGGATGGGCTTTAGGGTCCCTTCCACCCCAACCAGTCTGGGGTTCCATGACTCTCCCCCCACAAAAGGCACACAGCTCAGTCCCATTGCCTCTGAGCAGGCTGAGAGGATGCTGGACCCAGAACACGAATGGGGCATCATAAACTATTTTTTTCTTCTTTTTCTTTATCTTTTTTCCCTTTTGTCATGCCTAGCCTGCAGGATAACAGTGGGTTGGGCACACAGATGACTTAGAAACAGTACCCAAACACTTGACAATTTTCCCAGCTCAAGGCTTTGTCCTTGCTTGGTTTTGCATTTCCTTGGGGCAGTGGGACTTCCTCAGGCCAGGTGTTTAACACACTCCTGTCTTATAGCCTTAACCTGATTAAAAGCTCAGTGAATTACAGCAGCACATCGGTCCACAGCACCATTCTCCTGCACTCTGAACCCTTAGTGACACACAAGAGCAGCACCATGAGACATTCCAGGTCTCTTAGAGGATGTCTGATCTGAGCATCCAGTCCTGCTGCAGCATTTTGACAAATGCTGAGTATTAATCCATTGTTGATTTATTTTAATGCAATAAAAACAATGTAATAACCAAGCTGGGTCTTTAGTGACCCTTCTCATAAAAGAGATCAGTTTCAATATAGCAAAAGGTCTCTTGGGAATTATGCTTTTGGCCTTAGAATGGTCAAATGGATCAAAGTAATGAAGTTAAAACAGCTTAGGAAGTTATTGCCTGTCACCTGAGCTGAACTGCCAGGCTCAGCCTGGAGCTGCAGGAAATAGCTGAGCTCTCCTCTCAGGTACCTCACATGGGCTCTGCTCCCCAGCTCTGACACTGCTCTGTCTCCCAGTGAGCCAGGTTAGCTCACTGATTTCACAGAAAATAAAATATTTCTGGCATTTGGCACCCAAACAGATTTGACCAGGGCAGGTGATGGGGGGGACAGATCAAATGCCAGAAATCCCAGACTGGTTTGGGATGGGAGAGGCCTTAAAGCTCATTCAGTGCCACCCCAGCCATGGCAGGGACACCTCCCACTGTCCCAGGCTGCTCCCAGCCCTGTCCAGCCTGGCCTTGGGCACTGCCAGGGATCCAGGGGCAGCCACAGCTGCTCTGGGCACCCTGTGCCAGGGCCTGCCCACCCTGCCAGGGAACAATTCCCCCCCAATATCTAACTAAATGTATCTTCCTTCAGTTTAAAACCATTGTCCTTCGTCCTGGGGCACAACAGAGGGGAAAGTTGCCCTTTTTCTCAACAGAGATCTCCTTTGTCATCTGGATCATCTTTGTCATCCCCATTGCCAGGCTGGACAGAGTAAACCAAGGTTCTCTGACATTTTTATGTTCAATTAAGCTGGTGTTAGAGTGAAGCTGCTGCTCCAAGGGCAGCTGCCTCATTTCTCCCCCAGAACTCTGATCCTGACTCCCCCTTTAGCCCAAGCATGGGAACAAGCACACAGAATCTCTCCAGCTACAAGGGACCCAGAGGGATCATCAAGCTCCACTCCCTTGCAGGACTAGAATTAAATCCTGTGACTAATCACATCCTCCAGATGTTTCTGGAGCTCTGGCAGCCTTGGTGCCATGATCACTTCCCCAGGGAGCTTGTGCCAGTGACCACCACCCTCTCAGTGAGGAATCTTTACAAGAATATTTAGGGAGAAAGTATATTCAAGAATATTGAAGAAAATAAAAGCAGAGCCATTGTGTCAGACAAAGCTCCTGTTTCATGACAGAACGTGATGTCCAGGGCAGAACACAACAGAGCAGGAACAAGACATTTTCCAAAATAGCTGCCCGGCCCCAAACCAGTTTCAATTCAAGGGCTCTCACCTCCTGTGGGGTCAACTTTAACGTACATTTGGCAGATATAGGAGGAGCTGGATCCCATTTGTGTAGTGGCACACTACTCCATTAGCCCAGCCTTACTGGGGCACCTTTAAGCCACTCTGTGTATTAATTGTCATTCTGGATCAATTAGCTGAGCACAGGCTGATTACTGCCCATATTGTTTGAGTGTGAGCCCATTACCCAGAATCAGGAAGGCATTCCCTTCCCTGTGAGCTGGGAGCACTCACTGTCCCCATGTTACTGCAGAGCCCCAGGGTGATCTGTGCAGGTGAGAGGGTGTCTGACCCTGCTGCAGAGCCCTGGCTGGAGCAGGGCACAAACAGGAGCAAGATTCATGGTGCCACAAACGTGAGTGAACACCACCAGAGGTGACACAGAGGTCACCCTACAGCTTCCCTTCCCAAAGCACTTTCCAAAGGGAGTAACAAAGTTACAGTTAATGCAATAGTCCATCCACGCAGCTGAAAATAGCTCCTGACCTGGAACACAGGATTTGTCCAAGTCTCTGGCTTAGGTCACATAGGAAGGTCCACTCAATCAGCAGAATTTTAGGCTGGCGCTTTTTTGACAGTTAAAACCGCTGAATTAGTTTATGGCTAAAAAAAAATGCCAGGAAGATATTTTGAAAAGTGCTGCGCTCAGAGGCCTTCATCAGAAGTGAGCTAAACTTAGAGGGCCTGAGGTAGGAAGAGAAGCGTGTGAGTGACACCTCTGAGGAACAGCTCCATCCTCTGGGGACCAGGCTCCTGCCTGCAGTGCCTGGCCTGTCTTTAGGGGAAGGAAAAATGGAATCATTCCAGGCACCAGGTCTCAGTTAGAGCCCTGATGCTCTTAAACATTTAGATATTATGACCAAGTAAAATCTTATTTTCTTTTAAAAATGATACTGCCAAGTGTTTCACATTCATTCTTCTTCCACAGCCAAAAGGAAAAAGAATTTTAAAATAGTCATAGACAGTCTCCCAAGGAAATTTAAATTGGTAAGTGCAAACCATCCAATACCAGTTTGGGATGAGTCCCTGTATCATCCAACACCAGTTTGGGATGTGTCCCTGTATCCCTGCATCATCCAACACCAGTTTGGGATGAGTCCCTGTGTCCCTGCATTATCTAACACCAGTCTGGGATGTGTCCCTGTGTCCCTGCATTATCCAGCACCAGTCTGGGATGTGTCCCTGTGTCTCTTCATCCAACACCAGTTAGGGATGTGTCCCTGTGTCCCTGCCTTGTGACCCCTGTGTCCCCTGCTGTTTGCTGTGACTCCTGAGCGCTGCCGTGTCCCCCTGAATCACCAGAGCCGGGCAGGTCCGTTCAGCACTAACGAGGGCAGAGGTGTGAAGTGACTCACGGGACAGGAACGCACTGAACGCCTCTCAAGCCCTCACAGTTAATCCTGCAACCCCAAAACATTCTGAGCAGAGCCAGGGAGAGCCCAGAGGGAAGGGTTTGCTCTTCAGAACTCTCGTGTGCACCACGTCCTGGCACACCTCATCCCTGATTCTACAAGAGGAAGAGTTATCTGTTACTGCATCAACAGCCTCTTATTTACAGGATTTGGATGGCACCCATCCAAACAGGGCTTCAGGAGTGCTGGAAACAATAAAGGTGTTACACAATGACTGTTCTACATCAGAATAATCTGTATTTTTGTATTTATTTTTTTCTTTGGCCATGATGATACTGAAGTGTCATTTTCACAGAAGTCAAGTGAGATTCAAGCCCCTCTGTACTAACTCTGTGGGTTCTGAGGAGTACAAACACTGCTGGGTAAGCTCTGTGCCTGCAGCTAAACCATAAATGTCACATTTTTGTGCAATTTTGTGAAAAATAAGCAGACTAAAGGAGTGCCCACCCTCAGTGCAGGCTTAAAACTCACAGTGTTCATCTCCTGACATCAGTGCAGAGGCATTGAACAGAATCACAGAATGTGGAAGGGACCTTACAGCTCCTCTCATTCCACCCCTGCCATGGCAGGGACACCTCCCACTGTCCCAGGTTGCTCCAAATCCCAATGTGCAGCCTGGCCTTGGGCACTGCCAGGGATCCAGGGGCAGCCACAGCTGCTCTGGGCACCCTGTGCCAGGGCCTGCCCACCCTCACAGGGTGTTTGCTTAATATCTAATTCAAAGCATTGAAATCAAAATCTGTTATAGCCTTTCCCTGAGGTACAGAAGGACAATATTGTCCCATGGTTTTGCTTTCCCTCTCAGGCTGAGCTGAGCTGCTGCTCCTCTGTCACTGTATTTATACCTGTGCTACATGCAACAACATTTTTGTTCCAGTGTAAAATGTGACTCACAGCAGTAAACTTGAGCATTGCATGCTCAACATCTGTGTTTTACACAGGACAGTGAAATAAGACTAGAAAGCTGATTTAATATAAAGGCTCTGGACCCACAGGATATAAGGCCAGGATGGCTGCCCCTGGATCCCTGGAAGTGTCCCAGGCCCGGCTGGACAGGGCTTGGAGCAGCCTGGGACAGTGGGAGGTGTCCCTGACAAGGAATGGGCTTTAACGTCCTTTCCTGGGATTCAATGTATCAAGCTCCAGACATTGTCATTAAAAACCAGTCTCAAAAAAATAGAGACTCACACCAGGGACCAGGGAGGAGAGCCTGCTGTGTGCAGAAGACACACAGAGCTGGATGGTCCCAGCCCAGGCTTTGCTGGTGAATGGGGAAGCTTTGGGCCAAATCCCTGGATTTGGACAGCCCCTTTCCTGGCTCTGCTCCACCCCACCCCTTCCCCAGGCAGTCCCACATCACCACCTCACTTGGTTCTCCATTCATGAGCAGCAGTGGCTCCCAAGGGCTCCAACAGCTCTGAGCCACCCCCCTGTGTGGCATTCACATTCTCTGAGAAAATTCCTTTGCCCAGGATTTTTCTCCTGGGAAGCTGAGAAGCCTCGGAGAAAAGGAAAACAATCCTTATCTCATTTGCTTCTCCTGTGTTGTGCTCATGTGGAATGTGTTTGGAGATTGTTTACCCACAGGTGATTGTTCCATTGCATTCTGCTGTGAGTTGTTTTCACTCTTTGGCCAATCAGGGCCAAGCTGTGCATTCTATATTATATAATTAACATATAATTATATTAATATATTATATTAAAAATATATTAAATATATTCTTTAATATAGTATTATAAAGTAATAAAATAGCCTTCTAAGAACATGGAGTCAGATGCATCATTCCTGCCTTTGTTGGGACATTCCCAACAAAGACCATATCCCTGTCCAGGATCCAAGTGTGCCATGGGCACTGTCACAGCAGCTCAGTGTGACATGGTCAGATGTCACAATACGACACAAAATGAACACTCACATGCTGAGATGTCCAAGGCAAAAAAAGGGGCCTTTATTTCTAGACCTCGATATTTATAGAATTCCAAAAGTGACCATGGACTGGGGGATGAGATTGCCAGCTCTCCAACCACACTGGTCAAACCAACAGTCCAATTCTCTCCTCCTCCAGAAAGGAATGCAAAACAATCATCCTTTACATGAAAAGTGAGTGAGAAACTCCATTACAAAAATGTAAACATCAGAAGGCTTAGAAGAACTTTAGAACAGGATGACAGTCACTGTCACAGCAGCTCAGTGTGCCACAGTCACTGTCACAGCAGCTCAGTGTGCCACAGTCACTGTCACAGCAGCTCAGTGTGCCACGGTCACTGTCACAGCAGCCTTAGTGTGCCACAGTCACTGTCACAGCAGCTCAGTGTGCCACAGTCACTGTCACAGCAGCTCAGTGTGCCACAGTCACTGTCACAGCAGCTCAGTGTGCCACGGTCACTGTCACAGCAGCCTTAGTGTGCCACAGTCACTGTCACAGCAGCTCAGTGTGCCACGGTCACTGTCACAGCAGCCTTAGTGTGCCACAGTCACTGTCACAGCAGCTCAGTGTGCCACAGTCACTGTCACAGCAGCTCAGTGTGCCACAGTCACTGTCACAGCAGCTCAGTGTGCCACGGTCACTGTCACAGCAGCCTTAGTGTGCCACAGTCACTGTCACAGCAGCTCAGTGTGCCACGGTCACTGTCACAGCAGCCTCAGTGTGCCATGGGCACCGTCACAGCAGCCTCAGTGTGCCACGGGCACTGTCACAGCAGCCTCAGTGTGCCACGGTCACTGTCACAGCAGCTCAACCTGCCCCCTGTGACTGCCCCTCCCCAGTGCCAGCACTGCCACACCTGCCCAGGGCCACTCAGCAGTCAGGGTTGACAACAGAGCACATGGAAAGGAGCTAAAACCAAAACTTACACACCATCTGTGCAGCAGGGATGGAGTTTATTAATCCAGTGGAACTGGAACAGTCACCCAGGGCTCACACAGGCCTGGCCCAGGTGTGCTCAGTGTGTGCTTCCCCCAGCACAGCATTATGTCCACCACAGTTAACTTCACCTGGAGTCACAAGCTTCTGTCAACTCTCCCTACAACAGAAACGCTGCCCTTGATAACAGGAAATTCCCATTTTCCATGAAAAAGAGCTCCGCTGTCAATCACTGCTCACAATTTCAAGTATCACACCAACACAGCTTTAATCTGCTTTCTTGCACTCTGAGCTTATTTAATTACCTGGTCAGGTTATCAACAGGGATAAAGTCCTGTGGAATTACAGGGTTTAGGCCAGGCATGGGGTCAGTGAGGCAGGGATGGAGAAGCTCACAGCCTGTGACCTCACACAGCAACAAGGGAAGAGGCCAGACACCAGTGTGAGGTAAAACAGCTGTTATTTCCCATTGGAAATGATGTAACTTTCCTAACTGTTTTAATTAATTGCAACCAGTGCCCGCTTTCAGCTAGCACTATTTAAGTTTCTTCACGGGCTGTTACAATTACTTTGATCACTAAATAACCAAAACCTCAAGTTTGCTAAAAGTAACCCTGACAAGCTTTCAATAAACAAAGGCAAAGGGAGTTGGAGATTGGACATCTGGGATCCTAAATTTATGACCCTTCAAGGGTGCTGGAGTAAGTAGAAAATGCAGAGGAGATTAGGGCCTGGAAAGCTGAAGGTTCCCTGACTGAGAAAAAGATTATAAAAGTAATAAAGTATGTGGACCACATTAGCGTGAAGAGTGAGAAATTAACAACCAAGAGCAGATAGAACAGTAAGTAATGAAGAGAATTATGTAACCAAGAGCCAATGAACATTAATTTGTTTGCTAAAAATTTATAAATAAGTTAATTCTTTTATCTGTGTTGGTGCAGAGGCTGGAACTTTGTCAGCCACACACACTCCTGGCTGAGGACACAGAAATGCCTTACTCACTAACAGTGTCACACAGCCTTAGAGGGAGCCGTACTGATCCCAGGGATTTTGGGGATCTTGGGAACAATCCCACAGGCACCAGCTCTGCCCAGGCTGTGCCTGTGCCTGGCCCTTCTCCCAGCCCTGACAGCCCCTCAGCAACCCCTGGTGACAGCAGTGTGACCACCTGAGCCTGTCCTGCACCTGAACCTGTCCCTTCACCTATAACTGAACCTGTCTCTGCACCTAAACTTGCCCCTGTACCTACACCTGAACCTGTCCTTGTCCCTTCATCTACACCTGAACCTGTCCCTGTCCCCTTCACCTATAGTTGAACTTGTCCCTATACCTACACCTGTACCTGTCCCTGCACGATCACCTACACCTGAGCTTGTCCCTACGCCTTTCCCTGTCCCCTCACCATCACCTGGCCTTACACCTAACTTGTACCTATAGCTATGCCTGCCCCTATCCCTGCCCTTAACCTATTCCTATTCCTACCTCTCCTTCTTGTCCTTCTCCCTCTCCTCCTTTCCCTTTCCCTTCCCGCTCCCCGTCCCTCAGGCGCCGCCGCCATTTCCCGCCGTGTGGGCAGGGCCGCGGTGCGCGCCGGGAGCGGGCGGGGCGGCGGCGGAGCGCGGGCTGGGTACGGCCGGGCCGGGTCGGGAGCGCTGTGTCCTGAGGGGCTCCCCCTGTCCTGAGGGGATCCCGCCGTGCCCCACCGCGATCCCCCTGTTCTGAGGGGAAACCGCCGTGTCCCACCGCGATCCCCCTGTCCTGAGGGAATCCCGCCGGGATCCCGCCCATCCCCGCGCCCCTGACGCCGCGTTTGCCTTGCAGGAGGCCCAGGATGGCGGAGAGACCGGAGGACCTGAACCTGCCCAACGCCGTCATCACCCGCATCATCAAGGAGGCGGTGGGTGCCGGGCCCCGCGGCCCAGCGGAGCGGGGCGTCTGCAGACCCTTGCCCCGGGGATCCCGGCCTCCCCCTGGGGTGCCGGGGCTGCGGCCCCCTCACTGCAGCGTCCAAGGGATGCAGCTGCACCGGTGCAGCTCACAGCAGCGCAGCTCCCGCAGTGGCACTGTGAGAACCCGGCCCTTCAAAACTTAAGCACACGAGTCCGTGTCTATATAAAAATCCAGAATAATTCCCAGTGGTTAATTTAGCTCGTTTGGTCTGGAGCTGTGAGGTGTTGCTGAGTGGGTCTGGGCCTGGCAGGCATATCTGGAGTAGTCACAGGATGAGTTACCTGCAGACAGTGGCCAGACCCCAAACGCCAGTCACTGGGCTTCTGCTCAGCTCTGTGCCTTTGAGGGACACATTCCTACTGCCCTGGGCTTCCAGTGGGAGCAGAGCTCCTGTGACAGCACCCCAGAGCAGTTCCCAGTTCTTCTGAGCCCTCTGAGTGCCTTAACACACTGACACTTGAATTATGTGAGTTTAAGTCGTTTTTAGCAGCTGCTGATAAAAGTTGGATTTGTTTTTCAGCTTCCTGATGGAGTCAATATTTCCAAAGAAGCCCGGAGCGCAATCTCCCGAGCAGCAAGTGTGTTTGTGCTGTATGCAACATCGTGGTAAGGACTTGGTGCAGCAGTCACTGGGCACTTGATTGGTAATTCATCTCTGCTGGCTTGGGGACTCTTTAACCAGTCTGCTAGGCTGCAGCAGGTGGGTTTGGACTGCCCAGAGCAGCCCATGGGAAGGTAGCTGGGCTCTGGACACAGCCATGTCCCAAAAAGGGGTCCCAAACTGCCATTAACCTTAGAACGTGGCTGCACAGCCTTCCTAGCAAAGGCAGGGGCACTTGACTCACTTTCAGGCTCTTCATCATGAGGCTGTGTTAGGGCAAGAGCTGCCACAGAGGACACAGTCACATTTTGGGGTGGCTTGGCATATTCTCTGCAGGCAGTCACTTCTCTAGTGTCAGGTGCTTCTAGGGCTGTGTGGAACTGTCACAGCCAAGGTTCAGCCTTTCTCCTTCTCCTGCTTGTAGAAAAGGTCTGTGCAAGCAGAAACACTGTGGGAAAGTACAGACAGCCAGTGTAAAAAAATGTCTCAAACTTCCTTAAGTAAATGATAAAAAACCCCTAAATGTTTAGGGGATGGCTTTTTTAAGTTGCTTATGACTTTATTATTAAAGTCAAGATGGACTTGCTAACAGTTCCCAATTACCTCTCTTTTTGTTCTGCCTAGTGCAAATAACTTTGCCATGAAGGGGAAGAGGAAAACCCTGAATGCTGGGGACGTGCTCTCTGCCATGGAGGAGATGGAGTTCCAGAGATTTGTGGCCCCTCTGAAGGAATCCCTGGAAGGTACCGTGCCCCGTGGGTGTCCAAGGACTCTGAGAGGCACTGAGTCCTGTTTTCCTCCAACGCTGGACAAGCAACACTTATTGCCTGTCTTGTTTCTCTTCTCTTTGCCCAGCATCCTACACTGCAGTTTGCCTGGGGAGTAACTAATGTGCACCTTAACGGGACTGGGATAACATTATTGCACAACTGATGAGGATTGAGAAAGTCTCATCTGCTCTCATTCCCCTATTATGTTATCTAAGGAAAGCCGTAGGTGCTGCCTGTAAATGTGACCTCCTGCATCCTTTTCAGCATTTTTCTGCTGAAATTTAACCTGATTTCCTATGGAGCTGCTCAGCTCAGCTCGTAGGGTGAGTTGTGCTCCGAGTTCCCTGCTCCCATCCAAAGCCGGGAGAGCAAGTGGATGTTGGACCTCAGCCGCTGACCTGTCTGTGCCAGAGCCAAGCCCTCACTGTCCCCTCTCCTCCAGTTTACAGGCGGGAGCAGAAAGGAAAGAAAGAGGCCAGGAAAGATAAAGACAAGAAGGCAGACTCGGAGGAGCAAGATAAGAGCCGAGAGGAGGACAATGATGACGATGATGAAAGGATGGAGGAGGAAGAACAAAACGATGAGGAAGAGGTGGACAACTGAGCTGGCTTGTGGGCAGGGGCTGGGGTGTGCTCAGAGGGATGTAAACGCTGTAAATCGACCTTGCTGCATCCCATCGAGTATCCATTAGAGCTTTGTACTGCCCCTCTGTGGCCTGTCCCTTTAGGCCTGTAATTTGTACATAAAGGACTGTGCTGAAGCTTTTCCGTGGCAGGGTGGCTCCTCCCTGTGCCTGGGGGGCTTTGGCCCTCCCCAGGCTCTGGGCAGGCACTTCCTGGGCTTTTGATGCTGGGCTGGCTCTGAAAGAGAGGAAAAAAGAACTGGTGGGTGCTCAGTGCAGAAACTGGCCAGGAGAACATGAGAGTCTTGAAGACGAGGGGCTCAATCCAGTAGATCATTCACAGATCACTTCTGGGGTGTAGAATGTAGGTGATGATGTCCAGAGGCTTGGAAGCTGCACACTGGAGCTTTTGATCCAGTTGAGTTGTTTGTTTCCCTTTGTTTCCTTGCATCCTGGCTGTGCCTTCTCTCCCTGCTGTACTGTGACAGTGACACTGTGTCCTCCAGCCTCAGCAGCAGCACAGGGTGGCTGTACAGGGACCATGAGTTCACTCACTGACTCACGCAAACTAACCCAAATCCAGAAAACACACAGTGCTGACGGGGTAAACTGTACACTGACAGTGCACTGAGAGCCCTGAGAGACAAAGAGGAGACTGATTCAAAATCTGAAGCACAAAGAGGGGCTCAAATGAGGAGCAGGGCTGAAAAACAGGTGGCTTTGTGCAGTGCTGGGGGTGACAGGTCAGTGTCACACTGGGGTCTGGTGGTCTCCCCTGCCCCCTGCAGCAGCAGCTCCTACAGCAAGCTGGGATGTGCTAGAGCAGAATGGTGAATTGTGGTTGTCTTTTCCCCTTTTCCCAGTTGGGATGAGCTAATTCCATCCAAGGTCCCTCTGTAGCCTTTGCTGGTCATTCCAGGGATGCCTCTGGGAGGGCAGCAGGGCAGGGTGTGCCCACCCAGGGGGCCCATGTGGCTGCACAAAAGGCTCCTGCAAGAAGGAAGGGTTGAGAGAAGCTGTTGGTATCCCTTGTGCTGGTGTAGGTTTGTGCTTTTCCACTTGAACTCTTAGTTCTGATGCCTTTCTCCCTCAGGAAGTTTTAGATATATTTAAAACCCCCAGGTTTGGATGATGTGCAGTTTTAAAATAGCACTTGTGAGGAATCCTGGATCCTTTCCACCAAAAAATGGTGGCAGCTACCCACAAGAACCACCCTGCCTTCCTGCTTTTCTGGCTCGCTGGATTTTCACACGCACACAAGCCCAGTTTCTGAAAAGAACTGAACCAACAGAGATTTTCTGCTGTTTAGTTTCTGCTGGCATTCAGTCAGGCTGTGGAAAGCCTGAGCTGATGATGTGTTCCCCACATTTCTGATAAACACCCACCTTCCAGCTCTTTTCCTCTCTTTCTTCTCTTCAGCACATATCTGGGGTGCACATTCTGGAAGGGAATGAGATCTAAATAAAAGCCAGATTTTTTTTACAGAAATGGGAGTCTCATATTTTGGTCAGTTATAAAATGAGCATGTTGTGGTTGCATAAGTGGCATGGGAGCAGGAAATGCTCTGGGAAATGGTTTCTGAAGCAGCTAGCTGACATGGAGGAGGATGAGGGGAGGATGAAGGCTGCTGCAGCCTGGCCTCAGTGTGAGAGGAGGAGGGACCGTGGAAAGAAGGAAGGGATTTCCAGGTCGCTGATGTTTGCTGGGGGAAGGAGCTGTCAGCTCCCCCTCGCTCCAGGGAGACGTTCCAGGCTGGGGGGAACATCCAGGATGTGGATCCAGAGTTTCTGCACTGGAGTGAGCCAGGGAATGATGCTTTGGTGGGGGAGCTGCAGAATTCCTGCACTAAACCTGATCCTGGCATCTCCCCTGCTCTGAGGGACCAAGGCAGGGGCCTGGGCTTCCCCCAGCTCCAGGTGCCTCTGCTGCACCCCAAACCCTGCTCCACACCACCACAGCCTCTCAGCCATGCTCCTTAAACCAAACCCTCACAGCAGCCCAGTGCCCTGCCCCAGCCACTCCAGAATCCTAAAACCTGTCTCCAGGTCCTCCCACAGCACCCTAGAACTGGACTGCATAGACCTCCAGCACCCCAAAACCCTGCCCCATGTCCCCTTCAGCACTCCAAAACCTGGCTCTGGGTCCTGCAGCACTCCAGAGCTTTGCTCCAGCCCCCATAAACCCCTAAAACTTGCCTTCTGTCCCACCCCCAGCACCCCAAAGCCCTGCTCCACGCCCCCCCGAACCCCAAAACCTGGCTCTGAGTCCCCCTGCAGCACCCCCAAACCTGGCTCTGAGTCCCCCTGCAGCACCCCGGAACTGGATTGCTTGGCCCCAGCACCCAGAGCCTGTCCCCGCAGCACCCCGAGGCCGTGCCCGGTGTGCCCCCGGGCCCATCCCTGCCGCAGACCCCAAACCCCGGCTCCGCCGCCGGCCCCGAACCCCGCGCCGCCTTTCCCGCGCTCCGCCGCGAGACTTCCCGCCAGCCCCTCCGCGGAGGCGGGGCCATGCTGGTTGTGGGCGTGGTTATGTAAATCGCGGGCACTGTCGCACGGCCGGAGCGGACGCGCAGATCGGTGAGTACCGGGACCGGGACCCGGACCCGGACCCGGACCGGGAGCGGGGCTGGGAGCGGGCACCGGAGCTGGGGCCGGGGCCGGGGCGTCCACCCCTCCTCCGCTCCCCGACCTCGGCCCCTTGCAGAGCTGCCGGGGAATGACTCCAGGGACGGGGCCCGGCCGCGCTTGGGTGCAGGCAGGAAGGGCAGCCCCGGGTAACGCAGCAAGGACAACCCAAGTTTTGCTCAGTTTTGCTCGGTTTTTGCTCCGTTTTTGCACGGTAACCGTGGCAACGGCGGGGGACGCACCGAGCAGCGTGTGATGCTGCGAGCTGGCGTCGGTCCTGAGCTCCCGCTCGTCCTGGGGTGTAATTCCAGACCCCTGAGCATCCCCGTTCCCGTCCTGGAGCGGGAAACCTGCCCTAACAACTTGACCTTCGTAGGTAACCCTGTAACAGCTTGGCCTTCGTTAGTGGCTGTTAATTAACCCACAGCTCCGTTGTCTGCCTGGGGAGCTCCACTTTCCTAGAATATCCCGGTCCGTCCCCAGTTGGGATTTTGGGAGCCCGCGTGTCCCTGGGATTTAGCTAAATCGTTGAGCTCACGTCTGAGGGCACGTGTGCTTGTGTGTCCTGAAATGCTGGGACATCTCGCTGCCAAGATGAGGCGAGACGAGGGAACGAACCCTCGCAGCTCGTGGGGAGCTGTCGGGAGCCGGAGCAGCGCCGGCTCTGCCTCCAGCCCGTCCCGAGCATTGTCCGGCCGGTCCCGAGCGCCGGCCTGTGCCGGGTTCTCCCGTTGGGAAGACGCTTCCGGTCCCTCGAGGGCAGCGAGGCACCCGTGCAGTGCCGCGGGCACGGGCTGGGCACCGCTGCGGGTTCGGGTGCTGCGGCTTTGGACCGGTCCCAGTGGAAGGAGCAAAAGTGAAGCCGCTCTGCTGCCGACCTGTCCTTGACCCCTCCGGTGTGCGCGGAGCAAAGAGCTTTAGAAAGTCACGTTTGGGCCCTGGGTGCTGGGGAAAGGTTCATTTGCTCTGCCGGGATCTCGGGAGGAGCAGCCCCAGCCCAGGGTGGCGCAATGTCCCCCTGGCACGCTCCTGCAGCCTCGTTCCGCGGCCCTGCGCTCCTTCCCCGCTGTCCCCGGCTGTGCCCCCCTGGTCCCGCCGGGTGCCCTGCGGGGCAGCAGCTTGTCCTGGACGTGGGGCTGGGAAGGAAGCCCGGGACCCACCCGTGCCGCTCTTATCTTGACACTGCAATCCCAGCCGGTGCCGTCTCCTCCTCCAGAGCGCGGTTTCGGGAGCTGTGGCCTCTATCTGTCCCATCCAGTCAGGTGCCTCTGGTCCCACCCGGCCCCCTCCCCTCCCTCGGGTGGGATTAACTGTTTAAAGCATTTTTTGGATTCTCGAGGTGGGTTTTGTTCACTGAGCCCTTTGTTTGCCGTTGCCGGGAGCCCTGCCTGGAGCCAGGCGCCTGCTGGAGCGGCCAGCTCCGGTTCACCCGAGGGCTGTCCCCTTCCCTGGAGCAAGGCCTAGGGCAGCAGCGTTCCAAGGGCTAAAAATGGCTTGCCAAGGGATGCCATGACGCTGCCAGGTTCCTGTCAGCTGCTCTGCAGCCCCCACGAGCACTACCTGATGTTTTTATTGGGGTTTTTATACGTGTAAGCCTCTAACCAAGAGGGGCCATTCCTCATCCGAAAGCAGAAGCGATTCCCTGGGGTATGAGAGGCTCGATTCCAGACCTGGACTGAACACAATCCCCCTTTGTTCCAAGTGTCCTGTGCACTGGGCTGCTCTGACAGAGTTTGCCTCCA
The DNA here is from genome assembly GCA_013398715.1 of Nesospiza acunhae. NCBI lineage: Eukaryota > Metazoa > Chordata > Aves > Passeriformes > Thraupidae > Nesospiza > Nesospiza acunhae. The sequence goes on from VZSU01002146.1 coordinate 93,228, forward strand.
TATTAGAACATCTTAAGGGTCTTGAGTGTGTAAAATAGGTGAAACACTTCATATTAAATTTTTTCCAGAAGAACTGAGCCATCTCCTAGCTCTGTTACTGGCTGGTGTTGTGGGTGCCAGTGTAAAACTTTGGCCCCTGGATTCTGTGCTGGGAGCTGGAGCTGTGCATCCAGGGGGACTCTGATCCCACTCTGTTCTCCAGAGAGAATTTGGATGTGGGCCGAGGGTCAGAGAGGTTTACTGACCCCTCCTGGGATGGACCAAGGCTGCTCCATCTCCCTAGGGAAGCCCTACCCTGCCCAGGACACTCACAAGAATCCACCTGCTCTTTCAGAATCCCATCTCAGCTCCCTCAGGCTCCGCTCCCAAAACCCCACACTCTTCAGCGGGAACTTGGCTTTGTCTCCCAGGGCACCCGAGCTCCTCTGCACAGGGTGTTCAGGGGATGTGGCCCTGTGTGAGCAGCCAGCAGTCCCTGGAGCTGCTCTGCACAAACAGTCCCTTGTTGGGGTCGTGCAGCTGCTGCTCTGCACTGCGGCCAAACACCTCGTCCCAGGAGAGCTCCCTTCCCACGGCCCCTTCCATCACATCCACCAGCAGCCTGGTGGTGGGAATTGAGCCCTCATGGAAATGTAATTCTTAATGGGCTGATCACAGAATTATTGCTAGATCTGCTAAATAATAAAACATTGCTACAAAAGAAGCTTCAGCCATGAGATAGCTAATGATTGATTTATGTGTGAGATTTTTTACCTCTGAAATCACTTTTGCTCAACTCCATGGTTTTCTTTATCAGCAGTAAATGGCCAGTGGAGTTGCTCACCTGTGAGAGTTGTGTGAGAGCTTTAGAGCCCTGGATGGTCCCATGCCTCCAGTGCCCCTACTCTTCTGTAACTGCACCTTCACACTGCAGCCATAAATATGTGGTGCTACACAGAATCATGGAATGGTTTGGGTTGGAAAAGACCTTAAAGATCAAATAGAGCAGCTCTGTATCCTCTCCATACAAAACCGCAATTTCTCAGCACTAGGGAAAAGTAAAATGAATGAAGAATGACCCTCTTGGGGCTCGGGGAAAGGAACCTGCTGAGGGTGAACGTGGTTCTGCTGGGGGAGGTTGTCAGTGGCTGGAAATGGGGGTTTCATAAACAGAACTGGGGGGTCTGTGGGGAGGAGTCACAGACACCCCAGTTAATGGGAAGGGCTGTGACTGCTGATGGGGGTCCTGCAGCACCCCAAGGTGCCCAGGGTAGGTGGGATGGAGCTGCCTGGGCTGCAGCTCATGGCCTGGCATGGGACAGGGTCAGTCCTGCAGGGACTGCCTGGATCCCAGCCCCTCCTCACGTGTGCCAAGAGCAGCAGCCACCAGAGCCCAGCTGTTTGTTTTGGTGTTTCAGAGTCTCCTTCCCTGACAGCCGAGCTCACCATGCAGGCAGACTCTGTTCTCCACAGCGGCTACTTCCACCCCGTGCTGCGCTCCTGGCAGGGCACGGCCACCACCTTCGATGCCTCCAACCTCATCTACCCCATCTTTGTCACGTAAGTGAGCCCAGCTCTTGGGGCAGGGATGGACCTGGCTCAGGGCATCTGGCTGAGCCCATCCCTGCACCCCCGAGCTCCTAAATAGGTGCAGAGCTCCTGTGGGCAAGTCTGGGGGAGAGGCTTCCTTCTCACGTCTCTGTCCCATCCACCTCCCACAGTGACAGCCCTGATGCCGTGGAGCCAATTCCCAGCCTTCCTGGACAAGCCAGGTATGAATCCAGCCCCCCAGTCACTGCTGTGCTGTGTCTGGAGAGGGTTCATTTATGCCCTGAGCATGAGCCAGAGGGAGGCTTCCACCCCTCTGGTTCCTGCTTTGGAGATCCTCACATCAGACAAGGTGGGAATGTTCATCCACTAAGGGAGTGGAGGGACTCATGCAGGGTATGCTGGAAAAGTGTCAGTACTGGGAGGCACAGCACCAGGGGCTGGCTGTGTCCCAGAGCACTCCCAGGCTGTGTGGGCTGGGCACACAGGGAGGCTGGAACTGAGCAGGGTTTTCAGCAGCAGCCAGAAAACCTCTGCAAGGACATGGGATCTGGACTGGCAGCTCCTCTCTGCATCTGCTGCACGTTAGCAGGGCTTTGGGCAGGGGAGCTGGATGGGAAAGGGGGCTGGAGCTGCACCAGGGACACCAAGATAAGGGATCCAAGGGCAGGGTATGCCCCATCCCTCCAGAGCAGACTCCCTGTCGGGCAGATAGCGCTCCTGGAGCCCCAGATAAGGGCTCAGATTGTTCCTCCCAGTGTTCAGGCAACACCTCCCGTGTACCTCCAGGCACTGCCTGGAGATGCTGGATTGCTCACAGGGCAGCAGCATCCCAGTCCCAGAGCAGCTCTCCCCACGGGGAAGGTCTGGGTGCCTGGCAGCTGCTGCCCTTTGCCCTGCAGGTATGGAGTGAACAAGCTGGAGGGGATGCTGCAGCCCCTTGTCGAAGACGGCCTCAAGTGTGTGCTCATCTTTGGGGTGCCCAGCAAGGTGCACAAGGTCAGTGCATGGTGTGGGGGTGCTGGGATAGCCACAGGGCTGTCAGAGCAATGGGAGCGGGTTGGGAGTGGTCTCCTGATCCAACAGGAGCAGTTCAGGGTCTCTGGCTGTGATGGGATATTGCAGTGACACCCAGAGAGTCCCCAGAGCTCTGCAGGTGGCCCCAAAACCGGCCCTAGCTGCCCATCACCCTTTTCCCTCAGTGGGATCCCACCATCCGGCCTTACAGGGTCCCACAGTTCAGGAAATGCTTCCTGGGCAGAGCTGCAGCCACGGAGGAGCCGGTGGGAAGTGTCAGCTGTGCATGCTGAGGTGTTTGTGTCCTCACAGGACGAGAGAGGCTCTGCTGCTGATGCCGAGGACACTCCTGCCATCCAGGCCATCAGGAAGATTCACTCCACCTTCCCAGAGCTGCTGATTGCCTGTGATGTCTGCCTTTGCCCTTACACCTCGCACGGGCACTGTGGTGAGCGTGGGCTCCAGGCTGGGCTGTGCTCTGAGCCTTCTCCTGCCTCTGGGAGCCTCTGGGATTTGCCATTTTCTGCTGAGGGTTTGGCCAACTCCTGCTCCAAGACTTGGCTTCCCTGTACTGCTGTACTTGAGCCTGGGTGACCTCTCCTGGGTTTTGACCACAGGGTGGGAGGCACAGGTGGTTCAGACCCTCCCTCAGGCCCCTGAGTTTGAGCACCCCTCCATGTTCCCCATCTCTGCCTTCCCTTCCCTGGAGCACCCACATGCTGTGTCCAGTCCCCAGCAGGCTCCTGGTCCTTATCCACCTCCCTGAACACATCAGGTGCCCCACTGCTGCTCTGAGCATCTCCTCAGCTTGTCCCCAGAGCCACAGTAGCTCCCCTGTGTAACCCCAGGTTTGTCTCCCAGGCATCCTGCGTGAGGATGGCACCATCCAGAACGAGCTCAGCTGCCAGCGGCTGGCCGAGGTGGCGCTGGCTTATGCCAAAGCAGGTGGGGAGCCCGGGCAGTGACACCCCAGATTGGCTCTCAGAGCTGTCTCTCTCTGCTTTGGGCAGACCCAAAAGCAGACTGGGCCTGGCTCCAAATGGGAGAGCTCCCCTGCACTGTCCAGGCAGCACCTGAGCCTCCAGTGTTCCCAACATCCCTGTGCTGTCTGTCCCTGCAGGCTGCCACATCGTGGCCCCCTCGGACATGATGGACGGGCGCATTGCAGCCATAAAGCAGGCACTGATCTCCAACGACCTGGGCAACAAGGTGAGCCAGGGGCCTGTGTGTGCCACAGGCACGAGCCACCTCCATGGGAGGCTGCAGCACAGCGGGACAGGACAAGGGGCAGGAGGGGCAAACCCCCCTTGGTGCGATGGGCATTGCCCTGCCTGGCACACACAGGAGGGGAATGCCCTTGGCTGGAGGGAATACCCAGGCATGGTGAGGTGCCAGATGTGTGGCAGGGGGAGGGTGAAGCTGTGGGAGGGAATGTCTCCTGTCCCAGCACTGCGATGTGGCCCTAAGCTCCCAGCCCTCATGGCCCCTCTCTGCCCTGCAGGTCTCGGTGATGAGCTACAGTGCCAAGTTTGCTTCGTGCTTCTACGGCCCCTTCAGGTGGGTCTGTGTGCCCAGCTGGGGCCAGGCTGGCTGGGAGTGCATTTCCAGGGAGTCACTTGGGAAAGGGGCTTGCCCAGAGCCTGGGCTGCACGTGGGCCACACTGGCCACTTTTCAGCACCCTACTGCTACTTCTCCATGCAAAAAGGACTTGCCCAGAAGAGGCTGGCTGGCAGCAAGGTCACTGAAGGGTGATCTTCCATCCCAACCCTTCACCTGCTCGGGTGCTGGTGGCAAGGCAGGCAGAGGGAGCTGCCTGCAGCTTCCAGGAGCAGTCAGGAGTCAGCAGTCAGTGCTGCCCCACAGGGTGACTTCAGGGACAAGCCTCAGCTGAGTCAGCTGTTAGACCTTGTCCCAAGAACAGCCTGACCCCGGCCGGGTATCCCCAAGGAATCTACCTTGGAAAAGAGCCTGACATAATTTTACCCAGATTCTGGGCATGGAAGGGGCAGTGGGTGTTGAAACAGCTCCCAGGGCCAGCCTGGGCCTGTAGGACCTCCCAGAGCAATCCCTGTGTGCTGAACTGTGTTGGGAGTGCCCCCCTGTTCTGGCTCAGTGGCTCAGATGCTTGTCCTGGCCTGTCCTCCTGTTTCTGGAGCTGTAGGAGGTGGGAGGCAGAGGTTCCTCACCCTCTGCCCTCTGCCCCTCTGCAGGGACGCAGCACTGTCCAAACCTGTCTTTGGGGACCGGCGCTGTTACCAGCTGCCCCCGGGTGCCCGCGGGCTGGCCCTGCGCGCTGTGGTGAGTGTGGGGTGACTGTGGGCTGTGGGGGTATGGCTGTGGAGTGGGACACCCTCACATAGGGCCTGGGTGATCGCACCCTGCAGGGCTTGGGGCAAGCAAGAGGTTGGGAGGCAAATGGTCAATGGTGTTCCCCTTCCATGAGCCAAAGAAACACGAGGCCCACCAGCCTGGCAGAGCTGGTCCCACTGTGTGCCCAAGGACTGAGTTGCTGTCCCCATCCCCTGCTTGGCTGGGGGTGTCAGGCAGGGACATGAAGCCATCAGCTCTCCCCAGGCACCATGGGTATGGTGAGGGGAGCACCAGCCACCTTGGCCCTGAGGGGCTCACAGCCTCCTGCGATCCCTCCTGGGGAAAACCACCACGGCTCCAAACTCCTGGGCAAAAACAAGCTGTTCTTGTCCCCGCACTGCCGCGGCAGGACCGGGACGTGCGGGAGGGCGCGGACACGCTGATGGTGAAGCCGGGGATGCCCTACCTGGACCTCGTGAGGGACGTCAAGGCTCGGGTGAGGCCCTGCGGGGCAGGGAGGGCTCTGGCTGGGGCCTGTGGGTTCTGTGTGCGGGGAGGGCGCTGCAGCAGCGGGGGTGTGCAGAGGGCAGGCCGGGCTGTCCCCAGCACTGACCCGCTCCCGCAGCACCCCACGCACCCGCTGGCCGTGTACCACGTCTCGGGGGAGTTCGCCATGCTGTGGCACGGGGCGCAGGCCGGCGCCTTCAGCCTGGAGGCGGCGATGCAGGAGGCGATCACGGCCTTCAGGCGCGCAGGTGAGGCTGCGACCCCCGTGTCCCCCTCTCTATCCCCCGTGTGCCCCCGGGCTGGCTCTAGAGTCTCGTCTCTCCGCAGGGGCCGACATCATCATCACCTACTTCACACCGCAGCTGCTGCGCTGGCTGCGGGAGGCGGCGGGCCGGCACTGAGCGCGGCCATTGCGGCCGGGGCGGGTTCTCCGGGAGGGGCGGGAATTCCGGGAGGGGCGGGAATTCCGGCAGGGGCGGATTCTCCGGTAGGGGCGGGTTCTCCGGCCGGGGCGGCCCTTCCGGGCAGCGGAG
>VZSU01002146.1:111419-126633 GCA_013398715.1 Nesospiza acunhae
CGGGACGGCGCGGGGGCCGCTCCGGGTGAGTGAGGGCGAGTGCGCGGCGGGGCCGGGCCGGGCCGCGGGGCTGCCCCAGCACAGGGACGCGGCTCTACACAAACCTTTCCCCGCAAACCTTTCCCGAGGGCTGCCCCGCCTCGCCCCTGCCAGCGGCACATGGCACTTGAGGGGCTCCCTCGGGATGCTCCCATCACAGGGACCTGGGATGCTCCCACTGAACCCCACAGGGACACCCCTATCACAAGGAGCCGGGATGCTCCCATTTAACCCCACACGGACACCCCCATGACAGGGACCCAGGGATCCTCCCACTGACCCTCAAAAGGTCACCCCCATCCATAGAGACCCAGGATGCTCCCATTTAACCCCACAGGTTACCCCCATCCTGCCAGCACCAGTGTAGGTCACACCCAGCTCCAGGAACCCAGGATGTGCCCCATTCTCCCCAAAGCCAAACACCCTCCTCAGAGGGATGCTAATTCCCCCGTGAGGATGGGGCAGCTCTGCTGGGGTCCCTGTGCTGCTGATGTGGTTGTTGACATTCCTTATCCCAGGGCACAGGTTTCACTGCAGAGCCTGGACAGGTGGAGGCAGCAGCATGGCTTATTTTTCAAAAGCAATTCAGTAAAAAAGGTGTTTCATTTCTGTCAAGTGGTGGATTTGGGGGGAAGGGAGGATAAGGGCATCCTCCAGCATGAAACTCAGGCTGCTGGAGGTGAAGCTTGGTGTGGATCAGTTGTTGTAGGATCCCTGAGTTTTTAGAGCTTTGTGGTGGAGCAGCTGATGCATAAACATGTGTTGGGATATAGACACCAAAACCTTGGCTTAACATCCTGCCTGAGTGCTGTTCTCATCCAGGATGCAGAAAAATCTGCTCTTTCTTGCAGTGAGGAAGAGGAAGAGGGAGGGGATCAGTGAGACACAGGACAAAGCTCCCACCTTCCCTGCAGCCTCCCCTGGCCTCGGGCAGCTCCCTGTGAGCGGATGTGCAGGTGGGGATGAACATGAACTAGCTGCTGGCTGGAAACAGTAACCATTATTCAAAACTCAGAATTCCCGCCTTAGCTTTTCCTAGAGTCTTGTTTTGCAACTTCCAGAGTTCTCTCACTGTCAGAGAAAAATCACATTCCTGATGGACTGAAATGATTGGGGTCACTTGGTCTGATTGAAAGAATAAATTGCCAAATTAACACAGCCCCTCATCTGTGAGATTGATCATTCCTCACATCTTTGGAACATGCAAACTCATGGATAGAACAGCAGGAGATTAACTGGGTATTACTAATTGCTAATCACAAAGGCTGTCAGGGTAAAATTAGAAAGGGAATTTTGTAGAAACCTTTTGCTCAGTGCTTCCAGGATTTGGTTTTCTTTTTTTTTTTTTTTTTTTTGGGCAGAACCTTCAAGCAGTTTTTTGCTGGAAAAAGCAGATTGGCTTTTTTTTTTCCCTGATTTTGATTAGCAAAATGCTGCAGCCGTGGAAGATGGGCATGCCAGCAGACTAAATCCAATTAGAGTGCCTTGAGCTAAGCTGCAGGCAGTTATTGTCTGTGACAATTCACTGTCACTGAGACTGGTTTCTGCTGGCTCCGTGAGGACATGGAGGAGGTGCTGCTCCTCACCTGGCTGGGTCTGTGGGCTCTGGCTGTGCTGGCCCCTCTGGGCAGGGACCAGCCTGGCCCCAGCCTGGCCAGCAGCTGTTTGCTGTATGCATCTGGGTTATCCACATGGTCTTGCCGTGCCTGGAACCGGTGTATGGACATGGAAACTCTTCCCAAAGTGTTCCTCAGCTCAGGGAAAGATCACTTCAAGCATTGCCAGGCCGCTTCAGTTGAGCTGGGGCTGCCTGTGCCTGCACTTGGTCCCACCAGTTGCTGCACAGCTTCAGTCTGAAGGTGTTTGCCTTCACCAAGCCAAACACTGGGATCTCCAGGATGTATGGAAGTCCAGACCAGATCCAGGAGTAACAGGAGGTGTAAAGAATGCCAGGCAGCAGCTCCATGTCTGTTGTGGCCTCACCAAGCTTGGGCATTTTGAAGCTCAGTGTGAGGTCCCCGTGAGCTCACCCTGCTGCTGGCTCTGCTCTAAGCTAAAGGTTCCACTCAGGACCTCCAGATGTCCCCTCCTCCGAGGTTTTCTCCTTACTCTGAATGGAGTTAGGATGTAGATAACGCGTTACCAGCCCCTTATCCTGTATGTGTGACAAACAGAAACCCCTCTGGATCCCTGGTGGTGCCGTGTCCCCTCACCCACAGGTTGTGTCCCCACAGCAGGTGCCCGAGGTGCTGATGTGACACCCACCACTGGTTGCCAGGACCATGGGGAAACTGCAGAGTAAAATCAGCTTCCACACCACCAAATACAGGTAAAGCAACGCTGGGAGATAAGGTCTTGTTAATAAACCAGGTGTGAGAGGGAAGAGAGCACAAATGAGCAGAGAATATGGCAAGCACACAGGTTTAGTTTCATTATTGGATATTTGAACCAGGTTTTCATTTCTAACCCTCACTTATAAAGTCTGCTCAGCTTTTTGGGGGGACTGAAATCCCAAGTGTCACTCCCAGGAATGGCCAAGCACAAAACCATGGCAGTGGTTGTGCTCTGTGATGACTGAGGCAAAGCTCTGAAGGGGAACAGCTCCAAGCGTGGCTCTGTGGCCCAGATACCCAAACTGCTTTATGTCCTCAGAGCCTGTCACCAGCCTTCATGGCCAAGATGAAATAATTCAGTCTCTGGCAGCAGGGAGAGGGTTCTGTGTCTGGAGAGCAGCACAGGGTGGCAGAGGAGGGACTCGTGGCCAGGGAGGTGTCACAGCAAGGAGCAGCAGAGCCTGACCCATGTGAGGACTGTGGAGGCTGGTGAGGTCAGAATCTCTTTGCTTTGCACCAGCACAGAGTGAACAACAAATATTCAGCAGCTCTGGAGCTGGGATAGGTCTGCTCCATCTCACACTCTCTCTCTGGCTTTCCAAGACAGATGTTGTCATGTCAGAAGATGCCAGAGGTGCCAGGGAATGGCACCTGACCTGTCCTCCCAGCCCCTGCAGCTCCCACTGCTGTCCCGGTTCCTCTGCAGGGCCGAGGGCTCCGTGGGACAGACGGGACCCACTGGTGCCTCCCGGCAGCACAGCCCTGCTCACACTGATGCTGTCACCTCTGTGGCTGCCCTCAAACCAGACCTGTGTGTGTCAGGAGGAAGGGATAAGGTGAGGTATCCCCTGGGACAGGATAATATATCAACAGCTTCAAAAGTAAGTTGAAATGTGAGCTTTGAACATTTCCGTGGATGGTGGCTGTGTCAGTGCCTGGATTTAGAAAGGAAAAATGAGCTTAGAGTGAGGGCACACCCTGAAGCACATGAAATCAAATTTTGTAAACTCTCCAGAGCTCATATCACATCAAATGCTCCCAAACCAGGCTTGGGATCACCAGACTGACCCTTACATCACCTGTCTTTAAGGACAGCTGTACATGCTCTAGGAGCTGAAAACCAGAGGAACCTGTTCCCTGTGCTGTGGACTGTGCACAAGCCTTGCTATGACAAATCCTCCCTGCCCTGCTCTTGTTCTGACCCCTGTCCCTGTCCCTGCAGAGCGTGGCTGTGTCCAGCTGGAGGTCTGGGGCTGCCCTGCGCCGCTTCACCGGCCACGAGCGCGAGGTCACCAAGGTGAGAGCTGGGGAGCCAGGAATGATGGAGCAGTGGTTTGTCATCCGCAAGAAAGGTGGGATCAGGATATTCCTGGTGTCCAGCTGGGGATGGTTGGGCTGGATGACCCTAAAGGTCTTTTCCAAACTTAATGATTCATGATTTTGTGATCAGAACATATTAGGTTTTTCCCAAAGTCCCAAAAGATACTTTGGGAAGCAGCATGGAGTGTTGCATTCAGACTAAACAGGGCTGCAGGAGGTCTGGATGTGAGCTTGTCTTCCCCTCCAAGAGACCGTATAGCAAAAGCTCAGGATGAATTATGAGGTCAAGCTTTTGATGCAGAGATGCCATTCACTTTTCTTCAGGCCTCCTTCTGCTAGACTTGACATTATTCCACAAATCAGCCATGCCTGGCTGAGACATTCGGGGAATACCCATGCCATGTGCCATAGCTGGCATATTCTGGGAATAGCAGGGCTTTAATTTCCGTTCTGGAGTGGGGATGACAAAGCCAAGCAGGTTTCTGGAGAGCAGAGGGGCTCTCCAGTTGTGTGTGGTGTGGCCAGTGCACCTCCACAGGGTGTGTGCACCTGGGCTGTGGTACTGCAAAGACAAAGGGGGCTTTGTTCACCTCAGTGCTCAAAACAGCTGTGCACTGGGCTCATTTGGGTTTGTAAGGACGTTTTTTCTATAAAAGGAATGATTTCTAAGAACAAGACCTGAGAGCACCCATCCACCATCCCTGGCTCTGAGGGGATACGGGACAGAGCTGGGAGGCCAGGCTCTCCCCAGTCATGTTCCTGCATGTGTTGGGCTGTGGCAGGACAGCAGCAGAGTTGTGCCCTCCCTGTGAGCTGGGTGTGATGAGCAGCTTCTCCTTCTGTCCTTGGCAGGTCACCTCAGCCCTCGACTCCAACAGAGTCTTCAGCGCATCCCGGGACAAGACAGTGATGATGTGGGAGCTTCACGGGACTTCGGGGCCAAGCCAGCACTTCCCAGGACATGACCTGGTTGTTACTGGACTGGCTGTGAGCCCAGGTGAGGGACAACACACTCGCAGTCCCCAGGGACTGACTGACAGTGTTTCCTGCCCTGTTTTTGATGTTAACTTGTGGTTGCAGATGCCTCCCAGCTGTGCACGGGCTCCCGGGACAACACCGTGTGCAAGTGGGACACCGAGACCGGGGAGTGTCTGGGCAGAGCTGCAATCTCCAGGAACCTGGTAGGATCTGCTGATTCCTCCAATCCCATCCCATCATCCATCTCCCTGCCGACATTGTTATTTCACACATGGAGCTGTGTAGAGGGAATTTTCTGGGAGCTTGGTGCCAAAGGGAGCCCCTGGGACACTGTGCACCTGGGCAGGCTCAGTTTGAGGCTGGTTATTCTTCTCCAGGTAACAACAAACCCAGGAGCACAAAGGTACCAAGAGACTTGTGGCAATTTATCAGTGCTCTCAGAGCTGTTTGGAAGCACACAGAGTCATGGAATCACTGATGTTGGAAAAGACCTCTAAGACAGAGTCCAGCCATTCCCCCAGCACTGCCACAGCCACCACTAACTCTACATGGCTTTTAAATCCCTCCAGGGATGGTCACTCCACCACTGCCCTGGGGAGGCTGTGCCAATGCCTGACCACCCTTTCAGCAAAGAAATTTTCCCCAATATCCAACCTAAACCCTCCTTGGCCCAACCTGAGGCAATTTCTTCTCATTGCTTGTTCCCTGGGAGCAGAACCTGATCCCCACCTGGCTGCACCCTCCTGTCAGGGAGTTCTGGAGGGCCAGAAGATCCCCCTGAGTCTCCTTTTTTCCTGGCTGAACAAGCTCTGTGCAGTGGGGCTGCATTCCTTGCTTTACCAGCCCCGAGCTGGTGTGGGTACCAGCCCTGGTGCCTGTGCTGTCCCTGCTCCCATGGCTCTGTGTCCTGCTGCTGGCACCTCCCAGCCTCAATCACCCCCAGCAACCCCACTGGGGCTGGACCTGGCAGAGGAGCAGAAAATGTCTTCATCCAGCATTTCCAGCTCCCAACCCAGCAGGAGGAAGGAGAGGATGGGAGCTCAGCAGTTCCAGCCTCAGGCAGACACAGCCTGGGCTGCACACAGAGGTGGCTCCTGCTCATCCTTCCCTTTCCACAGGTCACACACCTGTGCTGGGTTCCTGGGGAGCCTTATGTCATCCAGACTTCAGAGGATAAAACCACCAGGTAAATTGTCCCTGTGGCCAGAGAGCAGGGAGGTTCAGCCCGAGGCTGTTGTGGGGTTGGTTGTCATGACCCCTGCTGCTGTGGCTAAAAGCCACCTGCCAGCTCACCTGGGCCTGGGAGTGTGACCTCCAGCCAGGGACAGGGGCTGGGAGCAGGGCACAGGGAGCAGCTCCTTGCTGGGAGCAGCACTGGGTGGTGACTGAAGGTGAACAGGAGAATTTGTGAGAAAGAAAGCTGGAGAGTGATGCAGCATGGATAAATGCAGGGAGAGTTTGGGAGCAGCGGGGGCAGAGCTGTGGGCACAGCCGCGGTGTGCAGGAGGGCACGGAGGGAAGCCACGGTGGTGCTGATGCCTCAGGGTCCCTCTGCTGTTCCCGGCAGGGTGTGGGACAGCCGGGAGCTGCAGGTGGCGCACACGTTCCCAGCCAAGCAGCACATCCAGACGTGCTGTGACGTGAGCCAGGACGGGCGGTACTGCCTCAGCAGCAGCAGCGGCTCCGCCGGCCACGGCGCCGAGGCCACCGTGAGTGCCCCAGCCAGCCCTGGGCTCTGCTCCCTCCCCTCCCACATCCACTGCGGACAGGAGAGCAGCACAGCACTGCTCGAGGGCCTGAGTGCTCCCACTGCCTTGGCCTTGGTGTCCTCGTGCCTGCCCCTTTGGGAAGTTTTGCTTGGGGAATAGCAGCAGTTGTTCCTCGTGATTAAACCACTGGAATTTGTCCCATCCCTGGAAGTGTCCAAGGTCAGGTTGGATGGGGCTTGAAGCACCCTGATCTAGTGAGTGGCATCTGTGCCCACGGCAGGGAGTTGAATAGGGTGGTCTTTAAGGTTCCTTCCACCCCAAACCAGTCTGGAATTTCATTTCAGTAAAACACACAGGGCAAAAACAATGGAAACTATTGAGGAACACAAGGTTCTTGCAGAAATCCTGTAAGGGATCCCTTGCTCCAGGTGTTTCCAAACCAGGGATTCAGTCCTGCAGATTTTCAGCTGTGTGTGTGAGGATCAAGAGGATGAAACTATCCCATCCCAGGGTGGGCAGGGCTGAGGATGGGAGCAGGCTGGACACTTCTTATCTGCCTGTAGAGTCTTAGCTTGTTGGCTCTAATGGGTGTCCCCATGCCATGTCCTCAGTCACCAGTGTTGAAAATCCTTTGGGCTTTGATGTTCTCCAGGACTGTGAGCATGAGCAGGGACAAGGCAGTAGCCTTGACACTCTGAGGATTGGTGAGGAGCTCTTTTATCCCAACCCACCTTCCTGTCTCGGTAAAACAACTCCATGCTGGCAGAGCTGGGGCTCTACCACTGCCTGTTTCTGCAGCTCTGGGACCTGAGGCAGACCAGGGGCCAAGTGTGTGAGTACAAAGGGCATTTCCAGACCACCACCTCCTGTGTCTTCCTGCCCCGGAGCCCCACGCTCACCCCCAGCATTGCCACATCCTCCAGCGACAGCACGGTGAAGGTCTGGGACCAAGGCACTGCAGGTAGGGGAGGCTCCTGCCCACTCTGTGCTCCTTTCTCCTGGATGATAAACCCACTTCCCCCAGTTCTGTCTCCTCGTGGTGGTGGGCAGGGTGACTGCTGCAATCTCTGGAGTTCACTCCAAGCCTGCAGGGCAGGGTGGAGAAATGGCCCGGAGCAAACCCAGGGCTCAACAAACATGAAGGAGCTGCACATCTCAGCTGACAGGGAACTTCTCTCAGCTGAAAGGAAGAATTACCAGGCAGCTTTTAAAGACACATCCGAGTTAAGTCATAAAAGGACAAATGATAAAAAGGAAAAAAAACAGGGGAACTCCAGAGATTTCTGCAGGTACAAGTAGAAAGTTGTAAGGAATAGAATTTGTACTGGAGGACAGAGGGCTGGTCAGCCAACACCCTCATTTTGGTTGTCCCCTTGAAGGGGAATCGTGGGCATTTTGGGGTTAAACCTGGTGGTGAGGGTGAGTCCCTCCCTGAGTTGGACACAAAGGGCTTTGTTTGCCTGCCAAGCCCTGCCATGGCAGCAGGTTCTTAGTAACTCTTGTGCTGCAGGCAGAGACCTCTTGGGAGCTGTTCAGGTTCACAGCATTAGACACTCCCCAGGGCTAAGCCCCTCTCCAAGGGAACTCATTTAAGATGGAATGAAAATAGAAACCTGAAGCTTTCCTGCAGCGAAGGACCTTCTGTTCTCTTACCTGTTCCTTTCCTGTGCACCCAGGGTGGCTGTGGGGTGGCAGCAGCTTTGATCCTCTAGCCTTCCCAGCGGGGTGAGCCATAATCCAGCTGCTCTGGGAAGGGTGCAGGTCACAGGAGAGGCAGCTGCCTGTGGCTCCAGGCCAAGGGCAGCTCTGTTTGCAGCTCAGCCTGGGGCTGGGGTCTCTGCACAAACTGTCTCAGGGGGTTTAATAACAGACACAAACAGAAAGGCTCCTGTGTAAATCTTATTTCTCTTTCCTATTTCTCTTACCCTCGTGGAGATTCATCAAAACCATGTGGTGAGCATAGCACAGCCCTTAGGAAAACTGTAAGAAATTTGGGAGAAAAAGGGGTGTTGGAAATGGCTCCAGGCACATCCTGCAGCTCTGCCCAGTGGGGGCTGTAGGTCCATCCAGCCCTGCTTCCCCTCCCAGGAAGGGGCAGAGCCTAACCCCAGTCTGGATCCCTGTCAGCCGTGGCCTGACTGGGCAGCGCACAGGGGTGATTCTCTCTACCAGGGGCACATCCCAGGGTGTTGGAAGCGTGGATCCAGGCAGCAGCTCACCCACCTCAGGGGAGCAGAGCCTGGAGCTGGGAGGTTGGTGTGGCCCTGTCCCATGTCAGCCAACTCAGCCTCCCTCCCTTGTCCCTTCCCTTGCAGCCTGCCTGGCCACGCTGTGCCTCGAGGGCTCGGGCCCGCTGGCCTCGCTGGCCGCCTGCGACAGCTCCACCCTGCTCTGCGCCAGCTCCAACTCCGGCATCCACGTGCTCCGAGTGAGGGGCGGAGCAGAGCTGGCCCTGGAGGAGGTGGCAGCGTTCTGAGCACTGGAAGTCCCTGTCACAGATTGCCCCAGGAGGGGAGGTGACCCCCAAGAGCTGCCCTCACGGTGGGCAGCAGGGACTCTGTGCCTGTGGGGCACGGCAGCAGGGCTGGGGAGTTGCTGGTTGGTTTGTGGGTGACAGGGAGGCATCAGAGCTGTCCAGGAGAAAAGCCAAACCCTGGGAGCCCTCAGGCCAAGCTCCTGCTCCTGTCTGAGCCTCCTGCATTTTCCTTACAAAGGCTCCCTGCAGCCAGAGGCACAGGGAGGAGATGAGACACCAGGACCTAGGGACAGATGCTTGAGCACCAAGCTGAGCACACACAGCTGGACCTGGGCTTGGACCAGAGGAGACTGCAATGAAATAATTCTTCTGTGTTAGTTGCTGACCTCTCACTCCATCGTATTTTCCCTGGAAGGAACTGTGCTCATGTTCCCAAGGAACACACAGCTGCTCTCCAGCTAACAACAGGGAGGTGACTCTGTCTTCTCTTTGCTCCTGAACATTTCCATCCAATCATAGAACCTCCTGAGCTGGAGGGACCTACGAGGATCCTCCAGCCCAGCCCCTGTCCCTGCCCAGACCCCCAGCAACCCCACCCTGGGCATCCCTGGCAGCGCTGGCCAAAGGCTCCTGGAGCTCTGGCAGCCTCGGGGCCGTGCCCATTCCCTGGGCAGCCTGGGCAGTGCCAGCACCCTCTGGGGGAAGAACCTTGCCCTGAGCTCCAGCCTGAGCTGCCCTGGCCCAGCCCCGGCCGTGCCCTGGCTCCTGTCTCTGTCCCAGAGCAGAGATGGGAGCTGCCCCTCGGGAGGAGCTGCAGACCCTGAGAATCTCCCCTCAGCTGTTTTTCACACCATCAGAAATCAAACTGTGCATTGTTGAAATTCCTGTAATTTCTCCATTCCTTGTGAGACCCAGAGCCCAGGATACACATTCAAAACCTGTTTAGATCTTCCAGGGCACATTATTTGCAAAACCTCAATTTAAACAACAAACAAGTACAAAAGCTCTCCCCAGGGCAGGGCAGAACAAGACAATCCTACACTGAATGACCTCACACAGCAAACCCCAAACAGGAGATGCTGAAATGGATTTGCAACACCCAGTCCATGGGACAACTCATGGAGTAGGACACAAAGTGGTACCTGGAAAAGAAGAGATTCCCTGGCCTTGGACACCTACTGTAAGTGAATCCAGGGGGATGCAGATCTCCATCCAGAGACACCTGTGTGGAGGCAGGGGAAGGAGGGCACCACATGCCGCTCCCTCTGGACTCTCTCTCTAAATGCAAATCAAGTTTGAAGTCACACTCCTACCAAAAAGGAAGGTGAGAAGGGCAGTAACAGAAGGTGAACCACACCCCAAACCTGAGATGCTCTGTGGTTACGGCAAATGTTTGGAGGACACCTGGGACCTGAACTTGAAAGGGAGCCTAGAAGTACATGGATCAAATTAAAGCAGAAAGTGGTACCTGCTTTAAAATCAGCATAAAACCAGTCCAAAATGTGGGAAAAGCCCCAAGACTTGACACCAACCAAGCCCAGGCCAACAGTGGTGCTTCAAACACACCCAAACTCCAGAGCAGCCATGACTGCAGCTGCTGTAACACACTGGATTCCTGTTTTTTTCTTTAATATAAAAAAGCAACCAAAAGTCATTAATGTCCCTGTCCCAGTCCATAACCAGTCCCTCTGAGCTACTCAGCTGTCCAGAGCTTGAAGGTTCTGTCGTAGGAGCAGGTGGCAATGAGCTGCCCATCCAGGGAGATGTCCAGGCCCATCACCTTCCCCTCGTGCCCTGCCAGTGTCTTCAGGGGGGACCAGCCAGGGTGGGTCCAGATCTTGGCCGTGTTGTCGTAGGCGCCCGTGAGCAGGAAATTCCCGTGGTTGGCTGCACAGGAGGAGAAAGGGGAGAAGTGAGGCTTGCAATGAAAACATGACATCCCTGCTCAGCAGCACAGGCCTTGCTGAGCTGCAGGTGTGCATGTGAGCTGCCAGAGGGGAGGGACAGGGAGCAGCAGGGACTCACGTTCAAACCTGACGCCGGTGACCAGGTTCTGGTGGGCAGGGATGGTGTAGATGCACTTCCTCTGCCGCAGGTCCCACACCTTGCAGGTGTTGTCCCCACTACCCGTGGCCACGTGGTACCTGCCAAGGAGGGGAGGCAGAGCAGTGTTCAGGGAGTGGAGTTTACACTCAGATCTCCCACATCAGTGCCAGCTCCCTCCTTACCCGTTTGGGGAGAAGTTGATCCCGTAGATCTCCTTCAGGTGCCCTTCCAGGAACATGATACAGCGGCCCGTGCGCAGGTCCCACACCCGGCCAAAGGCATCCAGGCCTCTGCAAGCACAGCATCACACGCTGGGCTGGGCCGGGAGGGACCCTACAGATCACCCCAGCCATGGCAGGGACACCTCCCACTGTCCCAAGCTGCTCCCAGCCCTGTCCAGCCTGGCCTTGGGCACTGCCAGGGATCCAGGGGCAGCCACAGCTGCTCTGGGCACCCTGTGCCAGGGCCTGCCCACCCTCACAGGGAACAATTCCTAATTCCCAATATCCCATCCAGCCCTGCCCTCTGGCAGTGGGAGCCATTCCCCAGCAGAAATCCCTGGTCCCAGTAAAACCCCTGGTGCAGAGCGGGCACTCACCCAGTGCCAGCCAGGGAGCCGTCAGTGTGGAAGGCGATGTCGTAGACGCCCTTGCTGTGCCCCTCCTGGTGCAGGATCTCCTCCTGCGCCTCCAGGTCCCACAGGCGCCACGAGTGGTCGTAGCTGAGGAACAAAGCTCTCCTCAATAACAGTCACTCAGGCTGGGAAAGCCCTCCAGGAGCATGAAGTCCAGGTGTTAACCCAGCACCACCACATTCACCACTAACCCACGTCCCCAGGTGCCACATCTGGGTGTTTTTTGAACACTTCCAGGATGGTGACTCCACCCCTGGGCAGCCTGTGCCAGTGCCTGGCCACCCTTTCTGTGAAGACGTTTTTCCCCAATATCCAACCTAAACCTTCCCTGGTGTAACTTGAGACTGTTTCCCCTGGTCTCCATGTAACTCCAGGGAGAACAACAGGATATTTCACCAACCTTGGGAGCATTTTATTCCCAGTGTCTCACACAGGGGCAGGGAAAGGAATCCCAACAACCTGCTGTCACTGATACTGCAGCAGCCCAGCTGTCGTCACAATGGCCAAGCCCTGCCCTGCTGTGGACAAGCCCTGACACAACAGGGCCACCAGCTGGGCAGCCCATGGCCACTTCTGGAAGCCATGGTCACCAGGCCATGGCCACTTCTGGAAGCCATGGTCACCAGCCCATGGTCACTTCTGGAAGCCATGGTCACTTCTGGAAGCCATGGTCACCAGCCCATGGTCACTTCTGGAAGCCATGGTCACTTCTGGAAGCCATGGTCACCAGCCCATGGTCACTTCTGGAAGCCATGGTCACTTCTGGAAGCCATGGTCACCAGCCCATGGTCACTTCTGGAAGCCAGTGCCCAGGTGTCCGTACCAGGTGGTGCCCAGGAACCTCCCTGAGGGGTGCCACATCACACGGGCCACTCTCATGCTGTGTCCCTCGATGTCTGCCACCGGCTCATCACTGAAACACAGAACAAACCATTGGCCACTGGGGTCTGGCTCGAGCCAGGCCTTTGCTCACACATTGTGATGGCAGCAGAAGCTCTGCTGAGGAAATCAAACCAGGCAGGAACATCAGAGCTGTACCCAATGACTCTGAACTCTGCCACACTCCAAGCTCTGAGTAAAACCCTTTCTCCACACCTCCTGTTGGCTGTAAAGCTCTCCTGGGATGATGATGATTATTAATGAAAATTAACAAGGCCCTTGTCATTAGCACTTTTGGAAGTACAGAAACAAACCATGTACTACCTGAACTGCAGGGAGTTCTGAGAACACAACATCCTGAACTGCAGCAGCTCCTGCTGTTCTGCAGGATGCAGGCAGACAGGATAGAGGGGACATTTATTCTCCCAGAATGACAAGCAGCAGGTCAGGAGCACTCACACACCATCTGAACAGCACTGAAGTTTCTTTCCAACAGGTTAATTAAGAGATGTGGTCACAGGAGCCTAACAAACCCCCTGTCCCTTTCCACAGGGGCACTTTTGCTGTTACAAACTGTGATTTCAGCTAAGGATAAACAACTGTGCCTTTGGGAGCTGCCTGCCCTTCCCAGGAGCCCTGCAGGCTCCACTTCTCAAGCAGGTGATGCTGAGGCTCAGTATCTGAACCCTTCTCCTCTCCCCAGGCCTGACAGAGGTGCTGCCCATCTGCCAGAGCTCCTCTGTGCACTCACAGCCATTTGTGTGCAGCACAGGCAAAACTTTTTGTGCCTGGTTGTGTATTTGGTCAATCCCTCCCCAAATCCTGGTGCTTTCCAACCACTCAAAAATTCATTTCTTAATTTTCTCTAAGTGAGAAAATTTTTCTCCTAAGTGAGCTGTTAGAATGAAACAGTCCCCAGACCTTCCATCCATCACCCCCAGCAGTTCAGCAATGCCCAGCAGCAATTCTGCCTCAGCCCCTTTCAGACCATCTCCCTCACCTTGGCTCCCTAATCAGGGTGATCTCTCTTCCTGCGGAACAGGGTGGCACATACTGAGGCCAGGAAGAGCACTGGGGCAGCTACAAGAAAAGGTCATATTGGTAGGAGGATGGTAAATGTCTGCAGGAACGTGGAGTGAACCCCAGCACAGCAATGCTGCAGCTGTGCACATCTGGAACAGTTCTGACCTTTCCAGGTTCCAGAGTTTGACAGAGCCATCAGCTGCACACGAGGCCAGGCTCACGTCCTTCTTGTCCAGGGACACTGTGGCCTTGGGGTGGAACACGATGGCCCCCACGTTGGTGCTGTGTCCTGAAGGGAAAGAAAACCAAAATTTAGAATCTGCCACAAGATCTTGGCCAGTTCTTCAGAACAGCAGCATTTCTTTGGCACTGGTGAGGGAGGTGCCAGTGAACTCTTCACTCTGTCCTCAGTGCTGGGTGGCATTGCCCTGTCACCCCCAGCCAAACTGCACTTCCAGGAGCACCCAAGGCAGAGCATCCAAAATGAAGGTTTGGAACCCTCAAAAATTCAATATATGAATCAAAGAATTTGTCCTCACATCTGTATTTAGTCCAAGTTGTGACCACTACTCAAAGAACCTCACTGTTGTCAAGTGACCTGCCCAAAACTGCTGCTGTTTGTAACAAAAGTAACACAAACCAGGTTTGGAAACCAAACCAAACTGTTCAGAAACAGAAACAGCAAACTTGGAGCTGAGGTTTGAGCTGAAGGCCAGGTCTCCCTTCTCATTATATGACACATTCCCATGCTCCCAAGCCAAGGGATGCTCTCAGTAAGACAGAAATCTGCCTGAACACAACATTTTAAACCACAAAGTAATTCAGATGTGGGAGCTCAGCACAGAGAGAAACAAAAGAACCAAAAGCCTCAGTGAGAGCCCCTCAGTACCTCGTAAGGTGTGAACCAGGTTGCAGTCAGGCACAGACCAGAGCTTGCACAGCCCACTCCTGTGAACACAAGGAATGCATGTCAGTGGAGAAGGACAGCAAGGAACAGATCAATGTTCTTGTTCAACCAGCTCAGATCAATCAATCTCTGCTCAGCTCTAAAGTGAGGTGATGAGAGCTCAGAGCAGCCTCTCACAACTCCCAAGGCTCCAAAACCATTGCTGTGCTCTCCCAGCCCCCAGAGCAGGTGCTGCCAAGGCAGGCTCACCAGCAGGCTGTGGCCAGCAGTTTGGAGTTGGGGCTGAAGTGGCAGTAGGACAGCGGGCGATCGTCCCCAATCTGGCTGCAGAAGTTATTCAAGGACTGTAAGAAAGACAAAGAAAATCATCAATAAATGACTGAAGTACAACCAGCCCAGAGCTATCGCCAGCCGAAGCTTGAGGTGAAGGAGGCAAATGTGCACAGGAGGAGGCAGAGGCCCTTGGAAAGTCACTTTCAAAGGGAGATGCTGCCTCAGAGCCACTCCAGCTCCAGGCAGGAGGGCCAGGGCAAGCCTGGCCCAGCACGGCCTGGGCGCACAGCTCAGCCCCCCAGGACCACCCATGGTATGTGCCCCCAGCCCCAGAGCTCTGCAGCTGCAGCTCTGACACAGAGCTAGCTGGAGTTTGGCATCTACCCACAACTCATCCAAAGAATCCAACCAGACAGACAGGGCAGAGGGGAGAAGCAAATCCTCTGGAGTAAACAGGATTAGGGGGGCAGCACACGCTCTGCTTGAGCCTCTCTGTTTGGTTAAGCTGGGAATCTGGCTTAGCATGCTCAGAAAGGGCATCTCAGAGTCATCCCAACCACGTTCAGCACCCAGAGTTGGTACTTCCCTGGCATTCCT
>VZSU01002146.1:130988-160089 GCA_013398715.1 Nesospiza acunhae
CCGAGCTGTTACATTTTTGTTTTTTAAGTTTGGTTAACACGCCCGTGAACGCCCCTTGGCCGAGTGTTTTGTTTTAAATAAACACTTATTTTTTTTAAATAAAACAATGATAATCCCACGGCTGCAGTGACCGGTGGGGATGGAAACACCCGGAGCACCCATTCCGTGCTCCTGTGAGCAGGGGGATAAAACACCGCGGGAGGATCCTCTGGGAAAGTGATCTGGTGATCTTAAACCAGACAGTGTAGTGGCCACCTGAACCTCCCGAGAGAATCAGTCTCATTATTTAATGTTCGATCTAGGCAAACCCACAGGTTTCTCTTGCTTTTCTTTCACAACCTGCGTTTTTCTAGTAATTTGTATTTCATAGAGCTCACCTATGAGCTGGTTCATAGAACTGTTTGCAGCAGCATTTGGTGTTAAAATCAGAAGTGTCTGAAAGGAGATCTCGATTTTAGAACTTATTTCTTCTTTTCCTTTCCTTCTGTTCTTTCCTCTCTATTCTGCTAAATGCATCAGAAAAATGTAAAGAACTCTTGAAAACACAAATCTTTAAATGATAACAAACACCAATTTTTCAAGTTGCTTTCAGTTTCATCAACATGCCTGCACACATTAGGCTCATGTGGATAGCACACACATACCCAAAATCCCCCTTAATAATTTTTAATCTTTTGAATCATCTTTGCATCTTATCATTTTGGGAAGTTTATCAAATCTGTTTTGGCTCAAAGGTGCTTGTATTTACATGGCAGTCTAGCTGTTGCTCTTTGTCTTTTTTTTACTATTTTTGGGAAAAATCCTTTTGCTGTAACATCAAAAGTACTGGGGTGTGATGGTGTTCACAGGGGTCCCAGGATGAGGGAAGAGACGAGGATCTGACTCCATGTTTCAGAAGACTTGATTTATTATTTTATGATCTATATTATATTAAAACTATACTAAAAGAAGAGAAGAAAGGATTTCATCAGAAGGCTGGCTAAGAATAGAATAAGAAAGAATGATAACAAAGGCTTGTGGCTTGGACAGAGTTTGAGCCAGCTGACTGTGATTGGCCATTAATTAGAAACAACCACATGAGACCAATCACAGATGCACCTGTTGCATTCCACAGCAGCAGATAATCATTGCTTACATTTTGTTCCTGAGGCCTCTCAGCTTCTCAAGAGGAAAAATCCTAAGGAAAGGATTTTTCACAAAATGTCATGGCTACACTGGGGTTGAAATACTTATTGGCCCATAACCAGCAAGCTTTATTTCAGTCAAATCACAAGGGAAATAGACACAACAGACACCCTACCCTGGTGGCCCCACTGAGGAGAAGGTGCTGGAAGTGTCTGATGAGTGTTTTGGGATAAAGGTGCCACAGGTCTGTGTGCCAGGCACTGCTCTGTCCTTCCTGAGGCAAGCAGGAAAGAATCCCCTGTGTGACATCAGCCAGTCCCAAAAGCATCCCCAGAGCTGCTTCAGTCTGTGTCACACGGGGCCCTGGGCAGGGAGCGGCTGCAGGCCTGGATCATGGCTTGGCCTCATGGATGGGGACTGAGAGCCCATTCTCTGAGCAGCACGTCCCTGCTCCACCTCCATCCAGCTCTGCTCACTGTCCCCCAGCTGCCCTGGTTTGTGACCCCTGGACTGGAGCTCAGGGCTGTTTCCTGCTTGGAGCAAAGGCCACCAAACAGTTCCTTGTGGCTGGTGGCACTTGGAAAGGCCAAGGGCACGTGGATTTCTTCAGCAGGTACCTGGATTTACCCTCCTGAGGTGCTGAGCAGGGTGAGGTCAGATTTGATTTAGGTGAGGTTTGGGGCAGAGCCCACACAGGAGAGGTCTGGCACACAGTGGGGTGAACTGAAGGAAGCAACTTAAAAACCTGAGCAGCCTCTTGGTGCTCAGGAAACTGCTCCCTGCAGCCTGGGCAAGGAGCAGGGCAGGCTGCCACAGCCCTGGGCCTGAATTCGGGAGCTGCAGGCTCTCCCTGCATCTGGCCAGGGCTGTTTCCAACCATCTCCAGCACAATGACCAGGCTGGTTTTTCACCATTACTCCAAAGCGGACTTCAGTTAAATTCAGGCTTTCCATGTTGTAGATGCATCAAATTTCAGGTCACGCTAGGAAAATGTACAGAACTTCAAACTTTTCCAACTGGGAAGAGCCCCAGGCTGGCCTAGCCAAGAGCTGCATTTCCTGTCTAACACCACATACAATGATCAGGGGCTGCTCTGCTGGGCTGCCATTCCAGCTCTGAGAGGACACCTCAGAGGTTGTTACAGCTCCATAAAACTCTCCAGGGCAGGCAGATCTGGGAGGCACCAATTCCTCTTCCCATCCCTCCCCACACCTGCAAAGTGTGACTGAGCTGGAACAAAGAGATTTCTCAGTGAATCCCCACATTCCCATTGCAGCAGCTCCAGGGAGCTGGGGAGACCCAGGGGATGCTGCTCCTCACCCACCCCACAGCATCTGAACAGGAACTCTGGGCCCTGCTTGCTCCCTCCGAGGGTTGCACGAGGACCGTTCCCAAAACACAGCCCCACCAGAGTAAAATGCAATTATTTTATTGGTTAATTATGTACAGGAGATTCTTGATATTCACAGTAACATCAGACAAGTTACCGCCACAAAGAGCAAGAATAAAAACAAAACTGACAGTCCACTGTAAACAAAACTAGAAATCCTGCTGGATTGGGTGGGACTGGCTCCAGACAAACTCAAAAGGCACTCAAAGAAAAGCAACAAAAGCCCTCTGAGGGACAGGGCCCGGCTGCTCTGAGCTCCCTCCTCGGTGACATTGCGGAGGCACAGCGTGTGCAGGGCACAGAGACAGGCACAGGGTGTCACCCCCGAGCAGGACAGACCCGAGCATGACACGTGTGTCATCCTTGGAGCCCTCCCCGAGCGACCAGGACAGCTCTGAACCCAGCAGAGGGGCTGGGGCTGCCCCAGAGCTGCTGATCCCGCCAGAGGGAGCTCAGGCTTTGCTCAGGCTCTGCCACAGCACACAGCAGCCCGGCTGAGGCCACACGGTGCTGGCATCTGGTGCCAGGGGGAGGCTGGGACAGGGGAGATCGATGGCTGCTCTGGATTGTCACGCTGAACTGGGGAAAGCACAGCCATGGCAGGAGGAGCAGCCCTTCCCCAGCTGTGCCCCAGGAGCTTGGAGCAGAGGGGACACAGCCTCAGCACAGGGGACACAGCCTCACCTGCCCTCCTCAGCCACCTCCCCTCTCACCTTCCCTGCAAACCTCCCCTCGTGCAGGCTGTGGGAGCAGCTGGGGCACCTGAGAGCCTCGTGCCCAGGTGAGCCCTGCCAGGGCAGTGTCCCCTCCCTGTGCATGCTGCAGAAAGCTCTGTGCCCTCTCTGGGACAGCACGGGCAGAAGAGAAGCTCATTCTGAGGGGAAACAACTCCAGGGGCACAGATGGTACAAGCAGAACGAGGCAGAAAAGCTTAACAAGAACCAGACTGACACTGATGAGCCACAGCCTGAACTCCAAGTCATCCCTCAGAGAATTCAAGTCTGGCCACTTGGATACACAGAAAAGTGGCTAAAAGGTGACAGCAAGATCAGGCCAAGCAGCATCTGTTCCAAAGAAAGACACAGCAAGAGGTATATGAGGTGACCAGTGCCACCACACAGCCACTCCTCACTCCAGCCTGTGATTGTGATGGCAACAATTCCAGCCCCTTCCAGAAAAACCAATGTCAGCAGTGGCAGTGTCACCCTGAGCTCCTTCAGGGGTGCAAACCTCCCACATGAACCACCATCTCCAGCTTTTAACAGCTCCAGTTCTCTCTGACAAACACTCAGATTTCCTCTCAGTTCCAGCAGGAGTGGGAAGGGATTGTCCATTTTCTCTGTCCAACACTAACATTCCTCCCAGCTCTCCAGGGGTGGGGAGGGTGAGGTTTCCCCTCCATGACTGCCTGGAGGGCACAGCAAAGTTTCACCTTTGTGACAGGTGCAGAGAGGGCACCAGGAGGTTCTGTCACAGACAGAACTCCCTTCAAAGATCAGACTGGGGAAGGAAGCACTTTAGCACTTTTCCTGTCCCTCAGCAGGAGGTGGCTAGAACTTTTCCATGAAAATAACTTTGCCTCTCTTACCCAGATGTGAATTTGCTACAGAAAGCAGCTACATAGGAAACTAAGCCCACTTTTAACTCAGTTCCTTTTATTCTCTAGTTGCACTGTCCAGAGAAAACAAGATGTCCAAATAAACACTTGGCATCAGCCCAGGAGGGCTTTCAGGAGGTGCAATTCAAGCCCTGGTAGCAGCAGTTGTGGATTTCCTCATAGAGGGTGGGAGGGTGGGTTCCGTGCAGGGACAGCAGCACCAGCACCATGGAGCACCCAGGTACACAGGGATGGGCTCACCCTCTAAGGCTCAGGGGCTAAAAAATCATTCCAAAGATCAGCTTTCCTCGTACAGCTGCTGCCACAAATCACCAGCAGCATCTTCAGGGGAAAAAAAAACCCTCCTGTGTGTGCCCAGAGGCTTTATCCCGGCAGGATTCCCTGTTCTCATGGTATGTCCCAGACACCAGTCCCAGTCTGAAAGTGGTGCCTGTTCTCAGTGCCTTTCCCAAATTCCCACTCTTCTCTTCCAGCCAGTTACAGGCACAAACTGGGCAATCTGGGTAGAGGGAAGACTCCAGCTTTACACCACCTTTGCACCACCACCTCCAGCTCTGCACAAGCTTTTTAACATCCAGGTGCTAAACCAGGGCTGCTCTCCAAGCCTGGCCAGGCAGGAGGGTGGTTCTGCCCCCTCAGAGCCTGTCCGGCCTGGGCACTGGGCAGAGCCCATGGCACTGACTGAGTTCTTCACTGTCCCCCACTGCACTGAGAACCTGCACCTCCAGCATGGGCACACTGTGATTATCAAGACAAAGAGGAGCCATCTGGGTCAGGAATACTTTTTGATTAGCCACACTGCTCCAAATTTCACCTGAGAAGACACTGAAGGCTGCTCTAGTCCTGTATTTTCCTCTCCCCAAATCTCTCCTTTACAGGAATGTGGTTGTTTTCCCTCTTCACCTCCAGCCAGGAATACCCTCCAGCCCTTTTAACTTTAGTGTTATGAAATTACTATTAGCTCTGGCCTCATTTACAGAATCAGTTCTAGTAACCCAAAGCTTAGCTCTAGTTCCATCCAGGTGCAGCTCCACATGAAGTACCTGTGGGTTCAATGGTTTATTGGGAATCTTTTTGCCCTGTAAATACAGAACTATTATCTGTTCCATAATTGGCAAGGGAAAGCAGCCCAACTCAAGCGCTCTCCCTGGAGGCTGAGTAAAGCTGCTGGATACATCAGATTAACAACACCCATCATCTCTGGTGGGCTTGGAGGGCAACTTCATCCAATCCCTGAAGTACACAGCTCACATCCTTGGCTCAAAGTCCTCCCTTGCCAGGACACACCTGGTGTCTGATGTGCAGCACCAAATCTTCCTCTGAGGCTGAGTCCTACAGCAAAAGGTGTCATTGGCCCCAAAAGCCACAATGCCAGGGCAATCTCCTCCCCTGGCATTATGTACACATTGAAAAAAAAATCAAAATTAAAACAGCCATTCACACATTATTGGCAACTGATCTTTTCCTACTGTTCATTAAACCCTCACTGATGAGCATTTACAATTTAAAAATAAAATGGTTTTGTTTTCCTTTTAAAATAATTTCTACAGTTCTGTCAGTCAACTAATTTCAATCACAGCATAATCTAAGAATAAAGCAAATCCTGGCCAAGAATGGCAGCCATGGACTCTCAGGAGCCAAGGGGAGCAGCGTGTCCCAGCTCCTCACATCCCTGCACCCCTCCAGGAACCTGTAGTGAACTCCAGTTGATTTTCTTTATCATGATTCTCTTGGCAGCTTAGGAATGCTCCAGTCCTCGGGTGGCTGCAGTGGCAGGGAGCAGAGGGGTGGAGAGGCCTGTGGCACACCCAGTGCTAGTGGCAGTGCTCTGTAATGTCCACCACCACTGCCTTCTTCCAGCTGAAGAAGAAGTACCCAGTGCCCGCTCCCGCGGCCACGGCAATGCACAGGTACCCGTTGTAGGTCATGAAGATCAGCATGAGGAAGTAGCTGACCACCACCTGGATGATGTGCAGCACAGTCTGCAGCAGGTGGGGCAAGCTCAGCATCTGCTGCCTGGGAACACAAACCCAAACAAGTCAGCAAATGGAACAGGTGGGGAATGCACATCCCCAAAGAGAAAGCGGCCAGGGCAGCAAGGTGGGAGTAGGGTGGCACAGAAGGTAACACCAGCCTGGGCAGGGACTCCTGGCACCTGGAACTGTGGTTCTGCTCACAGAGCAAAACAAGCACGGAGCTTGCTGGGAGGACACAACTTTTAGCTGAGAAACAGACTTTGCCAAGCTTCTTTTACCCCCCTCTTCAAAAGCTGACTGGCTCCTGTTCTGCACACAGGCCTTGACTACCTTGTCAACAAAAGGATCCTGAGTGTTTTCTGTCGGGGTCACTGGATGTAACATCCAAACTCTGCTCCTCAGAACTCCCCCAGACATGTTCATTACAAAAACCCCAAGCCCATCTGGCTCCTTGCTGCTTTCCTCCTTTTGCCCCCATCCTCGAGGGTGCCCAGGTGTCCCCCATCCTCTAGTGCCACGCAGCATCCCAGTCTGGAGCCAGGACACTCTCCAGAGATCAAAACTGGCTGCACAAAGTTTCTTCTGTGCCAGTTCCAGCTGCAGAGCTTTGCTTTAAAATGAAGTGCAGTCCTTACCCCACGGTTTTGTGTGTCTCCATCAGGATGGTGCCATTGGGGCCAGGCACTGGCATGGAGTTGTAGCGGATGCTGACTTGGGATTTCCGGAGCAGACACTCCCGGGCGATCTTCAGGCCTTCATAAAACATGGCCAGGAAGAAGACAGCCACAAAAGCACCAGCCATTTCTGACAAGAGAGGAAACACCATTGTCTCTGGGCAGGAGAATGTCAGCAGAGTCACTGTGTGATTGAACTGAGCTGCACAGGCCACGGCCAGGCTCCTTGTGCATGGGAAATGGGAATTTCATCCAGACTCTCACTGCAATTCCACCCATAAAACTAAAGCAGCAATCACTTTTGCTAGTAAAACCAAATTCTTGAACTCTACAAATATCTCCGTTTTTCTTTCAGCCCACAGATGCCATTTAAACCAGATTCAACACGGCATGTCCACAGATTTTTAGCACAAGTAACAAAGTAATACCTGAAACATGGATCCTGAAACACCAACTGCAAATCTTTTGTTTGGACTGCACAAGACAGTGTTACTAACCTCCAGGAGAATTGATTGTAAGTCCAGAGAACAGCAATGGCACATTCTCACAGCTGAAGTGGAAAGTCATGGCCTGCCCAAAACACAAAGAACACCAAGATGAGCCTGAAGAGCTGATCCCAAGGAGCTCAAGCAAGATGTGGCAATGGGGTTTGTATCAGAACAAGAACTCAGATCTGTTTGTTTGGTCACCACCTAAACTCCAAGAAACTCTGCAGCAGATCTGGTGTAACACACACAAGTGAGACAGGGATGAGATGCTCCAGGCTCCAGCTCCCAGCTCCTCAGGCAGCCCTGGGCAGGGGGCCCTGTCCTTCACAGAACTCCAGGGAAGTGCCTTCTCCTTGCCTTTGGAGCTCCTTTTCCCTCAGCATCAGCAGTGGTCAGGGACTGGGGATGTCTCCATGGAGCTCCTCCTTTGCTCCCCATCCCCTCAGGAACTGGGGTACAGAGCACTTTCCCCTCCCCACATGGACCTTGTCTGGATCATATAGGTAAAGGTTGCACAGGTGAGTCCTCTGGTCCCCTCCTGCACTGTGCCAGTTGTTGTCTCCCTATGGAATTCCCAATATCCGGTGGCAAAGAGGCCTAAACACAGCTACACAAGGAGCTAAAGGCAGTTCACAGCTGCCCCTGGGTGAAAATAAGGGCTCCTGAGCCTGCACAGTGAATGCTGTGGGAAGGGGAAACAGCAAAGATCCCCAGGTCAGCTGGAGGTGATACAAATTTCCCATCTAGGTAAAAAACAGCTTGGCATGTCTTGGGCACAGCTGCACACAGGGTTTTCACACGGGAAGTCCTGACCAAGCAAGAGGAACTTCTCTTTGAACTTCCCTCGTTGCTTAATTAAGGTTATTTGCTGAAGCTCAGAATTATGATTCATTTCAGCATCTATAAGAATCAGCTCATTTTCCCCCAGAGCAGAATTTACTGTAAAAAGCCTTTTAGAGAGTACTTTCATCTCTTCAATGAATTGAACATATTTACATTTAAAACAAAACCCACATAAATCAAAGAACTTCAGGTGAACCTGAGCCTGTTACTTGGTACCAGTGAGGATTGGGAAAACACACATTGAATGTGCTCAGTCTGTTATCTAAGATGCTCCACCTATGTACTGCCTTCCCTGACAGATTTATTTGCAATATGAATTCAAAATCTGGTGCAATTACTCACAGTTTTCAGCTGCAGGGCAGGGCAGGGTCCTGTAACTATCCACAGAGCACTTGACATTTGTAAAGAAATTATATTTACATGGAAAGTAATGGCCCAGGGATGCCAAAACTGAGCTGAGATGATGGGAAGAGCTTCACAAGGAGAGCAGTGGCAGTGCTGGACTCAGAGCTCCACATGGGTCATGCCCACCAAGGTTGTTCTGGTGCTCTCCTCTCCTGCTCTGACACTGGTTGCAATAGAAATAGAAGCAGAGATTCTTGGTTCTCTCCTCAGGCACAGAGCTGGCAAACAAACTCCAACTGATGGTTTGCAAAATCCACTCCTGACAACGCTCATATGAAACAGAAATGTGCTCTCTCTCCCCTCCTTTTGAAATTTCATCATAAACAGACATGTTTGAATAATCTGAAACTCACTCCAAAAGTATTTAGGAAAAGGAGAAAAAGCTGAAAAAGTTCCTAGAACTGGCTACACACAAACACTGACCCTCCAGCCACCTCCATGGAAACTCTGCCAGGATCTCTGCAAAGCCTCAGTGATGCCAGAATGCACAAGTCTGAACCTGCTGCAATCCAAGTCAGCTGGACCAATGCAGCCTTAATGCCGACAGGGCAAATGCCCTGGCACTGCTGTGCTCCCCAGCAGAGTGTGGTCTGAGGGCTCAGGAGGGAAGGGCACACAGGGAGCTCAGCACAGCCCCTCACACTGCTGGGCAATCCTCTCAGGGCTGCCACTGCCAGCCTGGAGAACTCCATCCATCTGTTTCCTGAAGGAAAAATCCTGCTTTGCATTTCTGCCCTTAGCTGGCTGCAGAGCAGACACCAGGCTGGCTGCTGGAAAGGTTTTTTCAAGAAAAGACAATTTTGCCAAAGAATCTCCAGCTGTGAAGTCCATTGCTGCTCTGTATCATTCATGCAGCTCCTTCACCCAGAAGACCCACAATGGGATCTGGGTTTAACCTGGATGAATTCCTGCCTTCCAAAGCTCAGCTTCATTTCCAGCTCTCCAGAGCACAGTCTTTAAGAGGACAGGTTACTCTGAAGCACAGACAAGGAGAAGCTCTCTGGTTAATTCCCTACTTACCATCATCATCATGTTGTGGCCGCCGTGCCCTGAGGCTGTGGTGGTGGGGTGCTGGTGCTCAGGAGGATGCGAGGTTGGCAGCGTGGAGCTGTTCATGTGGTGAGACATCTTGAGCACAGAGGGATTCACAAAGGCACATAGAAAAGTGGGACCCTGAAAAACAAACAATGAAGCCTTTTCTAAAAATAATGTGGTTTCTCTACTGCTGCTGCATGAAAAAATATTCCAAGGCACTGAGAACTGCTGCCTCTGGAAAACTCCTGGAGCTTCCTCATGGTCCTGCTCTGGCTACAGAGAGCACACAGCAGGACACTTTAGAGGAGGTGTGTCCCTCTGCAGCCTGATTTGATTGAGATGGCACCTGGGGCAAGTGCTCAGCATAAAGGAACATTTCTTATCTACTTGAGGAAAAAAACAGAGCCCCTTCCCAAGAGCAGTCTTGCAAGAGGCAAAAATATCACAAGCACCACTTTAAATTGCATATACAAAAGGATCAGACTACAGGATTTCTCTTAATTGACAGTTAAGCATTTTATTGGGAACATGCTTAACACAGAAATTGTGTTAGTTGGAACAAGACCTACTGTCAGGCAAAGGTCTACAACAGCTACAGGCAATCCAATTTCATTTCCACGAGCTTTACACTGCCACATCTCCCCTGTAATCACATTACCCACAGTCAGAGAAACACTCAAGAGGCTGCCAGTCCCAATTCTTAATCTGGTTACCACAAATCAGGGATGTCTGGACACACTTTAAAAAAAATAAAAAATAAAAATACCCTCTATGGTCACCTGTGGGCATGGCTGCTGCACTCTGGCCCAGCACTGCCTGAGCTGGCAATTGCTGGTGGGAAATGAAAATCACCAGGTTCAAAAAGCAACAGGAGAGAAAATAACCTGGGAATACCAGTCAGGCCTGAAAGCACAGCACCTGTCCTACTGGAAGCAAAACCAAGGGAAATAAAAAGCAAAGTTTGGACACTTTATCAAATTAAAGTTTAAAAAGAAATGAGATACAGACTTCTTTCCACATAAACCATCAGGAGAGTTTACAAGTGTGGTTTTTCAGTTTTTTAAGCCAAAATGAACATTGTGTTTGAACAGGTAGGCATGGCTATATTTAGACTGAAGAGAGGAAATGAGACTCTAGAAGAGCTTTCTGAACTGGAAGTAGCAAATAAAGCCCTGAAAGGCACCTGGTGGTGGAGCTGGCTCAGCATGTGACAGTGACACTGTACAGGGGTCACTGGTGGCCCAGAACAGCAGAGCCAGTGCAGCCCCATGACAGGGGACATCCAGGGGCTTTGGGGTTAAACTGAAGTGAGCAATGAGAGAAATTAAGGATTTGGGGAAGGTAAGGAAACAAAGTCAGCAGTGCTGGGGATGAAGTCGAGAAAGAGAGAGGTAATACCCTGCAAACACAGAAATTAAATAATGCAGGGAAGCACCAGGAAGTGACACCAGGTACCCACAGCTCAGGTATGTTCTCCATCTCTGTGCAGAAGCTTGTAATCTCTTATTTCATCAGACAACCTCACAATACTCCCCTGGACAGTAACTTGGAATCATGGAATCCAATGGCACTGGCTAAAACAGAGTGAATTCCCTGTCCCTATTTCTGCTAATATTTTTAAGCTCACTTTGTCCCTGATTTGTGCTTAAATATTGAGACCAGAAAAATGTTCACAGGGAGATAAACAGGAGAGAGAACAATGCAAGCAGTAGCTCAGCTGGCACAGAAAAAACTTCACCAAGGGAATGGAATGCCCACATGGAACACCAATGCAGAATGCCCAGTGTGATTTCCATACGGCACAGCTTGGAAGATTATCCTGTTCAAGAGCTGAAATGTTCAAGCTCTAGAACTGCTGTCCCAAAACACTTGGGAAAAGAATCCTCGGCCAAAACACACAAACTTCAAATTGTCTTTTGCATCAGGGAAGGAAGAAGAATGTTCCAAGTGCTTTACCCAGAGGATCAAAGGAAAACGTGCTGGGAGAGGAAAGACGTAACACAAGAACTTCCCCTCTCCTGCAACCAAAATCTCCTGGAATCACAGAACCATGGAATATCCTGAGCTGGAAGGGACCAGGGACCCACGAGGATCTCCCAGCCCAGCCCCTGTCCCTGCCCAGACCCCCCAGCAACCCCACCCTGGGCATCCCTGGCAGCGCTGGCCAAAGGCTCCTGGAGCTCTGGCAGCCTCAGGGCCGTGCCCATTCCCTGGGGAGCCTGGGCAGTGCCAGCACCCTCTGGGGGAAGAACCTTGCCCTGAGCTCCAGCCTGAGCTGCCCTGGCCCAGCCCCAGCCGTGCCCTGGCTCCTGTCCCTGAGAGAGCAGAGTTTAGAGCTGTCCCTGTCTCCTCCCTCTTCTCTCAGTCGACTGATCCATCGCTTTTCCTTTGAATACAACATCCTCACCAGCTTCTGTCCAATGATTATTTATTCCTTTTAGGATTTCACATTTCTGCCAAGCTCAGCAGGTTCCAAAATGCTCCACAGAAGCCCTGGCTGGTTACCAGGTAAAACTGCCTTTGTGGCTGGGCTGTGTCCAGCTTTTCACTCCTTTCCTTCTCACTAATCATCATTTGTCTGCAGAAAGGGAGAAACAGTGGATGTGTTTCAGGATATTTACTCTGTAGGAACAAAGAACATGGTCAGGTGCTCAGAAGTGGCTGCCTGTGCTTTGGTACAGGTTACACAGGGCAAGCTTGACCCTCACCCAGGTATCCCCTTCCCACCCTGGTATCCCAGCGCTCCAACACCAAATCCAATCCCTTGCTGCAGTCACCAACACTGAAGGACATTTTAAGAGATCCTGAAAGGACGGGGTATTAAGTAGTTTAAGAGGAAATAACCTCACCTGAGCCACTTCAGCTGTGTTTTGTGTCACTGAAGGTAACTGTGGATAAATTTCTGTTTAAAAATAAATCAGCTCCAATGGACAATCAGACTCTGATTTACAACTTGAGAGATCTCTACTTAAGTCTCAAGGTAAAAACAATATATAGGGCAGCAGCAGCAACACGTTAATGGGTGTATAATATTCCAAGCTGCAAATCCCTGGTTGGTTTGCACAGCTCCTAAGAAACAACTGACAGATGTGGAGCTCTGTGTGTCACAAAAAGGTGGTGCTTTAACAAGGCTGACTCCATACCTGAAGGAAAAAAAAATCCACCCCCCACAAGTTTCTATTAATGTAAATTCTTTAAATAGGCTTATCCTTGTACAAAGCCAGCCTTTCAGCAGGTATTTCTGCCTGAATGGGTGATTGATCTCTGGCTGCTGCCTGCTCCATATGTTTGCCCTGAGAGGGAGAGGCAGTGGAGCAGATTCCTGAGCATGGAGCCCTGGAGGGGGACCTGCCACAACCCCTGGCTGCTTCAGGCTCAGGTACCCTGAACACCTGAAGGGGACAGACCCCAGGGTGTGCCTACCACAAGGGACACACACACACAGTGATTTCTGTGCTCTGCAGTAACCTACTGCCTAAGAAAACAAACAGGGTGGAACAGGAGAGAGGAATGAGGAAATTCTCCTCCAGGGCTTCTTTCTTTCCCTCTCAGTGCTGTTACCCCAGGTGAGAGAAGCCTCAGCCTCCATTTCACAAACTCTCAGATTTTTAAGGAAAACTGCAACTCACAGAGCTACTCACAGGACTTCTCTTTCTTTAAGCAGGAGCTCAGGCAGGCCCTGCTCACTCTGAGGTTTCTGTCCCAGCCCTGCACTGCCACCGTGGCAGCTCTGCACACCAGGCTGGCTCAGCACAGGTGCAGCAGGAGCAGGATCTGGCAGCAGCAAAATGTCAGCACCAGGACTCACCTGACCCCAACCAACACCAAACCAGTGCTGCCTCACCCCACACACACCAGGAGCCACAGAGAAGGGAAGGACAGGAAGGAGGTGCCAGGGCACACACGAGTACAGGTAAAGGTGCTGGACCAGATGAGATGCCAAAGCCAGAGCAGTCTTTCCAAGCAGGTGTCAGCCAAAGATCACTGCCATTACACATAACCCCCTCCACAGCTTCCCAATCTATTCCTTCTGCTGTGTTCATCCAGAGTCCTACAAACTTCATAGCAAATCAGTTTTTTCTGTGGCAAACCCCAAGGAAAATACACCTTCCAAAGCAGAAACACAGGACATTCAGAAACAGGACACACTATGGGAAGGATCTAGCAAGCTTCCAGGGAGTACTTTACAATCAGCTCAGTGTCAAACAGATTCTTCCCTGAAGTCCCAAAGGGAATGAAGCCCCTTTCCAAACCAGAAGTCCAACAGGATTTACACTGGAGCCCTAAATCAATGCCCATTACAGCATCAACTCTTCCCTTCTAAACAGTGCCTCACCTTTCCCAAACCAGTTCAGAAAACCCAAGAAATAAAATTCCAGGGCTTAAAAATCCCCTCTGCAGTCTCCTTTAGAGCAGTTATTTGTCCCACAGAGAGGGTGCTGCTGCGGAGGCCAGCACAGGACTTGCTCCTGCTCGGAACCCTCCTGACTCCTCTCAGAACAGCTGGAGTGATTCATACCCAAAGTCTCTCCACCAACACTTCTGATAGCAAGAACAGGTCAGGAGCCCCCTCTCTTCTCCTGAACAAGCAAGAAACACTTGGCAATATTTACTAAGAATTAAAAGCAAAGTTCCTGAGAGAAAGCCAAGGGAAAATTATTAAAGATAGCAAGCTGGAAAAGCAAAGACCTGTTGCTTACAGTATCCCATATGGCTCAGTGCTGCATGACACAAAGGAATGCTACAGAAAAAGCACAGAAGGAATGGAAAAGGCACCCAGGAGTTGCTCTACTTACAGCAGTGCTGCTGGCAGACCCAGCTCCACTGGCTCCCAGCTCGTGGTCCCAAGCCCAATCCCTTTTTTGTTTAGCAGTGCTGTCAATGGAGTGGGAGGGAAGCAGCAGCCTGCAGACACTGCAGCTCTGTTCACTGGCTGTGGGCTCCACTGAGCTCCTCATCAGGAGACCTAAGCACTGCTTTTAGTTTATTCAATTTCCTGGCAAACTTTTCCACTTTAACTGCTTCCTTTCCAAATGGGTGGACTTGTGATTCTTCCAGGATGCCAGGCAGAGCTCCAGAGCTCCTTAAAGGCACAGCTGAGGGACACACCAATTCCACCTGCTCATGCTGTGGCCAAGCTGTAAAGACACACTTTAAAGACACAGGGAACAAACACCACATTCTTCAGTTATGCAGCAGAACACGTGTTACAGATACACTCTGCTGTTTCCCAGTGTGAAAATTCTCCCTGGAACTCTCCCAAGCAGCTTCAGCAACCCCAGGCTAGCACTGAGACACAGGGAGGGACTGTGCTGTGCCCAGCACATTTAATTGCACACCTCTGTTTTTCCCTTGCACAATTCCTGAAGAAGGAGCTCTTAGAGCTATATTAAGAACTCAAGGAATGTTTGTGAGCTCACAGCCGAACTGTGGCTTGCCCTGGTACTGCCTCACCACCTTGGAGTCTCATCCTAAAGCCTTTTTCCAGAAGTTTAAGGCTTCACAAAAGCTCAACACACCAGAAGGGTTTATATAATAAATAGAATAAAGGGAATATTTTTTATTCCCTTTATAGAATAAAGGGAAAGGGAAGGGCACAGCTCCAGAGCTCCAATACACTGAGGGTGAGGCTGTACAAATTTGGATTTCCTGGGGCTTGTCCCTGATCATGGAAGCTTGCTGAATTCAAACTGGATCAGCAGAGCCAAGCAGGAACACACAGTGTGACACAGGGCACATTCTCCCTGTCTACCTGTGAGCAGGCTGAGCTATTCGCACCCACAGGTTTCAGAACTTCTGAAGGATGACAGGCACTCTGGAAAATGTCCAGCTGGAGATGCCAGAGGCTGCAGTGCAGGGAGTGGAAAATAATGGGCAAAAAAGGAGCTGAGCAGGGCAGCAGACAACATCTTGTGTTCAGGTTCAAAAGGAGACAATGCCTGGGCAGCCTCTGTGGAAGGAATGCCAGGATGGAAGCAGTCAGCAGGGACAGGCAGCCAAGCTGGGAGCACCCAGAGCCCAGCTCTCCCAGCACAGGCAAAGAATGGGCTTTTAAAATGATGTGCAGGGCTTTCATGTTTTGTGAGGGAAGAAATCCACACAGATCTGATTCTCTGCCATCACCTCCACTGAGGATCCCAGCTGGAACCATTACAGCACTGTTGTGGATGCTGGAGATAATGACAAAGTTTTGGCATATCAAAACCACTCTGCAGTCCATGAGCCATGCCCACAACTGATGGGATTTGCCCAGGCTGAGACACACCCTTATTAAGGTGATCCTGACAAACCCCACAGGCAGGACGTGGGAGGAGAATGAAGCAAACCCACATCACCCACCCAGGGAGGTTTGGGGGTGATGCTTTAAGCCAGAGTTGAGCTCAGGTTCTCGGCAGCCCAGGCAGATCTCAGGGTTGAGGCCACCAATCACACCCTGCAGTTCCTGCTCCTCCAAACACCCACCCTCCAGGCCTCCTGCTGCCATCATTTGCTTATTTTATTCTTACCAAATCCTTGTGTTCCTTGTACCAATATGTTTGTCCCTCTCTTTACCAGGTTGCTGTGTCCCCAAGGCTCAGGCTGCCCCTTCCTTATGGAGCCATCACACAGCACCCAGAGACATGGCAAAAACCCCAAAGAGTGCTCCAGTTCCACACTATGCATTCCAGTTGGGATGCTGGCTCACACAAGCTTCCTGAAGCTGCACCACATCATTTGGCAGCTTGATGCAGTTATATGCGTTAATTAATGTTTAATTAAAATGCATATTAAAACAAGATGAAGAAGTATCAGCATATGTTCAATCCTTAAAGTCCTGTCCTCTGCTTTGAATCAAAGCATTCCTCAGCTGTACAACTAAAGCAAAGCTGGTCACAGCCACTCTGCACAACCCCCATTACTTGAGGAGGGGCCAGAGCTTTTCCTCTCAGCATGGCTACAATAATGGCCCTTTGATGGAGTTTGTTTTCATAGGAAACCTGTCTGATCACCCTCTGTTAGAGGCTTTGCTAGAAGGGGATGGTCATTCCTAATATCCCAGCCTCTGCAGACGCCTCAGGAAATCTGTAATCTTTGAACAAGAAGAAAAAATAACCCAGGACAGATTGTTCTTTACAGGACAATATACTGAACTTCATTTAGTGAAGCACACACCATGTCATTAACCACAGGCCCAGTGGAGTGAAAGGCAGCTGAAAATAACCCTGCAGAGCACAAAACCTCAGACTCTAAGCATGGTAACATCACAGGAAAGACTGAGAAATGCTGGCAAGAGCTGTGTAAAGGTGACAAAATAATGGGGAGTCAGGCTGAGCCTCCCCTGTGGTCAAGCATTTTCCTCAGCCATATAGAAACTGCAAGAGACAGCAAAGCAGTCAAAGGATCCTTGTGAGAAGCAAAACTGAGGAGTCCTTGCCAACCCCCTCCTGGCTGTAGACTCATTTCTGCAGAAAAGTCTGACCCAGCCCAGGTGCAAACACCTGGAATGCACACAGAGCTTTGCATGGAGATCCAAGAGCGATCCCCTTCTGTCTCCATCGAGCTGAGACCAGGCAGTTACACCAGATGATTACTGAAGGTACCTTCCAACTTAACATTCCTACTCCTCTTCCATCCTACTCTACCCTACAACACCCCTCTGCTTGTGCTGGCCACCTCTCAACCCCTGCCTTGGCAGCACAGTGAGATCCCTTCCACAATGACCACAGGAACCTTTAGCAAGAGGTGACAGAACCAACACTGTCACACCTCAGCCTGTCCCTCACAAATCCAGCAATGCAGGGGGTAGAAACCCCCCTCATCTACAAAGGAATCCCACACACATTCCCACACATCCCAGTGAATATTTTCCTTTGAAAGAAGCACTGCAACCTCAAACTGATCCGTGCCTCCAACTGTTG
This sequence comes from Nesospiza acunhae, assembly GCA_013398715.1. NCBI lineage: Eukaryota > Metazoa > Chordata > Aves > Passeriformes > Thraupidae > Nesospiza > Nesospiza acunhae. The sequence continues at coordinate 148,441 of VZSU01002146.1, forward strand.
GGCCAAATCTTGGGGTCCCCATGTGCAGGTGCTCCCCAGGGCACCCCACTCTTGGCAGGACATGGGACAGCACCCAGCAGCACAGCTCCTTGCCCTCTGCTGTGGTGACAATGGTTTGGAGCTCAGGCTTTGGGGCTCAGAGTCCAGCACTGGGTACATGTGACTGGATCCTTCCCATGCCTTTGCAAATGCAACACACTCCTTGCCCTGCCCAATGCACAAGGGAAGGAAGGACATGACACCAGGAATTCCACTGGGATTGGGTCTGGCAGCTGCTGTGAATGCCATGGGGTGCAGGCTTGAAAAACTGTCTGTTTGGCAGATGTTGCTCAGGGCACATCTGTCACAGAGGCCTGGCTCAAGGGAGGGAGTTCTGGGTGCCAGACAGATGCTGGAGGCTGTCACAAGGCTGAGGACACTTATCCACACAAGGGACTCTTATCCACACAAGGGACAACCAGGCAGGGCACAGCAAAATAATTTTGGAGAAGCTGATGTCAAGAATGCCATGACCTGAAGTTTTCAGCAACAACCTGCTCCTATTCTGATAAAACACAAATACTTTCAACCTGCATGAGCCCAAATTAACCTCAAGTCCCCAGTGGGACATTTTCCAAGGATCAGAGCACATTGCAGCCTTGGCTGTCTTGAAGAACTCCAGCCAGGGACTATAATAAACCAAGCAAATCTGAAGTGGAGCTCAGGGAAGAAAGCAGAGCTTACTAAGCCTGGAGTTACCTGTGCACTGACCAGGAGCAGAGGGCCAGGAACAGACATGTCAACCACAAGTTGCTTTTTACTGCCATTAAATGCTAATCAAGATTGTATTCATAAAGGAGAACTGCTACATCAGCAGGTACTGAAGAGATTGGCATCTCTTACACACTTCAGTTTCCCTGTTCATCTGCCAAAAAACTTCCTCCTTTTCCATGTTACTGCTCCAAGAGAACAGCCCCCAGCCAGCTCTGTCCTCTGGGCAAAAACAGCAAGGACAGCAATGTCCAGTGGGATGTCAAAGCCAGAGCACATCCATTCTGCACTCAGGAGTGCCTTGTCCTGCTCAAGCCCACCAAGAGCACAATTTCTTACATTCTGTACATGGAGAGTGGTTTTCCACCCCATTTTCATTTCTTCCACCACCAGCCTTTTGGATCCCTTATTTGCCCCACGCTGTCCATTGTTCCCCTTTCTGTCTGGGTGGATGAGGCAGCTGTCCCCCTTTCTGGCACACAAGAGCTCAGACATTTCTGGAAAGCGGCAGAATTGAGGCACCTCAGGACATGCAAGAGCTGAGGAGTGACTGCCATCCCCACAGCTGCCAAAGCAGAGGAGATGCTGTACCACAGCTGACTCTGATTCTGTCATCTGCAGAGAACAGCACAGCACCAGAGATACCAAAACTGGCACAGGATGCCACATTGTGGTGTTACATTTTAGCCCAAACAAACTGCTACACCACATTACAATTTCTTTATGAAACATCCATGATAGAAAGCATGGAAAACACCAAAATTCCTTATAGCCAATGCCAGCATGAATTCAGAGCTAGGACTGACAAGTTTCCATCCAAGGCAATCCCCAGGAGGCATCTACAGAAGCACTTCAGCACTTCCTGTGCTGTCAGAGCCTTCTGAAGCTGTCAGCCCAGGTCTGCAGACCAGCAGGCCACACCATCAGAGCTTCATCTCTCTTCCTCACATCATCAGGGGCATGACACAGGAACACAGCAACACAAACCCAGGTCACAAAGTGCCCAGGGTTCAGCACCCAGGGAGGAGAAATCTGGCAGGAAGGGAGGAAGTTTAGGCAGAGATAAAGCAGAATGGCTCAAAGGCCATTCTGAGCTGAGATGGAGGAGCAGGAGGGTGGGTGGGGCTCAGGAATCACCCGGGGACCTCCTGCTAAAAATTCTCAGCACTCTTTAGCTGAGGACAACTGAGGATCCTGAGCAGGGAGGAGACAAGGGACAGCATCAGGAAGTGGAGACTTTAGAAAAGCAGGGCCATGTGAGCTTTATTTTCCAAGATTACATAATTCCTGAATAAACAGATACTCCCTTATCCTCAGTGGTGGTTTTTGCTCAGATGTTACACAACCAAATACAGGAATGGTGACCAGGGATATGTGATCCATATGGCCAGAGAGCAGGAACCCTCCTGCTGAGAACAAATGGGACAGTCCTGAGCCTTGTAATACTCTTCAAAAACTTTTTAATATAAAAATATATTAATATTTGGAACCCCATCTTGCAAGACGTGTGTTCTGTAAGATTAGACAACTTCTGCTTCCTTAGAAAAACCAGGCCTAGCAGAGAATTTCACTTCCTATTTCATATGCCCTAATCAAGAACAGTTTCTAGCTTGTATTCCTCTACCTATAACAGGCACTTTTTAAATGAAGGGAGAAGTTTTTTCTCCAAATGAAAAAAAACAAAAACAAAAAACAAAAAACAAAAACAAAAAAAAAAATCAAAAAACAAAACAAAACAAAACAAACAAAAAAAACAAACACCAAAAAAACCCCTCACCATTTGCATGCAAGGTTCTTTACCATGCCCACTAACTCAGCATCCAGATTCCTGCACATTCAACACCTCCTGCACCACTTGTACCCATGGAAAGGAGCCTGTCTCCCACAAAAATGTATCTGTCCACAGGGTAAGGACACAGATTATTGTTTGTGGCTGTTCAGGGGCCACATGCAGAAACACTCCATCTCCAAGGAATGACAGATATGTCAGGATGCAACACAGAGAACTACTTGCAAGTTAATCCTGACAAATCATTGCTCCATGCTTTGCTGGAGTGGGAAGGACACACCAGGCTACACAGTATAAACAGCTCTGGCCAGATTGATTTTATGGTGTCTTTGAGCCTTAAACCCTGTAAAACTGTAAAATAATCTCAGGAGACACAAAATGAAATCAGAGTCAAAAAGTGCATTCCCAAGAAAGGAAGCACAAGTTTCCTCAGAGCCAAAAGTAATTCAATGTGTCCTAGAAGTGCCTTAGTGGGCCTTTAATACAGGTGAAGGATCACACACAGAAATCACACAAAGAATCACTGGGTTGGAAGAGACCTTCAAGATCATCGAGTCCAACCCAGCCCCAACCCCTCCGCTAAACCCTGGCACCCAGTGCCACATCCAGGCTTTGTTAAACACACCCAGGGATGGGGACTCCACCACCTCCCTGGGCAGCCAGTCCAGAACTTTATCTCTCTTTCTGTGAAAAACTTCTCCCTGATACCCAACCTGAATTTCCCTTGGCACAGCTTGAGGCTGTGTGCTCTGGTTGTGTCAGTGCTGCTGGAGAAAGAGCCCAGCACCAGCTGAGCACAGGCACCTTTCAGGAGCTGTGCAGAGTGATGGGGGCAGCCCTGAGTCTCCTTTTCTCCAGGCTGAGCACCCCCAGCTCCCTCAGGGGTTCCTCACAGGGTTTGTGTTCCCAGCCCCTCTCCAGCCTCGTTGCCCCCTCTGGATGCTCTCAACATCCTTCCCAAGCTGAGGGACCAGAGCTGGACACAGCACTCCAGGTGTGCCCGCACCAGTGCCAAGCACAGGGGCACCATGACTCCCAGCTGCTGCTGGCCACACCATTCCTGACCCAGGCCAGGAGCCATTGGCCTCCTTGGCCTCCAGGGCACTCTGCTGGCTCATGCTCAGTCACTGCTGACCAGCACCACCAGGTCAGTTACAGATTACAGATGTTACCTCTTATTGCCTCTTTACAGATGTTATCTTGCAACAGCATAAATACCTTTGTCCCATGCAGGTAAAACTAAACTTGAGGGTAATAAATGGACGGCATTGGTTTATTAGAGGCCTCATAAAAGGGAGTCCAGCACAGGTGATTCACTGCAGATTCCCAGATCTTACCCTACTTGCCCATTTTCACACAGTTAATTTTCCCTCTCTGGCTGCTTTTCAACATTATAATCAGACTTAGCCCAGAAAAGACAGTACTTGTACAAGTTCTGAACTGACTTTCAGGTGTTTTGAGAATCTGAATAACAAGAAAATCACACTCCAGAACTCCAGGTTAATTTTTAGGAGGCCATTCCACACATATGATATGACACATACTGGTTTAAGCAATCCACACACGTTTCTCCATGTCCAGTAGAGCCACACACACGTTACCTCCCACCACACGGGAAAGTGTCCTTGCAGAGCAATTCCCTTTCTTTTCATACTGAAGCAGTTGTTGCTCTGTAATTACCCCTCAGAAGCATGTCCATGTGCAGACACAGCGTTTTAAGGTGGCCACTCAACCATTCCCTTGCCTGGAGCTGCCACGTTCCAGCCTCTGTCAAACCCTTCCTCAACAGCCACGTGTTGATGTCAGCTCCTACTGGGACACCCTGGGATTTCCAGCTCCTGTCAAGGTCAACTTTAAAATTCAGGCTCTGACTAAAGACCTAAGAGCTCACGAAACTGACTTTTAGAAAAATACCTTTTCTTGCAGAGGAAAAATGGATGTGTGCTCATTCCATCTTGCAGCACCATCCATGACTGTCCCTCGACACAAGAACCTGTTCTACCACAGCCAAGAATCAAATTCTTTTGTGCCTCCAACAGCTGTTGGAGCCTCAAGCTGTTCCTGAGCAAAATGCAAGGTAGAACTCAGGTCACAAGCAGCAAAATCCATTCCAGTGGGTTTTTAATTAAGCCCAGGAAGTCAACCTCTGTTTTGGCTGATGGTTAAGGCCAAATATCCATCACCAGAGGCACCTTCCTACTCTTGATCCATGATCTTGGCAAACAGTAATTGGATGGCACAGTGATATATAAACAGCTTCCAGGCAATAATGCAAATACTTGTAAGGGTTCAGATAAAAAATTCATAGCCTCAATCCATAGAACAGAGCATTCTCCTTCTGAAAATGCAACTGAACTATTGGAAGTATTATTGAAATGAAAATACAATCTCAGCAAGGTAGAAGATCTCCAGTATCAAGGACAGGAAAAGAGCAATCCACTCAATTCTCTGGAAAGGAACTTATCTTTGGAAGAGCCTTGGCCTCGTGACACTCTTCTGACAGGAAGAGCCATGACTGTAGGGCATGGAAAGCCAGAACAAAAGCCATCAACAATTTTTCTATGAGTGACAAAAGACCACTCTGGGAAAGAGCTTCGAATCCTGGCTTTTTCACAATTTTCAAACCCCTAGACAGCCACAAAGCTGCTAATCCAAAGCAGAAATGATTCAGAGCTTAAAAATGCTGAGTACTTACTCTTCCAGAGACAGGTTTTCCATCTACCAACTCCAGCAGAGCCTTTTTCTCCAGAGAGGCAACAAGTCTGAGAGTGATCAAAGTTTCTCAACCCTCACATAATGCTGACAAGCACATCATTATCTCTATCAAAGGCTAATCATTAACTACTGCTCAGATTAGCTTAGGACCAGACCAAGCACTGGGATGCTCACACAGAGATCCACAGAGCAGCACAAACAGCTCCCGAGTCTCCCTCATGAGATCTTTGTACAAATGCAAAGAGATTTTAGAACTCTCTGATTTAGTGCATTGCAGAGATTACTTTCCAACACATTTCCAAACATTATCCAAAACACATTTCAAACATTCAAGTCTCTATCAGATAAATTAGTGGTCTGCTTGCTTCTGGATATTGCAACAAAACAAGCTTAGTTTATTTTAGTACTTAAATATTTTAGTACTCAAACAGAGAGAGCAGGTTTAGATTAGATATTAGGAAGAAATCCTTCCCTGGCAGGGTGGGCAGGCCCTGGCACAGGGCAGGGGTGCCCAGAGCAGCTGTGGCTGCCCCTGGATCCCTGGCAGTGCCCAAGGCCAGGCTGGACAAGGCTGGGAGCAGCCTGGGACAGTGAGAGGTGTCCCATGGCAGGGGGTGGGACAAGATGAGCTTTAGGGTCCCTTCTATCCCAAATCACTCTGTGACTCTATTTGCTCCATCATGAAGAAATATGATGTTTTCAAAGCTATCAGCCAGTTTTTAGGAGCATTGGAAAGTGAGAGAAAAAAAAAAAAAAACAAGGCAAATAAATTATCAATTGTGCAGAAATTCTTCAACACTGTTTGTATGAAACAAACCTTGTCAGGGTCACTGGCTCTGGGACCCCTCTGCTTGGATAGCTGGAGCCAACAACTGCTATGGAAAATAAAAAGGGCAAAGCAGAAAAAGTGCAACAACAGCTGTGCTGTGGCCTGCAACACAAGGGGCCTTGTGGTGGGGGCTGTGGTTTTAAGCAAGAGTTACACAAAATGGGATCAACGGACAAGCAGTGCACATGATCTGGGAGGGTTTTACTTGAGGAATTCAGAAAATTAAGAAAAGTCAGGCTGCTGCCAAGAGTTTTTTAAGCTAGAAGCAAAATAATCAGAATCAAGTGTATTAGGCTTCACCATTCCTACAGAAGGATATCCCAGATACTGCTCTATGCCTTTTATGAAAAGAGGACCAAAACGGCTTTACAAGCATAACCAAGCGTATAACAGGAACATGAGGGCAGCTGTGAAACTCCCAACTAACTTTGTTTGCAGCTGTTCAGGTTTCAGCCTTACAGGATCTGTAACATGCTCCTCCAGCACACTTCAGCCTCACGTGACACCACCTTAAACACCAAAGTTCAGTATCCTCTAGAGATAATGTCTTATCCCAAGTTAATGAAGGGCACCAAAGGCAGTGGTAACTTGATTTGTATAAAACTCACCTGGCAGTGAACCCAGAAATCATGACTCAGTCTCTTGTCAAATCCATTAGTCCAGGAGCTCAGACAAACACAGGATCCAAGAAAACCAGACTGCAACTCTGACTGCATTTCACTTGCACTGCATCCCGAGGCTGGGTGTGTTCCTCAGGAGCTTGTGCTCCCCCTTCCCTTATAACTTTGATGTGCAAGGGTTCATTTACCCATTGGAAATGCCCTCCCATGGAGCCACACTGATGGCAGCACTGCAGTGACTTCCCCAGGGCTGCAGGAGAGTGAGCTGGGATGGCTCCACTGGGAGCACTGGCTGGAGTCTGCTCCACGTTTGTGTTTCTCCTTCCCAAGTAAAAGATGCAAAAGCTTGAAAATGCAGTGCAGCTGTGCCAGAGAGCTGTCTGAGCCTCTTTAGCGGAAGGCTTTTGGAGCAGGGAAGCAAGTGAGTGATGGGACCCTGCTCCCAGCCCAGCCTCCGGCAGAGCCCAGCCAAGGCGACAAGAGCTGCTGTCACTGTCCCAGCACAGGGCAGCCACCCATTAGAGACACCAGACAAGGAGCAGGCTGGGTCACAGGGATGAGCCTCTCCCTGAGGAGGCTGGAGCTGTATCCCTTTCCAGGAGCTGCTTTTCCCAGCTCTCTGGAGCAGGCCAGCCAGTCTGCTCACACCATTAGCTCACGATGAGCACTGCACTTCACAGGTGGCCTCAAAGCATTTCTTAATCCTACAGAGCCAAGGCAAATTATATTCTCTCTAATGTGAAACAAGTCTGAAAGTGCATCTGCCAGGCACTCCTTCCCCCAGCAGATGAAGTGCTTAGGCAAAAAAAACCCAGCCAAGACTGCCAGGGTTCCCCTTTTCCTGGCTAGCCAAAAGATCAGCTAAATATATCACAAAGCTCATATTCCAAGCTCCTCTACCTTCATCAGAGAATGAGGTCTGAATCCCTGATAACTAATGAGTATGTGTGGGAAAAGAAGCTTTATGGAAGTGAAGTGGCTGTTCTACAGTCTCAGCAGAGCTTGGGGCACTCACTGTGAGTTCCATGCCAGAACACCTCCACTCTGTTCCCAGTTTTCTCCCAAACTCTGAGGATTCACAGCAGGACATGCTGAGCAAGCAGTGAGAACAGAAGAGCCTCAACCACTTAGAGCATTTGGCCTGTGCTCTAGAGCTACCATGGACTGCTCTAGTCACTTAGATAAAGGGAAAAGATTACATGCTTGTACAATTTTTTTAGCAGATGATAAATGCTATTTACATCTGTGATGCAGCAAATGTGAGATTTTTCTAAGATTATATCCACAGAAAGGAAAAGAGCAGGAAGCAAAGCCATTGTTCTGGCTGCAGTCACAGTTGCTGAAGTGCCACTGGAAATCAGCTGGAGACCCTTGTAGATATGAACTGATAGCACAGGGAAGAAAAGAAAATAGGAAATGACATTAAAAACTGTAGAAATAAAAAAAGGAAAACTAAAAAGGAGCTATTTCATCACAACCTCCCACTTCTAGATTGGCTTCTAAACCAGGAAAATCTAATTCCAGGACCAACAAATGAAAGGCTTTAGAAAGTACAGCAAAATAGGAGTTTAATTTGTTTACAATAACTAGTCCCATTATTCCCTGCATTAGCAGATTCCAGCTTTCAGATGAAAAAAAGGTTAATGAAAAAACCACTGGCATCGTGTTCTCCAGGACCTGATTGGGAACATTTCCAGAAAATTAGATTGAAACAAAAGGCAATGGAGTAGATTAACTAAGATTGGATTTCCCAGAGAAAAACAAGATAAACTAGATTGAGTCTTTTTCATCCTTCCCTAAGGAAAAATTGCCAAGACTCCCAGTGATTTCTTGGCAGACCTGTGGGGAAAGAAGTTCATGCTGGCAATGTGCTTCAGCTCAACTTCCCAAAATTCTGCTGCAGGCTCCTGGTAACTTTCAGGTGACCTTCAGGCCAGAGCAGGGAAGGCAGCTCTGCAGAGCCATGGAGCTTGCTCTTGGGTAGAGGGGTCTTCATAGCAAATAGAGAAACCAAGGAGGAAAGCAGAAAATAGTTCATTTTAGTTCAAAGAACAAAAAGTTCTCTCTTAGGTCTTCTCAGGACCTAATGCCTGACTGGAAAACAAGCCAGTTGAAAGGAAACTCCTCAGGGCTCTGCTCAAAACTCACCCTGTGAACATGGTAGATTTTGTCATTTATTTGTAATGTAAAACTGGCAAAATCATTCTCAGTTCCCTCCCTTCTCAGGCATTAAGCTTTTGTTCAGGGATACAGGGTCTCACTAATCCAAATCCTGAAGTTACTTTGTGAAGAGAAAAGTAAAGTGAAATATCCCCCCAAACCTCTTTCCAAAACAAAAAAAAAAAGTCCACAAACCTTGTCCTTGTACCACTGCAAGTCAGAGTCAGTGGTAGGGATGATACCTTTAAAACAAAAAAACAAACATGCAAAAGTGCTTGGAAAGGTGATTTAGTTCCTCCTCTCTACTGGCAGAAATTATCCTAATTCTCAGTTTAGTTAACAACCTGGCCTAGATGAGAAATCTGATATGAAATGAAAAGCAGCCAAATCTCAGTAGGAAGTGGTTGTACAAAATTCCTCCATTCTCAACCCAAAGTTGTGTGGGAGCCTGCAACTCCTGCCAGTTCTTATATTTTCAGTACCTTGTTTTGGGGGGGAGGAGAACAAAAGAAGCAAAATCCTGCTTATTGCAACAATTTTTGTGTTTGTAGCAAAAAGCATGACTTTAATTTTGTAATGTACAACAGAGCAGTCACAGCTTCACCAACAAATCCTGAGCTACAAAACCAATCTTCATTTAAACAGCTACATTCACACATTATTCCCAGTGCCCCCTTTTTAATTAAGGATGGGGAAAAAATAATGCAGAGTACAAAGCCTGGTGAAAGCCTCAGGAAACATTACCTCATAAATGACAGGATTTGGGATTATTAACTTGAATGCTAACTTACCCTGTAAGATCCCATATTGTTACTCATGAAAAATCCTGCAAAAGCTCTACTGACCTAAGGCTCAAGCAGAGGCAAGTTAAGATCAAACAGACTGAAAAATCAACTTAATAAACACATGTGAGGAGTGTTTCGTCCACCTGGGTACAAAAAGCAGGACTAGTAAGCATTGTGGAGCTTGGAATTCGAGCACAAGCAGGAAGAACTGGCCTCTACCTGGGAACTGTGTGGAACCACAAGGCAACTGCACACTCAAATACAAATGAGTACTATAAACAAAGCATAAATGAAAAAAGGGCAAGTGGCTAAGATGTGATGCTTGCTGAGTGTTGCAGGTTGTGCTGCTACAGCCTCTTCCCCACAATGGCATTAAAACTGGCCAGTGCTGAATCCCAGTGAAAAAAATAGGAATTATACACAGGTATAACATTGGGCTAGGAAGATGGTGCAGGGTTTGAAAGGGCCACACCAGGAGCAGCTGAGGGCACTGGGATTGTTCATCCTGAAGGGGAAACTGAGGTCAGAACTCACCAGGGGTTGCAGCTCCTCCCGAGGGGCAGCTCCAAGCTCTGCTCTGCCCTGAGGGAATTGCCTCAGGTTAACCCAGGGCAGCTCAGGCTGGAGCTCAGGGCAAGGTGCTTCCCCCAGAGGGTGCTGGCACTGCCCAGGCTGCCCAGGGAATGGGCACGGCCCCGAGGCTGCCAGAGCTCCAGGAGCCTTTGGCCAGCGCTGCCAGGGATGCCCAGGGTGGGGCTGGTGCAGGGTCTGTGCAGGGACAGGGGCTGGGCTGGGGGATCCTGGTGGGTCCCTTCCAGCTCAGGATATTCTGTGATACCTGTACCTAAAAAATCTAAATTGAAGTGCCACACCAGGACTTAGCCACATGGGTCTTCACCACTTAAAAAACAAAACTACATTAACAACCAGCCAGATAGAAATGCAGGAGCCAAAGCAACAAACTCTCTTCCTCCAAAGGAGCACATTTCCCATTGGAAGGAAATTCTTGCCCACCTGCCTTACCAAGGTCAGAACAATGTCCTCCCAAAGGGAATTTACACCAAATTATCGTGGGCTTGGTTTTTGGTCTTCTTTAACAGAAATAAGACTCTGACCCTTTCCAGGTTTCATTCTAAATTCATCACACATTCTGCAATATAAAAGCTGCTTAACAATACCCCTTATCTTCTTCCTTTAGAAGTGGAATCACTGATATCTCAATCATTGCAATAAACTCCTGAATTACTGCAAACTCAGCTCCACAACAGACCTGGCAACTTCCTGCTCAGACTCAAACATGCAGTCAGTAACTGACAGTGCAAACTTCCAACCAGTGCCAGCAAATACCCAAAGCCAGGAAATATCAACCCTTATTGCCATTCTGACCTACCGCACATTGTTCTTCTGCATTTCAACATCATTTGGATCTAAGGTGAAATTAAAGCCAGCCGGTCTCACAAAGCACATAGAAATATCAGCTCTCCAAGAGGGGGAAAACCACACAGGAAAACCACAACATACTATGAAAAATTAATTAAGCAAACCAACAAAAAGGTGTAGCTTTCAAGGTGCGAGGCGAACGTGGGAAACAGCTTCAGAGGGGCGGCTCAGAGACAAGGAACTATTGGGATGTTAAGAACAGTGCATGGCTGGTGCCCTTGGGTACCCAGAGACAGCACCGGGAGCACAGCAGGGCCCGGGTGTCCCCAGCCCTCCCGGCCGAGCCCCACGGAGCCCCAGGGCCCTCAGCGGAGCCTTGCGGGCCCTGCGGCTCAGCCCGGAGCCCGGCGGGTCATGGCTCCCTCACAGCAAGGGCAGCTCGGGCCCGCTGTCACCTTGGGAACCGCAGGGCCGGCCTGGGCGCCTCCCCCGGAGCCCGGGGAGCGCTCCTTGCACCCACAACCGAGCTCGCCCCGCACCTCTACCCTCACGTCCCAGGGCTGCCCATCCCCTCGGGGCTCCCGGCAACCCCGGCCCGAGCTCCCAGGTCCCGTCCTGAGG
>VZSU01002146.1:160498-179970 GCA_013398715.1 Nesospiza acunhae
TGGCTCGGGGACCCCTCCCGCAGGGGGAGGCGGAGCCGCTCCGGGGCCGCCGGGGCAGAGAGCTCGGTGTTTGCCGTTAAATGAGGAGTGGAGGGAAGTGCTGGAGGTGCCGCTCTAGGGCCGTTCCCGGCGCTGGCTCCCGGAATCCCCCCGGATCGGGTCTATGTGCGGCACATCCCGGGTTTTGTATCGCTGACTTGTTGCTGCTCCAAGAGCTGCAGTTTCACTCCATACCCCCTTCCAGGAGCTTCTATTATAAACTAATCCTCTCTATAGAAAGTTTAGGGGTTCTTTAAACAACATTTACTGGCAGTGGTGTCATCTTTTGGTTTTTTTAATTCCCTTGCCCCATGATATCAGGAATAGGTTGAGCGGAACTGGCCTCGAAGCAGTAAAATTTCAAACAATGTGTCTTGAAGGAATAACCTCCAGCATTAAACCCTCTGCCCGTAGCTGGGATAGCTTCTGCCATTTTAAAACTTAATGGGAGAATCTGTTTCCTGGATAGTTAAAGGCAAACTCCAGGAGCTGAATGGTGGTTTCTCTGTCACTAATTATTTTGGCTATTGTAGGAATCAGCTACAATAATGTCAAGCTAGTTCTAGTCATTGCTTCAAAGTAACTTCTATTTTTTTTTTGTGTAGTTTCAGTTCTTACACCTCCAGTTGATTTTTGAGGAAATGAAACACAATTTTACCACTTTCCCAACCTCTTCATATACAAGTTCTGCCTATTCAAAATTAAATGGCTAATTAGCATAAAGCAACTTAACCTGCAGCCCTTTGTTTACTTCCCAAGTGATGGTAAACACTTTGATAGAACCTCTAATTAAGGGTGTTCATTATGTATAATACCCATGTTAAGTAAGGTTAAATGGTTTTATCTCCCTTTCTAGAGCCAGATTAGCCTCTCTCTTTGGCCTGGATCAAACAGTCTCAAGCCAGGGAAATGATTTCTTCCAGTTCACTGCACCAAAGCAGCCCAAGAAGGGTCAGACAGCAGCTGGTGAGTAACTGGGCTTGAGCATGGGGAACACACTCAGCAGCACGTGTGCGTGGGGAGAACAAGGGCCCTTGTGAGGAGCAGCAGAGCAAATAATTCCCTGAGCTTTCCTCAGGGGTGTTTTCCTCCTGCACCTGGATTTTCAGCTGGCCTTGGGTGATTTGGAACTCAAGCCTTTGTTTCTTTGTAATTCCTACTGGAGTTATTTCTCCTTGTGGGAAGGAACATGTCGTGGTGGTGTCCCCAGCCCGTGCTGTGCCTCTGAGAGCTGTCCCTGGTCTCTGTCCCCACAGGGCAGCCCCAGAAGGCGCTGGCGGCCTCGGGAGCCCCCTCGGTGCTGGTGGCCACGGCAGTGCTCGCCTATCGATAGTAAGTGACTCCTGCTGCAGCCTGTCCCTGATCCCAGAGCGGGGGGTATGCCTGGATAAAGGGGAAGAGACACTTCAGCCATATCTGCATGGTGGGAATGCTGCAAGGCAGTGAAGTTTCTGCTCAAGAACAGTTTCAGTTGCTGCGCTGCAGCTCCGGGTGAGGCAGTTCTGAGGTAAAGAGCAAGATCTGGGTCTGGCTGTGGCTGGGAGCTGTGTCCTGGCTGCTGGGCTGAGATCCTGCTCTGCTTCAGGAGCTCTGTCAGATGCCTGTGGTTCATGCACTTCAGAATTGAGGCATGAACAGAGTGAGAGCACTAAAACTGTTTGATGGGGAAAAGTTTCTGCCCTGGATCTGTGAGAGCAGTTTTCAAATCACTCCACAATGTGTGCTCTTGCCTGTGGGCAAGCAGGAATTTCTCTAAGCTAAGCAAGACTCCCTGACACTTTATACCTGGGAAAAGGGATCTGAACTCTAAACAATTCTGATTTAGGGGTAGTTGTGCAGCTGAATGTCTCCCTTATCTTCCAGTACAAATGGGCAGTACTTGAAGCAAGGCAAGTATGGAGCAGCTGTAGTGGGGAACCACGCCACCAAAGAGGTGAGAGACACTTCCTTCCCTAGCTCTGCCCTGCTGAGGGCTCACTGCTATGAGATGGTGTTTTTGTGAGCTCTCAGGTGTTTTGTTTTTGGTGTTGTTCTCCTGCTGCCTTTCTGCCTCCTGGGTTTTCCTGGGGCCCAGCCATCCACCTTGGTGACATCTTTCTTTCCTGCAGTCTGTGAATTTGTAAGATCTCTTACAACTCGTGCCTGAAATAGTTTGCAGTGTTTCTGGAAGTAATTTTGGTAATTATTTAGCATGTCTTTTACAACTGGATCATGTACTTGTGCACGTGGAAATGGGTATAAAGGAAAATTCTGTCCAGCAGTACAGAGATGCTTTGCTTATGTTTTGTTCTTTTGGAATCAAAAACATTTTTCCTTCCCAAGTGTTCCTTGAAGAACACAGAACTGAGGTGCCCAGTAAATTGGTGTGTTTGAAAGCCACTTTGAAAACTCTCACCCCTCCCTGGTGTTGGTATTTGTGATGTTTCATATCCCCCAAGTCCTCACTCATGTCTCACTAAGTTGCTTCTGCTTTGGCAAGAACAAAATAAATCTTAGTTTGGTAACTAATTTCCTGAGTCAGTAATCTGGGAAGTGTTGAGCTGAGTTGTTCTGGGCGAGCTGGGGAGGACAGGCAGTGCAGGAGGAAGCTGAACCGGCTCTCCTCAGGCTGCCTGTGGGATATCATCCAGCTGGGAGCAGTCACTGGGTCACTCCCAGTTCACCACTGAGCTGTGTCCAATGCAGGTGCACAAAGGAAAACACATTTCCATAATAATTATGTTTAGTAGAGCCAAATATGTCAATAAATCTCATATCTGTGTTATTTAGTACTTGGAAAACTTCTTCCAACTCAGTGTGCTGTGTCAATAGGTTGATGCAAAGGTTACACACACAAACCTCTTGAGGGGGAATTTCTTTCCCAAAAGGGTGGTCAGGGCCTGGTGCAGCTGCCCAGGGCAGTGGTGGAGTCCCCATCCCTGGAGGGGTCCCCATCCCCTGGCACTTGGGGACATGGGTCAGTGGTGACCTTGGCAGTGCTGGGGGAGTGATCTTGGATCATTCAGTCTCTTCCAGCTTAAATAACTCTGATGGTTTGATGCCATGAGTGGTGAGTTCTGTATCTGGAAGGGTTAGTGCACCATCTTTTTCCACTGTAACTGTGAAAAACATGGAATTAGTTAAAGCATGTTGTTTATTATAAAACAATGAGTTTCACTTGCTTGATTGCTGCAGCTAAACAAAACCCTTGAAAATAAACCAGTTTTAATAAGTGTCACAAAACTGTGTTAAGTATTTTTGCTGAGGTATTTTTGACAAATAAATACTGAGCCTTAGGCTCTGCATGTGACAAAGCACCTTAGAATTGAAGAGGTTTTGAGTTCCTGTTTTTGTTCTTTTTCTTTGTCTAATTCCTTGTGGAATCCAGTACAGGATCCTCCTTTACATCAGCCAGCAGCAACAGATCACCTCTGCAAGGATCCACCCAGGCTTTGTGCTCACGGTGAGACTCTGGCTTGGAAAAGCCTTTTTTGATCACAAAAAACACAAGGTTGGCTCTAAAATTCTTCCTTAAGCCTTGGCTTGTAACCTTTGAGATCAAACATGTGAGTGACAGAGCAGGAGGTGTCCCAGTGTGACTGCTCTCATGTATTGCACAAGAGGCTGTGACAGCTCCCTTTGGCTGAGCACCTCCTCAGGAGATTTCCAAACCAAGGCTCCTGTAAGAGGTAAATTATTACCTGTGCTCACAGAGGTGTTTGGGGGTTGCAGCCCTGGATAAAACCAGCAAAATTCCTTTTGCTGAGAATTTGGAGTTAAGTGTCTGAGAGAATACAACTGAGTAAGCAGAAGGAAATGACAGCAAGGAAATGTTTTCTCTCAGAAAATTTACACTCAGCATTTTCCTGCTGTTGAGAACAATCTGGAGCATTGTGAGCTCTAAAATGCAATCTCTCAGGAAGTTGGTTTCTGCCAGTTTTACAGAAAATTGATGTGATGGTTTAGTGTTCTTAGCTTGTCATCAGATGGCATCAAATTTCTTCATATGAGAGAGAGAAATTTCACTCCAAAACAATAAAATTTCTGTCCCAGCTTAGACCTTGCTCTCTAGTTTTTTATAACCACATTCTTGAAAAATTAATGGGTTTTATAGTCACTTTTGATGACATGGGTTTAGAAGTGAGGAGGAAGAGATTTCTCCAACTGATTCTGGAAGCCTAAATACAATAAACTATGACATGTAAATTACTCTCTCTTAAAAATTCTCAGTATATATCAAAGAACCAGGCTTCAAGGGAGTTTCTGAAAGGTTTCACCTTCCTGTGTGAACTGCAGCATGTAGGAAACACTTAGTATTTGTTCCCATATTTGAGTTATAGTAATTCTTCCATTAAATCACATAAATAAAGGCTAATTTTGAACTTGGGCAGTAGAACAGCAGGGTTCTTCCTGCCTTATTTCAGTAGCTCTTATTTTTAAGCTTCTTTTGGATGTGGGTTTTTGTTTCATTTAATGTCTAAGATAGAAGTGATTTCCTCTCCCACAGGTTCAGCCCAACAATTACAGCACGTTCTATGATGATCAGAGGCAGAACTGGTCCATCATGTTTGAGTCAGAAAAGGCAGCAGTGGATTTCAGTAAGCAGGTAACTGCTCCCCTCTGAGCCAGCCAGTTCTGATGGCTGCTTTGCAGCAGGGGCAAATCAAGCTTTGTTTTTGTTGGAGTTCAGCTTTGAGTGCATAACTGTGATGCAGACAGATCTGAGAGGAGCCTGCCCTGAGTTTTGTTCATTAAAACAAATCTCTTTGAGGCTGGGAGCCTGTTGCTTCTCAGGGTTCCCAAGTGCTGCATATCAGTGGTTCTGTAGAGCAGAGGGTGTTCATTCAGCACAAGGAGATGTGGAATGCCCTGGGAGCGCATTTCTAATGTGGGCTGGATCAGTACAGCAAGGAATGCATCAGATTGATGAGTGAGATTTGTCATTAAAGGCCAGAGACACTGCCAGGCTTTCCCTCTGCAGGTGTGCATTGCCAAATGCAACAGCTCTCCAGCACTGGACTCGGTCCTCTGCCAGGATCTCCTCCTGGGAGAAGGGCAGGGGGTGGAAGGAGGAGACTCCCTGGAGGTTGCCTATACAGGATGGCTGTTCCAGAACAACGGCCTTGGGCAGGTAAAGACACCTCTGCCACCTCCTACTGCTGAGTGGGACAGTGCTGGCAGGAACCTGCTCATCCAGCATAGTACTGGGGTTGATGTTAAAGTGTACTTTGGGCATTTGTGGCACTGTAAGTGGGGTCGTCTGTATTGCCTATAGAATATCAAGGGATTCTGGCACATTATCAAAAAAAATCCCCACTGAAAGGGTCGTTGAGCATTGGCACAGGCTGCCCAGGGCAGCAGTGGAGTCACATCCCTGCAAGTGTTCAAAAACCATCTGGATGTGGTGATTGAGACATGGTGTGGTGGTGAACAGGGCAGTGCTGGGGGAATGGTTGGACTTGGTGATATTAGAGGGCTTTTCCAATCTTAATGTTTCTGTTATTCTGTAATGTTCAGGGGGAGGTGATTGAAATGCTTTTAAACTTCTGTGGGCTCTCGCACATGAATATTTAATGTTGTGTTTTGCTTGACCCAGCCCTGTCCTAAAGCAGGTCTGAGTCTCCAGTTTATCATTCACTTCATGAAATTGTACTTCAGGAAATGGACTAAAGCTCTGTCTTAGGGCTGAGAAGTAATTTTGGTAGTAGTGGGATGGGAAATAGCATTTAACCAGAGGTTCTGGGAGTTTATGGAATGTGTAAAGCAGCATTCAGGAGCTTGAAACAATTGGGAAATCCATATATTTTGTGTTCTTGTTCAACTCTCAGGTGTTTGACTCTAATGTTAACAAAGACAAGCTGCTGCGGCTGAAGCTGGGCTCTGGAAAGGTCATCAAGGTACAACTTCTGGCACTTTCATTACAATAATTCAAGTCTCAGAGCTTTGAATCCTGAACAAGATCTGCAGTAATTCATACTTGCTATTTCTGTTTCATTTATTAGCAGACTCTCTGGCAGTGACTCACTCAAGCTTTGCACAATAGAGCCCAGTCTCCTTTTCAACATCAGTGTTAGACAGGAGTAGTCCTCTTTGGTAGAAAGGAAACTTCCTGTTTTCAGGAGCTGGGGTTTTATTGTCTTTGTTTTTCCTGGAAGTCACTTCATCCATTCCCTTGTTCTTGGGGAATCCTTTTTCTAAAGGAAACAATTTTTCATCCAGGTGTTGTGATATTCCCTTATGTTATCCCATAAAATCAGGGTTTGAGTCAGAGATGCTTTTGTTCAGGTCACTTCCATGACCTGTATAATTAAAATATGACCTGTTACAAGTTGTCTTTTGTTGAAGGTGTGCTATTTGTCTACTTTGTTTTATCCTGTATCTTACTAATTTAGCCTGGCTGTTGGAGCCATCCTGTTCAGTGCTGGCATCCCTTGGCCAGTTTGCATTGCTCTGACTTCATGTTCCTCATTACAACTATATTCTTTGGTTGCCTTGTAAATCTAACCAGAGCAATTCAGATCTCTTTGGAGTCCAGTTCTCCCCCAGAATGCTGAGTGAGTTTGCCACTGTGTTGTGGAGCTGCATCTTTATGCTTAAGTTAACACTGGGGTTTACAACTGACTGCCAGGATTTGTGGCAAGACAAAGGTTTAGGCTGCACATTGAAAATAAACAGGATTTTGCAAGAGTCTCTCTATATGTTTTGGAACCTTTGCCTGAAGTTGTTGTCATGGGGGTAAATAATGTCACTGATCCAAGTGTTGCTCTCTCTTCTGTTGTCTGTGCACACCAAAGGGCTGGGAAGAAGGAATGCTGGGCATGAAGAAAGGAGGGCGAAGGTTCCTCATCATTCCTCCAGCCTGGGCCTATGGGGCTCAGGGCGTGGCTGCTCGAGTCCCTCCAGACTCCACTCTGGTGTTTGAGGTGGAGGTCAGGCGGGTGAGTGTCTCCTGCCAAATGCTTGGTTTCCATCTGCTTTGTGACTGCAAGGGGGGAACCTGCTGGTCGTGTGAGAACTCCAGCTCAGAAACTGTTAGAAACCTCAGCAAGATGTGTATCTTTAATTCAAACAAACAAACCCAAAAGAGCCCTAAACCCAGAAAATCCCTCAAGGCTGTTTGTCTGTTGTAACTGTCTTGGGATCTTTTAGCTGTGTCTTATTTGTGAGTCACTTGGGAAAATAGAATACTGTGGGAGCAATGAGAGGATGTAAAGACTCAGCTTCTCCAGCTCTGAATCAATTGGCTACTTTTCTGTGAAGTGCAGTTTTTCCTTTTTTCCTTTCCACAGGCAGTGGCATCACAAATAAATTTATGACAATTTTTACAGGAACCCAGAAAAAAATCTCTTTTTTTTGCTTCATGCTTTTTAAGGTGAAGCTGGCAAAGGAGTGCTCTGGTTCAGATGGGCTGAGTGTCAGTTCAAGGGATTCCCCTGCACCTTCTCCAGTTCCCAGCTCAGATGGCTTCTCTTCAGACTCTGGTTTAGTGCCTCCCTCCACCATCCCTCCAAAGCCTGGGTAAGAGGCAGCATGGCCTGAGCAGCTTTGTGATAATGCTGGTGTGTCACTATAGGACACGAAAGAACACAAGCACACACCACTGTTCTCAAGGTGAAGGAAAAAAGGGAAGTTTATTTTCTGACTCCAACATTTATAGTTTTCCAAAAGGGACAGCAGATTGGAGAGTGACAGTGACACCTCTCCAATGACACTGGTCAAACCAACAGCCCATCAACTCTCTCCTCCTCCATAAAGGAATGCAAAACAATGAGTTATTTACCAAAAGTGTGTGAGAAAGTTCACTACAAGAATGTCAACAGCAGAAGGCTTAGAAAATCTTAAAAAACCAGGGTGACACTGGTGATGCCCATCAGCACTGATACATCATTTGGCAAATGTGGGGCCTCTGTGCCAGCTCAGTGCCCTCCATGTGGCAGAGCAGAGCTTGCTAACAGGACTCGCTGGAATTTTCTGCCTGAGTGCTGACTTCCAGATGAAAGCAGTGGGAATGGGCTCCAGTGGAGGAAGTCATTCCAGCATTCCTGAGATGCAGTGGGATTGAGCTGTGTGGGTGCTGCTCTAGCAGCTGTCTCATCTCAGCTGATATCATTGGCATCAGTTTGGACCTTCTCAGTCTCCACAACTCCCAGAAAAGAGGGTGTAGCCAGGTGGGGTTGGGTTCTTTTCCCAGTAATAAGTGACTGGGGAGAGGAAATCACCTCTTAAGCTACTCCAGGAGAGGTTTATGCTGGATATTAGGAAAACCTCCACTGATAGAATGGTCAGGCATTGGCATAGGCTGCTCAGGGTGGAGTAAGCATTCCTGAAGGTGTTCAAAGAATGCAAATGTGGCACTTGGGGATGGGGTTTAGTGCTGAACATGCTGGGGCTGGGTTAGTGGTTGATGACTCAACCTTAGATGTATTTTCCAACCTTAACAATTCTATGTTCTGTTCCTGAAATTAAATGGGTCAGTCACCCTTTTTAGGGAGTCCAAGTAAGTGCTGCTCTTGTTGCCATAAGTAGTTTATTTGACTTGGTTAAAATTATTTATACCAGAACATGGTTGTTAAAGCAATCAACAAAATTATCTTTCTATAATCAGCTGTTCCAATGGGCCACAGTGGTGTCCTGAGCATGTCTACAGATAACACTGCAAGGACTGTTCCAGGAGTGTGGGCTAAAGGAAATGCTCATGATGTGAGAAACCAGCTTTCCTCGGGAGAGGTGTATTTAACAGTATTTATAATTCCAGAGTGTTGGCTCCTGAATTGCTCCTGGCTAATCTCCACTCCTGTTTGGCTTTGCAGGGAGCCAGCTGTCCGGGCCAAGTCCAACTCCATCAGTGAGCAGCTTGCAGTAAGTGCTGCCTTTTCTGAACTTGAAGCCTGAGTAGAGAAGCCTATTTTCACTTTAAGCGTTGGGTACTGCTGAAGATAAAGTGAGCATCATGCAAGACACTGGAATGTTCACCTTACAGCAGCCTAGGGGCTTGTTTTTGTAGGAATTAGTGGTTGGACTCCATGATTAATGGTTGAACTCCATGACCTTAAAGGTCTTTTCCAGCCTTTCTGATTCTGTGATTACCAGGACATGAGGAACCCCAGCCCCGGTTCCTACTCTTAAAAGCAAAGTGACTTTCACCATGTGGATGTTCACAAGGCTGGTTGTCTTTTGAGATAAGTGGACAAATTTAAAATAGGTAACAAAGGAATTGGGACATTCAGGATAAGTTTATAGAGCTGCATGAGAAGACTTTGTGCCTCCAGATGGAAAAAGCTGCTGAGCAGCTTCCTGAACTCACACATTTTCTTGTTGGTGTTTTGTGCAGGGATAGATTTTCCTCTGTAGTGACAGCACTGTCATCCCAGAAAGAGGATATATGAAACAAGCCAGATTAACAAGCACACAAGGTAGCACAGGATTGAAGAGCAGATTTTCACATAGTCATTGAAAAATTGAGTCAAAATTCAGTCTGAGATTTAGAAGTGTTTGTAATACCCCAAAAGCCTGGGCTGAGACAAAGGGAGAGTAACTAAATGTTTCTTTTAGAACCCAGATATGGCAAAGGCAAAGCTGATTTCTCGGATGGCCAAAATGGGACAGCCCATGCTGCCTTTCCTCGCTGGGACAGCAGGGAGCCAGCTGGACTCCAGTGACTCAGAAATAGAGGTACCAGCCACAGCAGGGTGACTCTTGGACTGCTTTTCCTGCACTGGGGGGGTTGCTTAAAGTGGGATCTGTAGCAGTGGCTCTGCCCTTGTCCAGGGAAATCTGCTCTGGTTCTGTGACAGAAAGGTCCCACTTCGGTTCCTGGGGTAGCACGTTCTCTCAAGTGACCTCGGGCTCAGGCTGCTGCCTTGTTCTTTGGTGTTTCTTGTAACATGCAGAAATGTTTTTAGGATCCCAATACTCTGAGAGGGACAACACAGCCAGTGGCTTCAACCAGACCCTCTCAGCCAGCTCAGGCAGTGCTGCCCACAGTGTCCACACAAGGTAATGTGCTGGGGAGCTGCTGCACTCCCTTTCCACTCCAGGGGGGCTGGGGGAACAGAGGATTCCTTCCAGGAGCTGAAATATGAGCTGGAAGCTTCTGATAAGGCTTGCTGATCCATGAGTCACTAACTCATGACGCACAAGACCATCCTTGGAGTGTTTTTTCATTGTGGTCCTGTGCTTGAAGAAGAGCCTGAGCTGTCCTGTCACTGGGCACTGAGGTTGGTAGGCCATGGATTGGCAAATGGGATGTTACAAATCCTCTCCCAGTGAACAGTACTTTTAGGAATGATGGAAATCTAAGTGAAGGAAGGGCAGCGTGGGGCTGGATGTGCCTTCCCATGATGGAATGGTCACATCAGCTGCTGGTCAGCTGAGCAGCCTTCAGAGGCAGTGTGAGTCACGCCTCGTGTCAGTGAACTTCAGAGCTATCTCTGTTTGAATGAAAAGAGGTTAAGTGGAGCTAGAAGTGGGATTTCTGTGGAGGAGTTCATTCATTAAGTTTGAATGAAAAGAGGTTGTTTAAGTGGAGCTAGAAGTGGGATTTCTGTGAAAAGTTACTGTTTTCTAGTGACCATTATCACTTGCTTGACTGGATTTAGTTTTCACAAGGTTGCAGACAGGCTTTTGTTAAACTTTTGTCTATTCAGTTGTTTGGTTGTTGGTGGGGTTTTTTTTGCCATTTCACACTAGGTGAATTAAATTCTTTTGAGCTGCTTTATAGCATGCTGACTTTATTTCTTCCTTTTCAGTACCTCAAGCATCCGGTGCTGCACCTTCAGTATCTTCTGCTGCTTTAATTCCTGCAACGATCCAGCCCCATTCAGCTCTGCCGGGAGGAGCACAGGGCTTTCAGGTACCAAAATGAAATCAAGGAGAATATTGGCACTTCTGCCCTTTCTCCTGAGTCTTCTCCATTGCTGGGAGCAAGGACTTTAAAATGGGTGAGAGTTCCAGGCTGTTTGCTGTGACTCTTTGGCATTCTCAGGTTTACACCATATGCCTGTTAAAATTTATTCCAAAAGGGCTAATTTTCTGTTTATGATAGGTTCTTAAACTAAGGATGAACCAGGCTTTGTTAATACCTGGTTTTGTAGTGGATACAACAAAAACTTCCAAGTTGCTCAGCAATGAGCAGTAAAGTTGTAATCACGTTGTGCTGTGCTTTTTGAGCCCTTTTTAGGAAATAACCTTGTGTTCAAATTAACATCAGAGGGAGCTGTTCACATGCTGATCTGACTCTCACAAGTGTAGGATGACACAGTTTTGCTGAAATTTGAGTAAAGGTGGGAACTAACTAACCCTCAAAAGAAGAGTATTTTCCTTTTTCAATGGCTCTTGTGTATTTTGACTTTCCAACTCCTTAATTCTTGGATTTTTTCTTTCCAAACATCATCCTTGCTCTTGGGCTTCAAAAAATATGAAACTGTGAGGACATGGGGAAACAGCAAAACACATTCTAACCTATTGAACTTGTCCTGCAAGGCATATCCAGGAGTGGCATTTGCTTACCCCCAAACTGCTGCATCTGCCTCTCAACTCCAGCCTGTGGGTCAGATGTATCCCGCTCCTTATCCAGGTATGTTTTAAAGAGTACCTGCTTCTCAGAGGGCTGAAACTCCTGCAGTAAACAGTTGGTGATGGTGGTTTATGGCTGTGGTAGCACTCTGCTGTTCCACAAATGCTTATTTTTTAATATCAAATAGGGTCAAGCACTTCCCAATAAACACTCATCTCTTTCTTACCTTGAAGAGTTTTGTGCAGTTTGAAAGGGGCTGGAATTTCTGTGTCTTCCTAAGGCTGGTTATTACAAAGGGAATTAGGTAGATGGTGCTTCCAGTTATAATTAAAACAGCCAGCCAGGGAGAGAATTGAACAGGAAAAGGCAAAACCTAGGAAGGCCCAAAGGCATTTTAAGAACTATTGAGGCATCCCAGTTGGTAAAGTCTTGAGTGAACTGAGCCTTTCTAGGAGCCTGTTTTTGCAGTGCAGTTTCAGAAGCTGACCCTCACTGCTGTGGTTTGATTGTGCCTCTGCTTTGATTGTCCCTCTTGTGCGTCTGGGGGCTTTGCTGTTGAACTGAGCTGTCACATGGCTCAAGAATTTCCTGTAGGCCAACCTGCCTGTTGAGGTTATTTGGGAAATACCTACATTATTAATTTTCCAAATACTATGTCCTTTTCATTTCTGGGCTTTGCTGGTGGCAGGCTTCATGCTACCCAGCTTTTGCTGTGTCTCTGCAGGTATTTCCTTCCCCTTGTCACTATAAATCTCTCTCCTTTCCCTTCAAGCCCCTGGAGATGTCACTTCCTTTTTAATGACAGAAGCTCGGCAGCACAACACTGAGATCCGACTGGCTGTGAGCAAAGTCGTGGATAAAATGGATCACCTGGCTGCCCAGGTATGGATAAAATGGATCACCTGGCTGCCAAAGTATGGCCTGCCCAGGAAATTTCTGGTCTCCAGGTGTGCTGAGAGCAGTCGGCTCTATTTAAATGCCTGCATACAGTAAATGAGTAAAATTCCAATATTATCATACCTTCAAGTGGTAGTAGTTCAGCTGCTTGTGTAAAAACAAAGTTTAGGCTTGGGGAAAAGTGCTATCTTACTGTCTTGAATATCATGTGATGTATTGTTTGGAGGATTCCCTGCTCTCTGGGAGGTGTCACACTTGATTCAGTGCCTGTTCCCTGCAGCTGAGCAGAAGGAACAGTGAAATGCCTCTTTGCACGTGTCTGACTCTGACCTGCACTCATGAATTCATTTCAAATGGCTTAAGAATGGTTTCTCCCTGCAGGTGGAGGAGCTGAAGAAGCAAAGCACTGCTAACAGCTCCCTGCTGCCTGGCATCTCCTCTGTCACCATGGAAGCCTCCATGATCATGAGCAACATCCAGCGCATCATCCAGGTGAGCATGGCCAGCTGCTGTCACTGCCATCAGCAGCTGGGGCTCTCAGTATCCCTTATGTGAGCAAATGTCCAGCCTCCCATGGCTTCTGGTTTTGTGTGGTCAGAATGAGGATGAGACTTACAATGATTTCCATCCCTCTTTCCCCCTCCAAAAAGCTCCTCTCAGCATTTTGGGGTTTGGGTATTTTCTGAGTCAGAGTTGTGGGTATTTAATGGACTTTGACAAAAGGTTCATGTGGGAGAAGTTCAGCTTCTCAAACCATAATGGATTTAGCCCCCAGTCTTCAGCAGACTGATTTCACAGCTGAAGTACCACATTGTAGAAACCACCTGCTTCTGCTATTCACCATTTAATTTTATGCTTTGAAGCCTTTCTAAGCAGCAGCCTTAAAAACTTGGGGTTTGTGGGTAAAGAAGTCAACCAGACACAAAATTTTCTAGAATGTGCTTTGGCAGCCACTGTCCTGTGCCAGGATTCTGCTGAATGTGGCAGATGCCTCCCTGGGCTGCTCCCACAGAAAGGATGAGCATACCACTGTCCTGCCTCTGTGCAAAACAAAGGTTTAGGAACTGCTGCAAGGAAATCTGAGTAAGCTGAATATTGATGCTGAGCTGTGCTTTAGGAGAACGAGAGACTGAAGCAGGAGATATTTGAGAAGAGCAGTCGGATTGAGGAGCAGAATGAGAAGATCAGTGAGTTGATTGAACGTAACCAGAGGTAAGGGGTGGGAGCCTCATTGCATTCCAGACTCTCCAGCTTACACTTGGGCATAACTGAGGTTTGTTAGGAGACAGCCATATTCTGATATTTTGATTTTTTTTTAAATGTATTTAAAGTGTGAGATTCCTCCCACCTTCTCTGCAGGGCTTATCCTCAAAACTCTGATTTACAGTGAACATGAATGTGTAAAAGGGGAACAAAATCCCGCATGTGTCTTTGAGCACACTTGCCCTGCTCCTGGGAGTTACTTTATTTTTGCTGGCTTTTTAGTGAGGTGAAGAAATTGTAGGGGATGTGGTGCCCTTTGTGAAGTTCAGCTGTGAAGCACTTAGCCCAGCTGATAAAAGCTCTGCTGTGCCAGGCACAGCCCTCTCACCTCTCTGAGATCAGCACATCCTGTCAGATTGTCTGGGACTTGTAATGAATTCACCAGAGACCTCCTGTGCTTTGGGATGTCGCCTTTTCTGTGTGAGCCCTTGGCTCCTGGCCCTGGGTTTCCAGGAATCCCACGGAGTCTCCCTGTTCACAGGTATGTGGAGCAGAGTAACCTGCTGATGGAGCAGAGGAACCACTCCCTGCAGACCACAAACGAGAACACACAGGCAAGAGTGTTGCATGCAGAGCAGGAGAAGGTAACAGTGCCATGAACAAAGCCAGGGTTGTTACATTAAAACAAGCGGAGGCTCTGTTAGTCAAGGCAGTTTTCTTAGAAGGCAACTGCAGTTCTGAACTTTGTTTTGAGAAAAAAAATTGGTTTTGATGGCTTTCATGACCAAAGCATCCCAGAGGGTATAACTATTTCATGCTGTCATAACTTTAATGTTGTTACCTTGTAGGAGAGTGTCTGATTTATTGTTAACTGTGTAGACATGTGGCCAGTGTGTTGTGGAATTTTGTATCACAGGGCTTTTGAGTTGGAAATACTTCAGTTATTTAGTTACACTGATAGTTGCAGAAGAGTTTTATTCCTTTTATATAACTGACCTAGAGTGAATATAGATACAAGAAAAAATATATTTTCTACTGGAGTTTCTTCATTGCACTCTTGTGCTTTTTTTTTAATGCTAATCAGAAGCTGTTTGTTTTTCCCAGTAACACTCTGTGCTTTTATGACAGGAGCTGTTGGGAAATAGCTTTTAAACCAGTGAAATGCATTTCTGCATGGCTGCATCCCCTGAACCATCCCTGTAGGCCAGCCTAGCCCAGGAGTGCTGCTCTGGCTCTACCATTGCATGATGCCTGCTCTGCTTTCTCAAGCACTGCCTTCTTAAATTGCACCAAGTCCAGTCTTGCTCTGTGCTCTGCTGCTGAGCTGTTTCTCCCCAGTTCAGATGTGAGGTGACAAATGCTTCCTCTGTGTGAGAACTACAGCTTGGTGCACCTAAAGCTGACCAGAACTGCAGTTACCAAAGGGTGGTAAAGAGCAGAGAAGGGCTGATAGTGCTGAGAGCGGGCAGGGAAGGGGCTGCTTTTCCACCCCCAGACCAGGCTGCACATCCACAATATGTAGGAGTGTGAGAGATTCTAACCAGGAATAAATCAGACTGAAATAATAAATTGAATTCCCTCCTCAGTGAGGACGGCATCCTGCTGGTACAATAAAACTTGGGGAGGAGTCATCTTTTGGAAGTATAAGATCCTCGGGAGTCTTTTGGGCCTCATCTTCAGCAGNTACATGAACAGGCTTCAGGCCAGACCAGGAAAGCCCTGCCTTGCACTGGGAGATTCCCCCTGGTTCTGTGGGAGTATTGACTGTAAATATGAAGGCTGCTATTCCTTCCTCTTCCCTTTGTCTAGCCCAGCTTGCCCTGGGCCTGCAGTCACTGATTCCCCAGGGAAGAGGATTGATTGGAAGCTGTTTGCCCATTGTTTACACTCAGGTTTACTCACCATTTATTTGGTTGTACCCAGGATCACTGAGGTGTTGGTTACTCGCTGCTTTAGGTTGTGGATCTTTGGCCCTGACAGAGCAAGTCACAGCTTTAGGTGAAGGCTTGTGAACCATTAGGAGTTCCTCACCTCTCCAGTGCAGGTCACAGCCAGGACTGCTCCCAGCTCTGGAGTGTGACATACCCTAAGGATAACTTTAGTGTCTTCCTTTTTACATCAGGCTTCACTCCCCTTTTCTGTTTAAGTTTTTACAGTCCTTGGAGTAATTTAAAGGCTTCTCTGGCATGCCTTAGGCTCCTGTTGTGAAGCATTTTGCTTTTCTGCTGATGAATGCCTCTGCCTTTCCAGTTGTGTTCTTAACCCTTCCTGTTTCCTGTTGCTGCTTTCTCTTCCCAGCACATGCTGCCAGTGGATCGGGGCTGGGACCAGGTGAGGCAGTGTCTGCTGACTGTGTAGCTGCTACATGGGTGTGCCCTAGGAAGTGCCAGCCCAGCTTCCTCTTGAGCTAGAAACTGATTGGCATGAAAAGAATTGTCTCAGAGCTTGAATGAGCACAGATTCCCTCACTGGAGAAGGGCTTTAGAACTGGCAGTGTTTCCCCACTGGCCCCCTCTTTTTGGGGAGCCCTTTCCAAGAATTCTCTCACATTGCTGCTTTTTCCACTCCCATGGGAGAGCAGGATCACTGTTAGAGCAGGTAGAGGTCACCCAGGATTCCTGGTGCCTGAAAGCTGGAGGCTGGAGCTGAGCTATGGACATGAAGCATCCTCCATTGAAACTTCTATCTTAGTAACACTAGAGATCTCAAAGATTTGTTTTCTTTATTTGCCATTAAAGACAGAGGCCAGGGTTAAAATAACCTTTAGGTGTCCTTAGGTGTGCCATGGGGTTTGGTTTTAGCATGCCAGGAGTCATTGTAGCAGAGGGACATTTATGGAAGCACAGGAGGAAAGCAGATCTGGTTTTGGCCACTCTCTGAAATGCTGCCTCTTTAAAATGAGTGGTGTGGTATCCCAGCCCTCCAGGTCAGTACATCCTCATCATCAGCATAGCTGGAACAATTTTGCTGTCTGCTCTTCTGTGCCAGAAGGTGTTGGTCCTCATGTGGAGGGAATTCTCTGAGGGGGATAAAGCAGAGAGAAAATCCAGTTCTCCTGACCTTACCTGTTTCAAGAATGTGAAAAATCTCTTGGGAATCTCAAAATAGGCAGAGGTGTGGAAGCTGTTTAGGGATTCCCTGTGCAAATTCTGTCTTTGCAGGGCATCCTCTGAAGTTTGTGTGTCACTCAGCCAGATTGGGAATGGGACTTCGTGTCTGTCTTGATGCCTTGAGCCCCTGCTAACATGGTTTACAAGTTGTCTAACAAGCTGTGCTAGTGCCTGGTTTTGGGTGAATCACTGACTCTCAGCAATCCTAAATCTAAACAGGTCCCCAAATGACTGAGAGCTGTGCTGGGAAATGCCAGCCTTGCCCATGGGCAGCCAAGGTGACCTCGTGCTGTGTGCTCTGGAGACAGGCTGCTTTCCTGGCTGGGACCAGCCTGTGTTTAAGTGGCTCTTCAGTGATTTGTAAGCTTATGGAAGACAATTAGATGTTGGAGCCCAGGCTTTTTACTCAAATAGATGTTTTCATAGCCTGAAAACTGAGCAGAGCCACCAGGCACTGGTACCAGGCTTAAACCTATTTAACCTTTTCAGGAAAACTCACTGGGTTGAACTGATGTGGTGGTGAGGTTGTTGATGACCTTGTGCAGCTTTCTAGTCAGTCTGGACAAAACTGACATGGCAAAAAAGTCACTGTTGCCTTCTCACTCTGGAGATGTGTCCCTGATAAGGCATCCAACCCTTTTCCAGCTCTTCCTGAGAGAGCAGTTCTGCTGCTTCCTCACACATCCATTTTCTTCCCCCTTCCCTTTTCCCTGCTCCATTTTGTGCTCCAGGCCAAAGTTGCAGAGGAGCTGGCAGCTGCCACAGCCCAGGTTTCCCAGCTGCAGCTGGAGCTCACTGCCCACCAGAAGAAGGAGATGGACCTGAGGAAGCAGCTCTCCTGTGCTGTGCAGGATGCAGAGAGACAGGAGGCACAGCTCAACAAGCTGCAGGCACAGGTGGCAGGTGGGAGCTCCTTCATGGCTCTTTTCTTTGATAAGTTGTCGTCTTTTCCTGTCTTCTGGGGTATCTTCCTGCTTTCCCTAGGATCAGTCACAGGGGATGGAAGAAGGGTATGGGCGCTCTGAAATACCTGAGGGATGTGCATCCTTGTCACCACTGAAGGCAGAGTGGGATGACTCAACAAACAAAATCATCCTGTTAAAGGGATGCCTTTTGTAGAAGAATCATCTTGGCTTTTCTGTCCAACATCCTGTAGAGCAGCCAGAGATGCTCCAGTGGATGGAAAGCTGAGATAAACCTGAGGTGTTGTCTTGGTTTGAAAAGCCAGATGTGTGCTAAGGAAGGCAGGAGCCTCCCCTGAACTGGAAACTGTAAATCCCCTCCCTCTGAATTGTTGAAATTTAGGAGGGGCCTCTCAGGCAAAGGTATGAGAGCAGAAATAACAGTTCTTTATTAGGGAAGAAAATAAAAATAAAATAAACAATGCAGTAATACAGAACAACACTGACAGAGTCAGAATACAACCTTGACACCCTGTGGGTCAGGGTGTTGGTAGCAGTCCAATTGGAACTGTGGCTGCAGCCCTCCTGCAGTGTCAGATGTGGTTCTGCTGGAGCAGGGATCCTGGAGAAGGGTGGAGTTTTCCTCTGAAGATCCAGTGGAAAAGGCAGCTGTTCCTCTGGGAATCCAGTGGAAAGGCTGTGTATGGTGTCCCAGAATCTCAGATTGTATCCAGGTAGGAATGCTTGGCTCCTCCCTCTGGGCAGAGCATCTCCCCATGGGATGATGGATTTTTTATCAGTCATGCAGAGACAATCAATAGCCCATTAACAGCTGATGTCTTCCCAGAGGGAGGATTGGTTTGTGGAAGAGGTAAAGAAAACTGCCCAATGAACAGAAGAGAACTGCCCCATCTGTCACAGATGGCAAATAGAATACATCTTGCCTTGCAATGTAGGACAGGTGTTCATTCATTCCTCTGTGCTGGGCACTGCTGTGGCCCCACCCTGAACCCTGGGGTCACTTCTGCACCCCACATGACGAGAAGGACATTGAGGGGCTGGAGCCCCAGGAGGGGCTGAGGGAGCTGGGAAGGGGCTCAGCCTGGAGCAAAGGAGGCTCAGGGGGCCCTTGTGGCTCTGCACAGCTCCTGCCAGGAGGGGACAGCCGGGGGGTCGGGCTGTGCCCCAGGGAACAGGGACAGGAGCAGAGGGAACGGCCTCAGGCTGGGCCAGTGGGAATTTAGGCTGGATATTGGGAAAAATGTCTTCACAGAAATGGTTGCAAAGCACTGGAACAGGCTGCTCTTGATAAATTCTGGTCCCCACTGCAGGCACAAGTGGGGTTGTTGACTGCACTGTGCCGGAGACTCTGTTCCTCCCCATCAGCCCCCAGAATGTGCTCTCCTGCAGTGGGAGTTGCACCCAAGCTCACAGGGAAATGGGGGCTTTGTTTGCAGAGCTCCAGGAAGCTTCTCAGGACACTCAGAGCAGGTTCAAGGCTGAGAAGCAGAGCCGCAAACAGCTGGATATGAAGATTGCAGCCCTGGAGGAAGAGCTGACAGACCTGAGGGTGGAAAAGGAGACTCTGGAAAGGGTATGTCCAGTGCCAGCAACACAGTTTCAGTTGTTTACTGAAGGTTAACCCCAAAACCAAAGCTTCTTGCTTTTAAATATGTATGTTAAGTAAATCTTGACTCATCTGCAGGCTGGTGGAGCCTTTGCGTTTATGTTAATTCATTTTTTAAAATTTATTTTTATTGATTATTTTTTATTTTTATTAGTCATTATTTATTTAATTATTATTTACTTATTGAATATTATTTACTT
>VZSU01002149.1:20613-36709 GCA_013398715.1 Nesospiza acunhae
CCCTACAACTAGTGCGTATAACACAGGGATGTTTTCAATTCCTTCTGAGAAATGCTTACAC
This sequence comes from Nesospiza acunhae, assembly GCA_013398715.1. NCBI lineage: Eukaryota > Metazoa > Chordata > Aves > Passeriformes > Thraupidae > Nesospiza > Nesospiza acunhae. The sequence goes on from VZSU01002149.1 coordinate 20,675, forward strand.
AGAATGAAGACCTTCTCTGCTCCTCACCGTACGCCATCAGTAAGGAGACTCAGTAAGGAGAGGGTGTACAAGAAGTTAGGGGTGGGGGCACACAGGCAAGGCAGCTGACCCTATCGGGACAAGGGATATTCCATACATTATGGTATTGTGCTCAGCATACAGAGCTGGCCAAAAAAGAAGGAATGGGAGGACACTCAAAGTGGTGGTGTTTGTCTGCCCAAGTCACTGTTATGTATGATGGAGTCTGGCTTTTCCTAGAGCTGCCTGCCCAAGAGAAGTGGTGAATGAACTCCTTGCTTTGCCATGCTTGCATGCATGACTTTTGCTTCTCCTGTTAAATTGTTTTTAACTCAACACACAAGTTTTCTCACTTTCACCCTTCTGATTCACTCTGTCATCCCATCAGGGAATAGTGAGCGAGCAGCTGTGGGGGGCTTAGGTGTCAGCTGGGGTTAAACAAGAAGATTGGGTGATCTAGAGTAGCTGTTGTAAAGCTTGTTTCTTGGGGTGGAGGAGAAGAGAAAAAAGATAATAATATAGGCTGGTTACATTTACTTTTGTTGCTATTGTTGCTATTATTATCCCATGGATTTGGAAAGATTATATTCAAAACATCGGATATCCAGTTGTCAGTCAGTCATAAGAATTATATGTCCAGAGTGCAGCTGAGAAATCAAAGGAAATAGAATAAAGTGACAATTGATCTGACAGAAGAAGTCTCGCACTGGAATTTATACTCTTGATTTGTCTAGACACTACCAGGTAAGTCCACATGGAATGACATGGGTTGTCTGAGGCATGTTATTTGCAGGAATGAACAGCTGTTCTTCTGACTCAATGACATTGTGCTACCCTGGAATCAAACAGACAAAGATAACGACAGAAAACAGCTTGATAGACCAACACATATGATGGATAAATACAGATGTCTACATGAAGACCTAGCTCAGCCTTTGAATGGTACTGTGCAAGCAGTAAAGATTTTTACTAAATATAGTTCCAAAGGTTTTGAAAAGAGACAGTGATAAATTATTTACTGCGCTTTCTTATTAAATACTTGAAAATAGACATCCATGTTCTGTTTTCAACTCATGTAGCAACAGTAACTACAGTGTTCCAAGCGTTGCCTTTCAAATAATTCAGATCCCTTAACCACAACAGCCTGCCCTCTTTTTCCCTCTTCATACAATTTTCAAGACCATATAGCAGCTCTATAACAAAAGTGAATTTTTTCTCATATAAATCAAAATAGTTACTGATTTTCACCTGAAATTTTTCATATACAGTTCAATGCTTCAAGTAGCTGAATGTTTAAGAGCCATATATGAAAGTACAGTGTTAACTGTTTAGTGTCTTTACTATTATTCTAAGGACTAGACTAAAAAATTAATCAGTTTAGTATTATACATCACCAGCAACACAAAAGTCAATTTTTCATAAGTTAATAATCAAAATAATGGTATTTGGTGTTTTCCAAAAAAATCCCTATCTGCTTGAAAGTCAGTTACTACATGAGATGTCCAGATTTTTTATATTTTTAGCTCTGAGATCAATAAGGGAAAATTCATAACATGAACTCTACGAAATTAATTACAATAAGATCCGTGACATCTCTGTCATTCCACCCTCCTGAATTATTTTTTAATCATCTGAATTCTAATACAGTCTCTAGGGATATAACTTGTGATGTTTTAATGCTGAGCTATGCAGAATTACATTTGATGCTTTCATTATTGCAATCCTTTCCTCTCAGAAAATATTACACCTTAAAAAAATAAAAAAAAAAGTGGCAGTGTTGGGTATTAAGTTTCCAAGAAAATTCTCTCTGGTTTTGGGAAATGACAAGTTTGAGGAGGGTGCAGTCATTATTTCAGGACAAACAGAGTAAGAGATGAAACTGAATTAATGCTCTGAAGCATGTTTCTGGTACTCATAGCCTCAGATGGTCAATGTACATTTTTGCTAATATGTTGCTTGGGAAGGGGGCAGTTATACTGAAAACTAGTGGGGCTGTGAGTTTATGCAGCAAAGCTCTGCAGGGTATGTGCTGTACTGCGGCTGTAGCTGCCTTGGCTCTTCGGTGTGGTCAGCTCATGCTTTTGCAGCAAATCTGCCAAATGTTCCTCCTTAAAGCAAAGATTGTTGGTTGGTATTGTGGAGTGATCTCAAGGCACTGGATTTCTTTAAGTTGAACCTAAACATGCACCAGAAATGTAGCTAAGATTCTCTTGTCGCAGTCATTCTGCCTGAGGGACCAAACGGGCTAGTCTGAAATAGAACGCATTCAAAATGTGCATGAGGGTATGATGGCTGCAGCATCTACTCTTTGGTCTGTGCATATCCATCCACCTTGATGTAATTGTGCTGGTTTGCCCCCTCTCACTGTTCTAAAGGTCACTTCCTTTAACAGCTATCATTTCAACATTAACAGACATATGCCTGCTAGCTGTCTCCCACAGCAGCCCAGAAACTTCTAAATCTCCATTCATTTCAAAGAATTAACCTTGTCTGACCTCTTGCACCCCTCCAATTATTTTTCCAGGAAATAGTGACAAAAATATATCATTAAAAATTAAGAGAAAAAACTGATTTGAAGGACAGACAATAGATATGTATATAAAAGCAAGAAATGAATGGCTCTATCGAAGGTACTGAGTTTGCTTCTTCACTGGCTAGCACGTTGTGAAGTAACTTACAGCTATGCAAACAGGTATAAATTGTTACCAAACCCAAATTAGAATGTCTATGTGCAATTTGAACTCACTTTGTAAATGACTCCACAAAATGCTCAACAATGGAAAATGAAATAGAGTATAGTTTGCCCTCCTGTCGTCACACTATTTCAGACATTCATTATTCTTGAAAATTTGTGGCTCTTTTTCACAACTGTAAACCACTGAAATAGCAAATGAACAAAGAAAGAGGCTTTATATTCAAACAATCTGGAGAGCATAGATAAAATCTCACTAAAGTGAAAGAATTTGAATACGAAAACCTCTATTATTAATGGTGCTCCAAAAGAGTATTGGGCACGATTGCATATTTTTTTTTTTTTTTGGTACAGGATTCAGAAGCATTTTTTGCTTAGTTTTTGGAGGATCCCCATTTTCAAAAAAAAAAAATAATTAGTCTGAACTCCAAACAAATACCTAAGAGGTCCATTCTCGCTGGTCTCACACAAGAGAAAGGGCTCAAGGAGCCTATAGACCTCTCTGGCTTCTAAGAGCCCCCAGAGAAGAGACTGAAGGCATGGCTGTGCAGAAAAGTACAGTCAAAATTCCCAAAGGATGTGAAATAGGCATTTTGGCCATGCAATCTTAACTGCAAGGTGTTCTTACCGATATAGACTCTCAAAAGTTGTAGCTACCACATACTGGGTTTTCACTCTGGAAGTAAGCAGGAGAAAAAATTGGCCAATATTTTGCAATCCACAGTGTATTGCGTTTGCATGGTGAGGCTTTTGGGAGCTACAGGGGTGGCTTCTGTCAGAGCCTTCCAGAAGCTTCCCCCATGTCTGGCAGATCCAATGCCAGCCAGCTCCAGGGGGAACTCACCACTGGCCAAGCCTACTAGTGATGGTGGTAGCACCTCTGGGATTATGCATTTAATAAGGTGGGGAAAACTCCCTCTGCATCATTTTCAGGTAGGAGCTCTACATATCCTTAGGTGATGCAGAATTTTCTTCTGAGTTTCATAGTGAAATTCTTTACCAAACATGTTAAAAGAGTGAAGAAAACAAAACCCATAAAAAAAACAACATGGGAGAACATATCCCCTGTTAATATCTAGAGTACTTGTTTTCTGAATCAGCCAAAATATCTATTACCTTATATGTGGAAAACCAATCACATGTGTCTTTCATTTTAAGAAAGGGATAACATTTGAAGTCTGTTTTATTTAGCTTCTGTTTATTCAACAACAGCGTGGATACTGAAATAACTTTTTGCTTAGTTTTTGGAGGATCCCCATTTTCAAAAAAAAAAAAAAATTAGTCTGAACTCCAAACAAATACCTAAGAGGTCCATTCTCGCTGGTCTCACACAAGAGAAAGGGCTCAAGGAGCCTATAGACCTCTCTGGCTTCTAAGAGCCCCCAGAGAAGAGACTGAAGGCATGGCTGTGCAGAAAAGTACAGTCAAAATTCCCAAAGGATGTGAAATAGGCATTTTGGCCATGCAATCTTAACTGCAAGGTGTTCTTACCGATATAGACTCTCAAAAGTTGTAGCTACCACATACTGGGTTTTCACTCTGGAAGTAAGCAGGAGAAAAAATTGGCCAATATTTTGCAATCCACAGTGTATTGCGTTTGCATGGTGAGGCTTTTGGGAGCTACAGGGGTGGCTTCTGTCAGAGCCTTCCAGAAGCTTCCCCCATGTCTGGCAGATCCAATGCCAGCCAGCTCCAGGGGGAACTCACCACTGGCCAAGCCTACTAGTGATGGTGGTAGCACCTCTGGGATTATGCATTTAATAAGGTGGGGAAAACTCCCTCTGCAATGTCAACTGTAGCCAGGAGAGTGGGATCAGGCAGAAGGGAGCCACTCTGCAGACAGCAAGAAGTGTAGGAGTGGAAAGAGCTACTGAGTGCCAGAGCAGAGATTCCTTTGCAGCCCATGGTGAGGCAGCAGTGCCCCTGCAGCCCATGGAGGTCCATGGGGGAAGCAGAGCTCCACTTGCAGCCTGTGGAGGACCCCACAGTGGAGCAGGCAGATGTCTGTGGGAAGCCTGCACTGGAGCAGACTCCTGGCAGCACCTGGAGGGTTTGTGGATGGAGGAGCCCACACTTATGACCCTATGGGGGACCCACACTGGAGCCGTTCATGAACACCTGCAGGTCATGGGAAGGACTCGCGTTGGAGAAGTCCATGGAAAGCTGTGTTCCACAGGAAGGACCCCACACTGGAGCAGAGGAAGAGTGTGAGGAGTCCTTTTCCTGAGGAAGAAGGAACGGCAGAGGCAATATGTAATAAGCTGACCACAATTCCCTTTCTTCATCTCATTCTGTAGCCTTTTTACTCAAAACTCAAACCACCCCCTCCCCCCCCTTTTAGTATTTTCTTATTTTATAACACTTGAAAAACCACTAACATTAATTCAGAATTTAAACACAGCTGATCTAGTAATCACATCTACTTCTCCCCGTAAAGACTCCCTGTGGATCACTAAATGAAGCAGTTTCTTCATCTAAAAGACTGCATTTTTGTATCTCTTCTATAATTGTGTTCACATTGCAAAGATCTGAAGACTCCTGCCACAGTCAGGGAGGAATGTATGAGAACCCTGTCATACACAAATTGTTGGGCCCAATCAGCAGGCTAGATTTGGACAGACTTCAGTTTCTATAGAAAAAAACCATTTCAGATCTTTCCTCTAAACAGAGGAAAATGTCTAACTTTTATCTTGCATATTTGTGAGGCACTACAAATTTTTTTCCAATCCAGAATCAATTTACAAAGTGCAGCTACATTTAATAAATGTCTACCATTGAGTATGGAATAATTATCTATTAAAATCTATGTTCAAAGAAAATTTTGTACTTCATACTCATTGGTAAACTGATCTGAAAAGCACACACATAGGAGAGTGTTGAAGATCCAGCACCAACAATTATTAAAATAAATCAAATTGTAAGCTGGAAGGAAAAGCTGGTCCTGAACTTACTCTGGGGCCCTGTGTGCATAGGATCTGCAATATCTCTTGAAATCTAGTAGAAAATTTATTATAGAAGATGAGCATTTTCCCCTTGGCAGTGCATGCCTTTACATTCAGTGCTAATCACATGCTATATTCATCACTACATGCAGGCACCATCATGTGCTTATATTGCTGGGGAGGGTAATTAAACACAATGACATTTTGCTTGTGATTTGTTGGAGAGTTTTTTGCATGTTTTCTTTGCTGGCTTCTTCTGTTAGCTGCTACTGTCTTTCAGTGAACATATAATTTTCCCATAAGGGCAATATTAGACAAGTGAAATGATTTATAAGGACTGTTTGAACCTTTGTGTACAATCAAAAAAACAAATCAAGATAAATGTGGTGTGTGAGAGTAAGAAAGTGTGTAATGTTCAGTAAAAGTTAGTGTTCAGATATTTTATGATAAACACAGCAGAACCACCAGAGGAAATTTTGCCTAACAATAATCTCCTGCTGCTGCTTATTTATCTCTTTTTTTTAATTGGTATTTCCTCCAGGCAAAAATGAGTCAGATGATGATGAAAACATTTGCCTTGAAATCTCCTCTTAAAGCCCACAGCTTAAATGTCAGAGCAGTTATAAAAACAAATCAAAGATTCATATCTCTAGAGATGCCTAGCATCTGTTGTTTTGTTACAACTCCTGCACTTAGGGAATGCAATTAGAAGAAAATAATGTCCTTCCCTGGATTTTCCCAGTATGAATACAGTATTAAAAATATCATCATTTATTGCAGATTGTTGATTACAATAGTTTTTCTGGTGCTAATTTATTACTTGATATGTACATGTACATACACATGCATAAGGAAGTATAAACTATTATTTGATATATTTATATTATTATTATAGCTAGTACAATAGTCTAAGTGATATTTCAGTCAGTCTTGTGTCTGTATTACACTAGATGAAATACAAGCGTGTTCAAAAACAGTGTATTTGAAGATCTCTGGTATTTGAGGTATCAATGGTCTTCTAAATAAAATTAAAGATGAATGTGCTTGCAGAATCCATGTCTTCATAAAATACTAGTGTGCCAGAAAAAGAGGATATGCACTCAAATATGCACATTTTGGGCATGCATATATAAAATTTTCTTAAATAATTTTGTTTAAATACAGTATAAAAAAATCTATATGTCTCTTAGGCTGTGACTAATCATATACTATTAATCTTACTATTAGTGGTATGATAAAGTTTTCTCCAAGTCTGTTAATAAATACAAAGTTATTTGGGGATTTCACATTTTAATGATAATCCTTTCATCTCCACTTCTGTTAATGTAAAGTGCTATTGAGTGGCTGTTTAAAATGACAGTTGAACAGTTCACTAGATTGCAGAACTCATAGATGTGTGGAGAAAAATACTATATTTGAGAATGTTAATTGATGCAAAAACTCCAATAATAGTTTTTTAAAAAATGGTAAGAATAACATTCTGCTCTCATTTCCCCAGGTGTCAGACAAGATATGCTGACTTCAGTAAATGTGATTCATGTTTACGTCAGTGGTAATCAAGATTGAATTGTCCCTTTATCTACCCAATTATCTGCCTATCTCCCTGTCTCTCTATCCTCCCCCTCTCTCCGTCTCTCACTGCTTAGGTAACAGATACAACTGCACCAACTAAACATTTAAAGAAACCTTTGAAATTAATTTGTAAATATTTTAATACTATAAAATGTGAAATGAAGGATAGTACTTCCTTAGGAAGGATTTTATCTGGCATTTCTAATTTTAAAAAGAAGAGAAATATTTTAGAAATATCATGATTAACATGAGTGTCTGTATATCCTTCATGCCTTGGTATTCATATGCAAAGTGAAAAAAAAATCCCTTCTTTTTTATAGAGTTAGCAGACCTCTCTCTTATAAAAGTGTGATGCTTTAGGAATGGTATTGATGCTCAGATGAAACAGAAAAAACATGATCTGTTCTCTCCTCTGACTACCTCTGGTGAGAGGGACAAAATGCAGAGATCCCGAGTTGAGATATGAACAATTTACTGGAAACAGGAATGATGTAAGAAAAGGAACTGTAACAGGAACGATATAAATAGCAAAAATATTCAAAGAGAGGGTGATTTATGTACAAAGAAATATAGCATCTGACCAGCTGGACCCAGAGCCAGCCAGACCCTGAGAGAGAGAACAAAATGGTCCACGGGACCATCTGTGTGCCACCGCCACCTTTTCTTCCCAAGCACAGACAATTTCCTTCATGGAAGTGAGAATCCCTTACTTCTGCCTCCTGGCAGTGATGTGCATGATATAGACCAACAACATATATGTGCCCCCATGGCTCCAGGATCTGTGCCCTTGTGGCTACTGAAAATTAACACTGTCAGTTGACAAGACACAGATTTTCTGAACATCATGAAGGAAAATAGTGGATTAAATTAGAGTACTGTTACATTTTATTAGTGAGATTTTTAATCAAATCTCAGCCTCCAGGCTTGTCACATTTAGAATTTTGAATCATGACATGGAGCAGTTTGCCAGAGCACAAATCATTGACACTTGCTGTTTGGACAAGAGAATAACCAAAAGCAGCACTTAGCCCCTTCAGGTCTACCATCCACAGAAACTTTCTAGAGCTACCTTATGTTAAGACAGAACTGCTGAAAGACCTGTGGAGGGAATGAATATCAAGTCCTCAGTGCCAGCCTTCCCATGTTTCTTCCCCTATGGCACAATGCTCTCTGTAAACGTTGATTTAGCCAATGAATATAACCATCCTGCTGAGCATGAAAGAATGGATGGATAACTTACCAAAGTCTAGGGAATGGTGGATTTCCATAGAAAATATGTGAGTTGTAAGCTCCCAGGGTCTGAGCAAACAGGACTACATGTTAGGTGTCATCCAGTTCTTCCAGTTTATCCAATATCATGTTCAATATTTTTAACATATTCTCTTCCATTCACAGACCTGAAAAATAAATAGACGTGCCATGGGATCTACAAGAATGTGCCCTGTTTTTTTATTGATCACACAGGGTAGATAGGTACTCTGTTACAGAAAGAACACCTGTTTTAGTTGTTTGTCCGCATGTTACTGAAAGTTTGCTCATTGCACTCTGGGGCTCTTTTTAGGAGAGGTGCCTGGGTTTAAGGATGTTTATCTATCTTTTTTTTTCTAGTTTCTGTGCTTCTGGTCAGGTGAAATCTTCCAGGGAGAGAGGGACTATGCCCACAAGATTTCTGCAGTGGGATACTTGTGGTGACAGTGAAGAAACAGGTTGGTGAGAGCCAGAGATAAACATGTGAGTCAGAAGTGGAGTTGTGTCCCATCACAACAATAAAAAAAGACTTTTCAATAATGCTGATCAGAAGCAAATATTGGGTCTTTGGGCAGAGGTTAGCCTTGAATTGCTGCCAAAGTCAGAAAACACAAGAGAGTGAGATAAAAATATGGAGATTGACTTGAGTGGCCTTTCCTTCATGCCCTGTGCAGTAACTAGAAAGACTGAATGGATTAGCACACCCTTGCCTAGGATCAGTTTCAAAGAAAAAAATAATTGCAAGTTATTGACTCAATTTCTAATCATTTCAAAGAAAACCATGTCCAAAAGTACACTATTCCCAAGTTCATAGGTCAGGTTTACTGGGAAGCTATGGCACTTAGCTGATAGCTTGAAAACATTGTATTTGAAATGCATAATGAAAAAAACACAGCACATGAAATGCCTGGAGGAGATTGTGCTCATACACAGAACTATCTGGCAATACATTTCCTGTGCCCAAAACTGATGCAGTCATACTAAATGTCACTGCTATATGTCCCTATGTACATATATGGTGCCCTTAGGTATCTTCTTCACCCATCTCTATTTGCCATTTGCTCTCAAAATTAAAAATGCTTGTAACAATGATATTTTTTAATTCCATCTCTTGACAAGGTGGAAAGAACTGAAAACAACTTTAAAATCTTGCGTCTGAAGATGCTCCCTGGAGCAATATATTGTTAGCATGTATTGCAGATAACATTTTCACCACAGACAGCATAGGGAAATTAAGATGTTACAAGTGTATTAGGTGGATTAAAGGATGGCTTCCAGTGGTAGAATGACATGGCTTCTACTTTTTTACAGCATCTTCAAACAATAAAGTACTCACAGTCCAAGTGGCACTCTGGAGTGAGTGGCATACATCGTATGTCGTATCCCTTATCATGTATTTTTGAACTAATTTATAAACTGGAATAATTTACTGATATGTAATACTAAATAATTGAAAATATTTACTAAATAGTGTTTACAAAACTTTGTCTTCTACCCAAGTGCTTAGTTATGTAACAGAATAGAGAAGAGCAGAGTCTAATTCTTTATACTAATCTTTCAAAATCTGTAATAATGAGAAATGCATAATTTATATAGTGTCAGTTGGCGATTTTTTATATGAAATATGTTAGATTCTTTTGCTTTTGGCTGAGAAAGAAAATAGAGAAGCTCTTGCCAGTTTGCCATTAAACTGAGATTAGATGTTTGCTCTGGGCAATGGTTAAAAACAAACCAAACAAAATACAAACTGGTCAGCTCTGACCTTCCCCAGCAGTTCTTATATGAGCTTACTTTCTGCAAAGAGATAGTACAAGTAACCTGATAATGACCCTAAGAAGAAAAGAACCTTCCAGAGAAACAATATGGAGCTGTTCAGAGGGATAGGCATTTTTTTTCCGGAGCTGTGTAGATCTCTTTTGGAAAGGGCCCATCTCACAGAATCACAGAATACCCTGAGTTGAAAGGGATCCAAAAGGATCATCAGAGTCCAGCTCCTGAGGAAAGGTACTGGTATTTCTCGTGTCGCGTGAAATAAAACTTACTTATGTAGGGAATCTTAAGACTTTTTGGATCAGAGTACTCAGGGGTATCCATCTATGATATGAAATGTATTTTAGTGCCTGAATACATCTGAGATGCTCCTGTTTGGACTTTTTTATTCCACTGTATAGGAAGAGTTCCAGTAGTATCCAGAAATAATTTAAAATATTCTTCAAATACTTCTGGTAGCTCTTGAATGACTGCAGAGAGCCAGTGCAAAAGCAGCATACATTTAGCAAAAGTAGAAAGAAAATCAGCAAATATTGTTAAGACTTTTCTGCAGTTGCTGCAAAAGTCATCTCCTAATAACCAAAGATGCATTTAGTTTCAGTACCAGTTTCACACATCCACAATCTTGAAAGCAAGTGAATAAACACACGAAGAATTTCTTGACATTATTCATAAATTCATCTTACTTTTGATACTTAGAATATTAGTAATTTGACCTTACATGGAATTTTCCCTTGCATTCTCTATATTAAATGAACAGAAGTTGTTAGCCCAGCTACCAGTTTTTACTCTTGAATAAAACCTTATCATGGATCTTGTATATGTTTGCAATAATTACATCATGCTGAAAAAATATCTGGCTGCCATATTCCCCATTTGGCTGGGCAGTTACTGTATCTCAGCCTTGCTGAAGACCCTGGAAACATTTTGAATTAGGGAAGGCTGATGGAGGCCAAAGTGCAAATTTTCCCACTGTCATGCTACTGTTCTCAGGGCACATGGAACCTTGCATTTGCAGCAAATTAAGGAGAAATTAATAAAAATGAATAGCATTTTTCTGAACTTGTGACCCTCTTGTATAAGGGATTTCCCTGTGTGCTTTTGTATGTGTGTGTGCGATGTCAATAGCTCCTCAGTGCTGAATGACATTTGATTAATTATAGCAATTAGGAATCACTTTGTGTCAATCACTGGATACTAATGTTGCTATAACCCCCAAGTATAGCAAATGTTAGTGGCCGTCAAATTGTATATCTCATACTATTTAAGTTCTTTTTGGCCACTAACCAAAGTACACTGTGACTCTTCTGGAATCTGACACATGAAAGCAGACCCAAACAGCAATTCAGAAATGACCCAGTTCAAGTCACCCTTTCTCAAATGTACAATACATTCAAGACTACACTGAGGATATATAATGGGACCCATTTTCTTCAGGAAACAATTCAAGAAAATAAAAGAGCACCAACATGAGCTGGAAGGTGATTTTTTCCTGAAAAACTGGCCATAACATTGCCAGCTACATACTTGAAGGAATTGACTTTAGAATTGAAATGAAAATTGATATAATACACACTTTTTCAATGTCCTATGGAATTACACAACTAAAATACATTAATGAGAGCAGTTACAATACATGATGGTATACATTGGAATAAGAGAGCGACTATTCTGTCTGGAAAATTAGAAGAGATCTGTTCAAATCCTTTCATTGTTTCTCCAGAGTGTATTTGCTTAGTTCCTGTTCATGGGGAGAAGTTCAGACACTAGTAAATAATTTACAACTTGCACCTTGTACCTCTTGGATAAACCTTAGGGAAAAACTCATCCAGGCCTATGCTTGATCTCATAGTTTGAACTGTAAGCAACAACATTGTTGGACTTTATCTTTACAGCTGTGTGACATTATGTGGTTCATATTTGTGTTTACTCTGATAAATTTTTCATGAAATACATCTACAGAGAATTTCCTTGATAAACATAAGGTGTATCATTTATTTTTGAAAGGGAGATTTTTTTATGTTTGGGTATTTTTTACTTATCTATTTAGTGACATTTTCATGAGGAACATTTTCCTGGCATATCGAAATTTTCCAATATAATGAAAAATATATAAATATAAAAATATGAAGCCAATTTCTTTATAGGTATGGATGTTTCCCCTTCTGTCTCTGGAGGTCACCCATAAAGGTTTACCTAAAAGTAGAAGTTTCCTTTAAGACTTATAGTAAACTCTGTTCGAAGGTGAAGCAAACAGAATGCTTCAAATTAATTTCAAGTTTTCTCAAGAGAGGGATTTGGAGAAAGGATGTGTGTCAAGAGCAAAACCAAGGATATTTCAGGAGTTTGCTGGAGTTCTTTTCATGCTCATGTCCCATGGTTATACTAGCAAATGCAAGTTAAACACATAAATAAATATATAGATGAAAAGGCATTGAAATTTTAATGTTTACTCTTCCTTGTATGACAAAATATTTTTTTCAAAATTTCTAGAATGTTTATTCCACCTGAACAGAGTGGTTTTTTGTTTAAAGTAGTTTGTGGAAGCAGGGTACTCCAGAGAGAGGTGCTTTGCTCACTACAAACAAGACAAAGTAGGAAGATCAATTCCAATTCAGAACTGGAATAGGGGTCTTACCATACAAGATGCTGCTTTTTTATTTTACTTGCAACTGCAAGAAAGTGGAACTGCTCAAATGAACTAAATATAGAAATATTATATTGGAAAAATCTACGCATAGTCATAGGGGAAGGTGGTAAATGATATCTGCACACAAGATACAGGAATAAGAAATAAAAGGTTTAGTTTTTATAAGGATGAAAAAGAATGCTCATCGAGGATCTGCACTTTCTGTAACATTGGTAATCCATCCTGTAAGATAAAAATGCAGGTACACAGATGCTGGTGTGCAGAATTCTGGGAGTAGCTATTGGCAAAATTGCTCTCTGTATGTCAATCTTGAATTTGGTTTAAACACTGACAGTCAGAGAGGCAGGGAGGCAACTGAAGAGCTAAAGGGATAATAAATTGTTCCTGGTTTGTGTTAGATAAAATTAAAACATTTTCACAAGGAAGGTTTCACTTGAGACTTCTTGAGCGTTGGTGCTTAGGAAGGTACAAGCTGTAGCCTTTGGAAAGAAAATATGCATAAAGATCCAGTGCTTTTGATGCAGGGTGAAGAATTTTTAATGTGCTGAAATTCAATGCAGGAAACAGCCAAAGGCAAAAACGGCAGCCTGAAGTCCTACATCCAGTTCTGACTTTGACAGATGTCCAACGAAGAATCTTTATCCCAGCGTGAGATATTTATTGTGATTTCACCAAATTAACACAGAGTCCATAAATTTTACTTTCAAATGTTGCCATTTAGATGCAATTTTAGTTATGCTGAGGTTCAACTGTATGAACATGAGAGTATAAAGGTGAGAAAATAAAGGGCTCTTTGAAGGGCTGTCCGTGGCAGATACTTTTTCTGTATGCTCCATACATCCTGTACTGGTCAGCTCAGCTGACACGTGCAGGAGAAGCTGTAATTCACTGCAGATGAAAGCTGACAGCATAGTCTGTATGAATTAGCACTAAACAAAAGTAGTAAGAGCTCATGATCTTAGCCAGCTTACCTGAAGTCCCTGGAGATGTGTGAGTTCACACCACCAGTGCAAGCCTTCATTTTCCCATTCTCAGTCTCCCATTGCCCTTCTCTCTGCTCTTCGTTCACTATGGTAACAACACATCTCATATCTGCAGAAAAAGAAGAAGACCTGCCTATGGCTTCAATATCCACTAGGGGTGTAAAAGCTTGGGCTGGGCAAAGCACCAGAACACGGCAGGGCTTTGTGCCTTGACAGAGGCTGTCCCTGTGCTTGGTCTGTGGTCCCCAAGGGAAGAACACGGCTCTGTGGCTGATCATGCAGCCTGTGGGCAGCACACAGCTGGGACATACCTCGGGTACCTTTGGCTTCCTGGCCAAGGGATTTACTGCTCGGCATCTCAAATGTCACAATCTAACTTGGATGAGATATCCTTTCCAGACAAAGCCTCAAAGGGTTGCAAAGCTATTCAGGCAGTGAAGAAGTGCCTACACTTATTCTCTGGTCTTTTACTTATAAGTGCTGCCAGAGGAAACATGGAATAGAGGATTCTTTCAGCTTAGCTGATAAAATTAAGAATTTATATCAAAAAGTTGGTTAGGGACAGCAGAAAAGCTTTGGATTTATTCCATTTTTAGGATTTTGTTTTTCAAAATGGGGAAGGAGGGAAAGGGGAGACCATCTTCCTGGATCCTATCCATATTTTAAAAATTTTCTTTAAACAAGCTTCTAAGAGAAAAAATGTAGTAAGTGAAAGTATTTTATTAAGAAAGATGTTAGAAAAAATAATTCAAAATTTTTCTACTCTTTTTGACTGTTGATTGTGACTAAATTCAGTTTCAACTAAGAATAATATTGTTCTTATGGATACCTGTTTTTCTAGATTTGCAAAACGATTAAATGGTGAACATTTTTTACTCAAGAGTATTGAGGCCAACATGTTTAAATACTTTCGAATGTAAATTTGAATTTAATAAACACTGATTCTATATATATAGATGCTTATTTATGTTTATTTGTAAATTGGTTAGATTTATTTACAAATATTTTCACAATTCTGTTTTCTCCATTACTCTCCACTTCTGCTACATCTGCTTCCTGCCTTTATTGACTGAATTTGAAAAAGAAGATAACTGAAGTGTCAGAATTTAAGAATTTTAGTGAGCCAGAAATTCCACTGAATTTCAGGCCTGTATTTTTGCATCCTTATTTTCTGTCTGAATTCTCTTCCTCAGAATTATTTTTCAATTTCATGTAGTGCATATTCAGGTGATTATGAAGCCCAGTGCCAACCATTGCCCCGTACATCTACTTAAAAAAAAAAGAAAAAAAAAAAAAAAAAGGGGAAAGTAGTAATGCCTGTGGGGGTGTAGTTAAAGGTTGTAACTCTCCATAGTGTAGATTCTGAGTTTTACATTTTCACTGTTTTTACAAAATATTGTTGCTGCACAAGTCATGGCATGAAGTCAAAGAAAAAACCTGCCAGGAGGAACTGAAAAGATCAGGTTTTTTCCAAGGTTGTGACGGGAGGATACCCATGGTAAGCTTTATCAGCCAGGCAAACCCCTAACCACCCCTGCTTTGCTGGGTCTGGTGTTAGCCAAACTCCAGGTTTCAGCTCAGCTGCAGAGACTTAATCAGTGCCAGTTTCCCACCTTTTCTATTTTTTTTTTTTTTTTTTTGTGTTTTTTTTTTGGTATTTTTAAAGCACAGAAAAAATGAAGCTTTCAACTCTTGTGTAACATGAGATTGGACCAAGAGGTCCAATTCCTTCTGAGAATTAACAGAGGAAACAGGGCTAGCTAAAGAAAGAAGATTCAATTTTTTTAAAGATATTTTTCTTGAACTATTTTCTCATTACTTTTGACATGAGGAGCAATCACAAATGCGTCTAATGGATGACTGTTGAGATCCAGGTGTTGTAGTATATTAGCATTTATCTGAATGACAAAATACCAGAGGGGACAACTGCTTCTCCAGTTTTCCCAAAATATACTGCTGTCTACCAGAACCTTTCTGGAGGCTGGGGTTTTGTCTGAAAATAAATATACATTTTTTTGTATGTGAAGCTAAGCAGAATATAAAGTCTGAAATCTTAGATAATACATAGGTAAACTTTTGCTTTTGCAAGTCATTTCTGGGGAGGAAAAGAAAATTGTCCTTATATTATTACAAAATTGCCTAAACATTCTCAGCCACTCT